>CM068717.1:17623387-18223387 GCA_035079005.1 Fraxinus americana | reverse complement strand
TATCAAGGATTATATTGTTATACAAATAGTAATTATGGAAATATATATAAGGAAAAGCCTTTTATAGAAATTGACGAAGAATTTAGGGATATAGGAGAAGCAATCTTACCTAGAGAACAAGACATAGAAGAAATAGAAAATTTTGAGATAGGACATGATGATGCTATAAGTATTGATCAACCTATAATACCAAAACAAATAACATATAAAGAAAATAAAATAATTATAGGAAATAATACAAGAAGACATAGTATTTCAAAAATAATACAAAATAAAAATAATAGTGTCTATGGAATCAAAGGAAAATTCCTTAATGGAAGTAAATGGATAAATGAAATTAAAATACTTATTGATCTTTGGAGCAAGTCAGAATCATATTTGCTCTCTTATTGATGAAGGAATTAAAAAGAAAAAAGTTGAACCTTATAGTTATAGAGATTTTGAAGGAAAAATAAACTCTTGTGATATCATAGGACAAGTTCAAATTAAATTAGGAAATCTATTATTAAGCATAGAATGCTATATTGATAACAATATGAATTTTGATGAACATCCAATATTATTAGGAAATTCATTTTTAAATAGTCTTGATAATTATAAAATAGACAAGGAAGGAATTCTTATTATACATCAAGGAATAACTACATATTGCCCTAAAGAAAAATGAGTAGAGAAATAAAATTCCCAATAAGTGTATATATACAAATAACTGTATTTGAATCAAAAATAACTACTTGTGCTCTAATTGATACAGGAGCTGAGATAACTGTCTTTAAAGAATTTTTATTACCAAAATGGATAGAAAATAAACAACAATTAACTCTATAAGGAATAACTGGAGTAAGAGAATCTTTAAAATATAAAAATGAAAATATAGAAATTATAATAGGATCTAAAATAGTAACTATAAGAAATGTTTACCAATATAATATTAATGATTGTGATATTATTCTTGGAAATGACTTTTTACAACAGTTTAGTCAATATAGTCAAAATATTTATACTATTCAATTAAAAACCCCATGTGGACATTTACTAAAAATTGCTAGAGAATTCAAACCATTCGTAGTTCGGCAACAAATTTCGGCGTGGTGAAAAAATAGAATTTATACCAAAATTACTCAATTATTCAATCAAAACAATTACTCTTGATCAAATAAAAGATCTTTTAGCTAAAAATTATAATGAAAACCCACTTGAAAAATGGGAAAAATCAAAAACAACAGGTAAAATAGAACTATTAGAACCAACAATCATTATTAGAGTCAAACCTATGCTCTATAATCAAGAAGATAAGGAAGAATTTCAAATACAAATTCAAGAACTTCTTAATCAAAAACTTATAAGGAGAAGTAATAGCCCTCATAGTAGCCCAGCTTTTATGGTTAGAAATCATTCAGAGATAAAAAGAGGAAAACCTAGGATGGTAGTAAATTATAAAGAACTTAATAAAAACACTAAGTTTGATGGATATTATTTACCAAATAAAGAAGTATTAATAAATATAGCTAAGAATAAAAAATATTATTCAAAATTTGATTGTAAATCTGGATTTTGGCAAATTAAACTAGAAGAAAATAGTATACCATTAACAGCATTTAGTACCCCTCAAGGACATTATGAATGGATAGTTATGCCATTTGGATTAAAAAATGCACCACAAATTTATCAAAGAAGAATGGATGAAGTTTTTAAAACCTATAATTTTCTTATTGTTTATGTTGATGATATACTTGTTTGCTCAGAAACATATGAAGATCATCTTAAACATCTTAGAATTTTTGCTACACTTTGCTCAAAAGAAGGTATAATACTTAGTCGTAAAAGGCGAAGTAGCAAAACATGAAATTGAATTCTTAGGAATGATAATAAATAGTGATGGAATAAAATTGCAACCTCATATTTCAGAAAAAATAATTTTATTTCCTGATAAATTAGAAAATAAGCAACAAATTCAAAAGTTTTTGGGTTGTCTTAATTATGCTGAAGGATTTATAGAAAAACTTGCAGAAAAAAGAAATAAACTTCAGAAACTATTAAGAAAATCAAATAAATTAGGTTGGAATGAAGAACATACTCTTTGTGTTAAAAATTTAAAAGAAAACTGTAGAAATTTACCTAAACTTAGACTTCCTGATGAAAAAGATAAATTAATAGTTCAAACCGATGCTTCAGATTTATATTGGAGTGCTTTATTAAAAACTGATTTAAATGAAATTTGCAGGTATACTAGTGGAACATTTAATAATGCTGAAGTAAATTATTCAACCAATGAGAAAGAATTATTAGCAGTTGTTAAAGGAATAAACAAATTTAAAATGTTTTTATTACCCAAGGAATTTATTGTTCAAACTGATAATACACAACTTAACGGACTAGTAAATAATAAATTACCAAATTCACCTCAACATAGAAGATTACATAGATGGCAAGTGTTACTATCTTTTTATAATTTTAAATTTGAATATATTAAAGGAAAAGATAATTTATTTGCTGATTTCTTGAGCAGGAATCATGAATATGGAAAAGATTGAAGCATTTACAAAGGAATTACAAGATCTTCTAACAGATTTTAATGCAGATTATCTTGCTGTTCAAGAAGATCATCTTGATATTCGACAAACTTTGTGTGATTTATCAAGCAAAGTTGTTGAAAGTGGGAAAAAGATTGAAAAATTGAATGATAACAAAGAAAAAATAGTTGAAAAATTGTCAGAATGTTTAGACTTTTTTGCAAATTGTAGCCAGGAGTATCCTCCTTTAAAAGGTGAATACAGCCGAAAGGCTAGTCACATCCCATTTCGGGAGATTAATACATCCACGTCGAGTGGAGAATCAAAATTTAAGAGAAATGACTCTCTTACCTCGCAAGAGGAAAAAGTCATGAAAAAGGGTCCACAACAACTACCTGTCAGTATGGACAAATTGTTGGAAAAATTTACAAGTGGAAAAGGAGCCGCTGAGTCTAGTACTCAAACATCCTTATCAAAAGGCCCATTGGAACAGCCTACTGTTATCAGTGAATTCCAAGAAGATAAAAAATCACCAGTTGGTGACCTTAAATCACCAAAGGGAATAATTGCTACTCATCACATCAGAGCCAATCTACATCCAATGGAAAAGGAGTATTATGAATTCTCAGAATGGGTATATAATTTCAGAGAAGGAAGTTCTCTATATTTGACAGCCCTTCCAACGGCGATTTATCCAAGGATCAGTGCAGTTCAAGGAGCAGATCCTAATATTGTTCGAAAATTGGCAGCATTTGGATTTTTAGATCGACTCTTCCCAGGGATAGATCTAAAAGAAATCGAACAATTTGACAAAGAATTTGTTAATTGTGTTAAAAAATTCAGTGATAAACAACCGATTGAACTAAGATTTTACACAATTAGTCCTGAATATAAAGAACCAGAGTGGTATGGAGAACATCATCTCATCACAATTCGAAAAAATAATGGAAATCCACTCAAGGAGATTCAGATTTTTAAAGAATTGCCCACTATTAATAGAAAATGGATGATTTACAGACGAGCTCTCGGAATAAAATCAGTCTGCTCAACAATGCAGTTCTTTTATGGAGAAAGATACATGGTCTATGGTATGAGTAATAATTGGATCCTTATCTGTAGGGGAGATAAAGAATCAAAAATTCTTGAAGAAAAAATCTGTGGAATTATGAACGATCAATTTTCTGGAAGTGAAGAATGCATTAAAGAAGCCTGCCGACTAATGGGACACGTCCACAAGTAAAGGACGATTAAGAAAAACGTGACTGACAGCACCATGTGAACTTTGAAGATAAGAAGACAGCTGTCAAGCTGGAATCAAAAGAAATTGCCGACACTGGAATAAAGACAATCAACAACCACTTTTAATATTTTCAACCACATTTGAAATTATTGTACTTTTTACTTTTGTGTTGTAAAAATCTGATTGGCCAGAAGCTTCTCGGTGAAGTGCGAGCCTTTCTATAAATTGAGACTTTTCTCATTAGGAAGGATCATCGAAAATTAGCCATCTGAAATCTCATCCTGAACTACCATCTAAAAACCCTCAACAATGATCTTTGTAATCATTCTCTTTAGAGAGTAGAAACCACTCTTCGGAGTATCAATCTCTGTAAAAATCTTTGTATAATAGCTTTCAAGCTATCTTCAGATCAATAAAATCTTTGAGTTTGAAATAAATCTTTTATTACGCTTTGAGTGTTGTTCTACACAGTGAGTCTGTTTGAGAGTTTTGAGTGCCTTTGTGTCCATTTTGCTGTGATGCTGTCGGACTTTGGCCAACTCTTGTGACGAAGGTGACCAGGAACATATAACATTCTTGCTATTTGGCGAAGCGTGGTAAGGCCCTTATTTTAAGCTACAAGAAAATTTATTGTCTGAAAATTTGCATGAAAATTATTATATAAGAATTTTTATGAGATTGTTTACTTTGAAGAACTTTTATCATGGAAAGTTACGAGTTTTATTATAGATCTGTACCTTTTAGATATACTAATAGTATTGATTATAGTCACATAATAGAAATTCCAGAAACTTATGATAGTTATACTAGAGGAATAAATTTCATAAAAAGAGATAGTAGATATTATGAAAAATGTCTTACAATTGTATCATTTGGATTAAAAGAAAAATTGCCTAAAGAAATAATAAAAATGATTATATTTTTCTGGTTAGATAGTGAAAATAGTGAAAGAACTTTTGAAACTACAGAACATGTAAGTTATAATGAAGTTTCTGAATTATATGATTTTGATCTTAGTTTTGACGATATAGAATAAAAATATGCCTGGAATAACTAGAAAATTTTGTGATAATAAAATAAAAATTTTAGAAGAACAGATAATAACTGACAACAATCGTAGAGAAATAGAAAGGGAAATTTCTAATTGGAATAAAATTAAAAGAGAATTATTAAGGAATGAAATTACAAGAGAATTAAGAAGAGAAGAACAATTTAGAAGAGAAATAAGACAAATGATAAATAATATAATAATTAATTCCTTAAATATACCAGACTAATATGAGTTTACCAACAAAGATAAGATTTGATAAACAAGAAATAGAAAATATTAGATTACCAATAGGAAGTTATCAGACTAAAAAATGGAATACAACTCTATTTCAACCTTTAAGCTCATGGGGAAATACAGATGAATGGTTAAATATGACTACAAATTGGACTAATGCATTTTTATGGCAACAATTAGGACAATTAAAATCTAAAGATATAGAGGCTATAGACGAAATAAATAATATAGATCCAAAAGATGAAATAGCTAAAGAAAGGTTAGAAGTTTTAAGCAAAAATATGTCTAAACAATTTAATAAAATAAAAGAACAAATAAATAATTTAGAAATACTTGATGAAGCTAAACTTGAAGAAATTCAAAATCGAATATCAAAAATTGCACAGAAAAATAGTATTAATAAAATAGCAACTTTAGAAGAAAAAGTAGACATTATTAATTATAAACTTGATATTCTATTAAATAAATTAGGATTTGAAATTGAAAAACCATCTTATAAAAAACCTAAAATATGAGTATGAATGATAAAATCAATTTAATTGAGAAAAATATAAAAGCAATTGATGAAAAAATAACTAGAATTGAAATAAATTACGAAGAAGAAAAAGAAAAGCTACAAAATAATTTTTTAAGAATAGAAAATCTTTTAAATAGAATAATAGAAAATCTAAATAAAGAAAAACCATTTAAACCAGATTATGCCAAAGAACTTAAAGAAGTTAGAAAGAAAATTGAAAAATATGAAGAATTAATAAAACTTAATGGAGGATTAAAAGAAGATATAGAAAGATTATTGATTGATCTTAGAAAGCAAGAAGAAAATCTTATAGAAAAAGAAGAAGGAAAATTAATCATAGAAGAACAATGAACGAAGAAATGGAAAATTTAATATTTGACTTAGAAGACTTAAAAATTTGTGAAGAAATAACTAAAAATCATATGGTTGGAAAAACAGGAGGACCACGAGCAGTTAAACAAGAAGAATATGGAGAAACTAGTACAGCTAGATATGAAGCAGAAATAGACCCTAGAAGATATGTTAATACAAAAGTAGATTTTAAAACTAGCAAAGAAAGAATGTATAGAGACCAATTTAAACCAGTTTTAAGAGAATCAAACCCAATGAAAATTGCAGGATCATATTTAAATTTAGATTGTGAATTAAGAGCTATAAATGAATGGAGTACTAATATGATAGCACACTTTAATTATAATCGAAGTAATACCGATAATAAAAATAGAACTGAATATTTATTAGCAACATTTAAAGGAAATGTATTTAATTGGTATAGAGGATTAGAAGAAACAACAAAAGGAATTTGGAAAGATAGTATTGAAGCAGGATTTGGAATTAGTATAATAGAAGGAATAAATAGAGTCGCTACAAGAATCTATAGAGAATTTGCTGGAGAAGACTGGGTAAATGAAAGTAATAAAGCTAGATTATAAGAAAAATAAGATGCTAAAAACGAATGGAACATTTACAAATACGTAATATGTGTTACCTTAACGAATATTGTTGTGAATATAGTAAATATTATTATATGATGTTTGGGAGTGGAGCTGATAATAATTATTATAAAGAAGTTTTTATTAGGAAATTACCACCACCATGGAATAATTATTTTCAAAATAAGATTAAAGAAAAACAATTAGGAAGAAATGAAGAAGGTTATACATTAGGATTTATTATAAGAACTATAAAAGATGAAATAAGTACTATGTGTAGTAATCAAATGATTTATAAACAATCAGGATTTATACAAGATAGGATTTGTTGTAGAGATACCGAAGTATCAGAAAATTGGGGATGTTATGATTATAAAAGAAAAAGAAAAATAAGACCCAAAAAATATAAAAAATATAATAAGTTTAAAAAGAAATATTTTAAACCAAAGAGAAAATATTTTAGAAGAAAATATAAACCTTATAATAAAAAACCATTAGATAAAAAACGATGTAAATGTTGGAATTGTAATGAAGAAGGACATATAAGCACTGAATGTCCAAAAAAGAAAGTTAGGATATTAATTACGGACTTTGAACAAATTAGAGATGAATGTGAAGAAGTTAATATTGAAGAAATAGAAGTAAATGAAGAAATATTTGAGGAAAAATCAGATTTAGAAGAGACATCTAGTGATGACGAATAAAAATAAGAATAAAACTAGTTTCTAAAAAATATAAAGTATGAGGACTTAATTTACAATAACAAAACATTTCATTAAAATTGACTTTTACACGAAAAACCCAAATGGGTCATTTGACCCGGCTATTTTGAAAAATTCCCCAAATGTGAAGGGAGGGTTTCTTCCTTCGTTCTACCGTTGTATGTCTAGCGCGGTCGTTCTTTCTTTATAGGGAGAAAAGTAACTTATTAACACAAAACGTCCTTACGTTTGGTCTCTAGTGAGCAAAATGTCGTGCGTTTCAATTTTTTGCACTTTCACTCATATTTCCACGTTTCATTGCAAAAAACATTATTTTCCTCAATTTTCATCTATTTTCTCTATAAAATCTGTGAAATGAATAATACACCCACTTATTTAAATAATAATAATAAAAAAGAAAACAATGAAGAACTAATTGCAACAATAGGTCACAAAATTTTCAAACATTACAAATGAGTCCCAAACAAATAACTAAAATTCAAAACCAAAAACAAAAATAACTTCATCCTCTTCCCCCCATCCATTCCCGGAAAAATAAGGCTTTATGTGTACAGATACCCATTGTAGTGCTGCTTGTGGATCCATTAATGTGGATAGCATTTCATTTTCGACTGTTACTATGATTTCAATGTTGGAGTTTGCAAATGACATTAGAATTTGAGAATTTGTGTCGTAAATTCTGGCTTTTGTGAGGTTAAGGGATTGCAAGAGATCAGGAACTTTATCCGATATGGGTAAATTGTTCCCGACTTGATCGTAATTAATGCCGAGTGATTCTACTTCTCTTTTGAAACTTGTTCAGATTCAAAGAGATAATGCTGTGCAAAATATAGACATATCAAAGGGATATTCACCTGATAAAGTTAGAAACAATCTGAAAAGAACATGTAAGGTAGAAATCCTGCTTTGAAGTGTTTCCATAGTCTGTATACCAGTTCGCGTAGAGATGGCAACGGGGCGGGGGCGGGGTTACCTGTTTAAGTCGGGGCGGGGCAGGGGTAGGTCCTTTCCCCGTGTAAATTTTTTTTTTTAGTTTTTGATAATTTATTTTTATTGTCCGTATTCATTAGATTTAGACAAATAATTTTAGTTGCTATTTTCTATTAGAACTAATGAAAATGTTCATTTAAAGTATTGAATTCTAAAAAAAAAAAAAATTTTTTTTTTAACGAGGCGGGGCGGGGACCTCGTTACCCGTCCCCGCCCCATTACCCGTTGAAGCGGGTTTTCCCCACCCCGTTTGGGGTTGGGTCCTGCGGGTATCGGGTTTTTTTGCCATCCCCAAGTTCACGTTTGGAATGGGGGAAGAGGATAAAGTTATTTTTGCTTATTATCACAAAATATCCCTATGTTTGACCTTTAGTATGCAAAACGTCCATACGTTTCAATTTTTCGCATTTTCACCCTTATTTCCACGCTTTATTGGGAAAACATCATTTTCCTCAATTTTCATCCATTTTCTCTGTGAAATGACAAATTTACCCTCTTACTTAAATAAAATAAAAAGTAAAGGAGAAAACAATAAAGAGCTAATTGCAACCATAGGCTCCAATTTTTCAAAAATTACAAATGAGTCTCAAACAAATAATTAAAAATCAAAACAAAAAAAAAAAAGTAATTTTCACAAACCAAACCCTACCCCAGCACCACAACCACCATCTACACCACCAGAACCACCGCCCCTACCAAAAAAATCCCAACCACCATCTCCATCTCTATCTTCACCACACCACAATCCCCCACCAAAAAAATCCCCAAATCTTCTCCTCCTCCTCCTCCTCTTCTTCTTCTTCTTCTTCATCTAAACCAAATTTCCACCCCCTCCAAGTTAATCGACAACAAATGCTGTGACCCCAATTTATAACCGTCAATGACTCATCGCCCGCCGCGAAATTTTTCTCTCCACCACTCCTTTCCTTTTCCAATTTTCCTCCCTAATCTTCTTTGTATACAACAAGGATACTGATTTTCTTCTTTCTTTTCTTTCCCCTCCAAAACAAACCCATTGAAAAAATCACTTCAAGTTGTACCTCCGGCTCCGGTGGAACAACTCTTCTCGAGCGCTAAGAAAATGGAGTCTCCTCTGGAAGAAAATGGGAAATCCGCCAACTGTTTCTTTGATTATATATTACTTGATGATATTCATGTCCCCGGCGGCGACCTCCCTCTTCTTGAAGCTACCACCTTTCACTGGACCCAACCCCATAATGATTTCATCCCTCCTAACCCTCTCAGGTTGCTCTTTTTTTTTTTTTTTCTCTTTGCTTTAATTTGATATTTTTGTGTATTAAATATTCATGTTTTGTTGATTTCATTAATCTTTATAAAAAACTGAAGAAGATTTGGTTTAGATGAAAAAGAAGAGGAGGAGGAGGAGATGAAGATTTGGGGATTTTTTTGCTGGGAGATTGTGGTGTGGTGGAGATGGAGATGGCGGTTGGGATTTTTTTGGTAGGGGCAGTGATTCTGGTAGTGCAGGTGGTGGTTGTGGTGTTGGGGTAGGGTTTGGTTTATGAAAATTATTTTTGTTTTTGGTTTTGATTTTTAATTATTTGTTTGAGACTCATTTGTAATTTTGAAAAATTGGAGCCTATGGTTGCAATTAGTTCTTTATTGTTTTCTCCTTTACTTTTTATTTTATTTAAATAAGAGGGTAAATTTGTCATTTCATAGAAAAAATAGATGAAAATTGAGGAAAATGATGTTTTCCGCAAGAAAACGTGAAAATATGGGTGAAAATGCGAAAAATTGAAACGTATGGACGTTTTGCACACTAAAGGTCAAACGTAGGGACGTTTTGTGCTAATAAGTCAAGTTAATTTTGTTTTTGGTTTTGATTTTTAATTATTTGTTTGCAACTCATTCGTAATTTATGAAAAATTTGAACCTATGACTGCAATTAGTTTTTTATTGTTTCTTTTTTGTTTTATTTAAATAAGATGGTATATTTGTTATTTCACGAATTTTTATGGAGAAAATGGATGAAAATTGAGGAAAATGATGTTTTCCGAAATTAAATGTGGAAATAGGGGTGAAAATGCAAAAAATTGAAACGTATTGACGTTCTGCACACTAAAGACCAAACATATGAACATTTTGTGCTAATAAACTCTTTTCCCACCTTATAGTTTCGACTTAGCCTCTATTTGGTAGACATTTATGTGGAGAAAATGCATTTTTTTGGTTGATGTGATGAGAAATATGTGGTTGAAAAAGAAGGAAAAATTATTGATGTGATGAAAAATATTATTTTATTGAAAAATGTGTGGTTCAAATGAGTATAAAAATGAGAATGAAAAATATAATATGGCGGCCTTTAATGAAATATTTCTTCTTATGAACAATAAGTAAGTAATGATCATAGATGGAAAAAAATTGGTCCCGACCTACCTTATAGTGTCTCGACTTAATGAATCCTTTAATCTTATAAACACTTAGAAGAAAAACTAACTTCACGAGATTTTAAAGGTCCGTTTGATGAGACTTTTGAAAAGCCTAAAGCCATATTTTAATAAATTAGTCAACGTTAAATGTGCGTTGTACGTTATTATGAAAGTATTTTATAAGTGTTGTAAAAGTAATATTTGAATATACGTGAATGTTAACTATTTAGAATTAATACTAGAGAATATATCCGTGACAATTAAGTAAAGTTTGATGTAAATTAGCATACATTGGCTTGAATAATGAAATAGATTCTTAAATTTGAAATTCTAATTAACTTTAGAATTAGAGTGTGTTTGGTAGGGATTTTTGGGGGAAGAATTGATTTTTGAATAGTGATATGATGGGAAATGTGTGGTTGAAAAAGAAAAAAAAAGTATTGATGTGATGGAAAATATTATTTTATTGAAGAATGTGTGGTTGAAAATGAGAATTGATTTACTGTAGAAAATGAGAATCTGTACCAAACAGGCTCTTAATAACACTGAAATACATAAATGAAGATAAATATTTAATTAAATGAATGTGAATGTTAATTAATTAAGACTTAATAATATATGATTCATACATTAATGAAAACACATATGTGAAATGAATATGTCAAACGTACATATGTAGTGATGGTAACGGTTAAATAAATTAAATATATATTGAAAAACGAAAAGTAAGGAATTGTTGAAATAATTGAATTATAGCAGAATTAGAATCGTCCAAAAAATGATTCTCACTTGATGTGATAATTAACATATTATAGATTTGTGAAAATACTTGAAGAACTTTTGCTAAAAATATAGAAGCAAAAGCAGAAAATTATATTGATTTAAACATTGGCAATGGCAAATGAAAACAGGCATATTGTATTTTAAATATATATTTCCTCCAAATAAAGCCACGCCATTGAACTTTGTTTCCTTGGTTACCCAACATACTTGACTTCCATATTCCCACACTTAACTCTTCCTAGTACCAG
Source organism: Fraxinus americana (assembly GCA_035079005.1). Classification (NCBI taxonomy): domain Eukaryota; kingdom Viridiplantae; phylum Streptophyta; class Magnoliopsida; order Lamiales; family Oleaceae; genus Fraxinus; species Fraxinus americana. Next base: position 18,211,764 of record CM068717.1, on the reverse strand, counting down.
TAAATAGTCTACATCGATGATTATTTTGTCAATTGGACTCTCTTTCACTCTATATATATGTGTCAAAATTCAATAACAAAATCATCAATATACGAATCAAAGCATAAGTAATGGAGTTCCTCTATGTGTCTCTCATTGGCCTCTTTGTTCCCTTGGTAATCTTCTTCTTCTACAAGAACAAATCGAGCTCGTCAGGGACACTTCCTCCGGGCAAGACCGGATGGCCCGTGGTCGGAGAAACCCTCGAGTTTCTCACCACTGGATGGAAGGGCTACCCCGAAAAGTTCATTTATGATCGGATGGCTAAGTACTCATCCAAAGTTTTCAGGACTCATCTGCTTGGAGAAAAGGCTGCTGTTTTCTGTGGTGCTGCTGGTAATAAGTTTTTGTTCTCCAATGAGAATAAACTTGTACAAGCATGGTGGCCCGCTTCTTTTGACAAAGTTTTCCCATCTTCTAATCAAACTTCATCAAAAGAAGAGGCCATAAAAATGAGAAAAATGCTTCCCAATTTCCTCAAACCCGAAGCACTACAACGATACATTGGCATAATGGATCATATTGCACAAAGACACTTTGCTGATGACTGGGAAAACAAGAATGAAATTGTCGCTTTCCCTCTAGCAAAGAAATTCACTTTCTGGCTTGCCTGCCGTTTGTTTGTAAGCGTCGAAGATCCCAACCATGTTGCTAAATTTGCTGATCCTTTCGATCTTTTAGCCTCTGGACTTATTTCCCTTCCCATAGACTTGCCCGGTACACCATTTAATCGTGCCATCAAGGCCTCAAACTTCATCAGAAAAGAGCTTGTTGCCATAATCAAACAGCGAAAACTCTATTTGGCTGAAGGAAAGGCATCACCAACACAAGATATACTGTCACACATGCTCTTGACTAGTGATGAAAACGGAAAATTCATGCATGAATTGGATATCGCAGATAAGATTTTAGGCCTGCTTATTGGAGGCCATGATACTGCTAGTTCTGCTTGCACTTTCATTATCAAGTTTCTTGCAGAGTTACCTGAGGTATATGAGGGAGTCTACAAGGGTAAGTCTCAAATCATCCATCCCCACGCCTCCCCCTCCCCCTCCCCCTCCCCCCCAAACCCCACTCACCCACTATCATTTTTATCCTTGTAGTTATTCCTTTTTAATATATTTTGACATGATTTTTTTCTTTTTAATCAAAAGAACAAATAGAGATTTCCAAATCAAAAGCTCCAGGTGAGTTGCTGAACTGGGAAGACATAAAGAAGATGAAATATTCATGGAATGTAGCATGTGAAGTGATGAGACTTGCACCACCCCTCCAAGGAGCTTTCAGAGAAGCCATTACTGATTTCATGTACAGTGGTTTCAAGATTCCAAAGGGATGGAAGGTAAATAACGAGTGCAAATATGTCTAATTCAACGTATCAAATATTAACTATACTCATTTCATGAGTGCCAGTATGTACTTATTAATCCCCTATCGTTTCCCTACGCAGTTATACTGGAGTGCAAATTCTACACACAGGAATCCTGAATTCTTCCCCGAGCCCCTGAAATTTGATCCTTCAAGATTTGATGGATCTGGACCAGCTCCTTACACATTTGTTCCATTTGGTGGAGGACCTAGAATGTGCCCCGGAAAAGAGTACGCTCGCCTGGAAATTCTTGTTTTCATGCACCATCTAGTGAAAAGGTTCAAGTGGGAGAAAATCATTCCAGATGAGAAAATTGTTGTGAATCCAATGCCAATTCCTGCTAAAGGTCTTCCTGTTCGCCTCTATCCTCACACAAGTTAAATAAATTCCGAGTCTGTTTGAATGTGCTTAAAAGCACTTGGAATTGCTAAAAAAACACCTTTTTAGGTGCTTTTGTAATATGTATCCTTACAAGAGTGATTTTATAAATTCCTTCCAAATTTCAAGGCCGCTTCTGATATTCTCAACTATGCAGTATTCATTGGCACGAGAAAGTCGTAATTGACGAATAATAAGATATTAATTATTAAAAAGGATATTGGGTCTAACTCAACCTAACAAAATCGACTTGTTATGGAATGATTCAATGTGGGACTCTAACACGCCCCCTCACGTACCGCGTGGACCATGCCAAACAACTGTGAACAAATCGATATTGGGTGCACCCAACATTGCAAAACTGAGCCTACTCTAATACCATATTATAAAGGATATTGAGTTTAACTCAACCTAACAAAACAGGCTTATTAGTGGAGGATTACTCTAACCTTATTAAGTGGATCGTGTAAATATCACCGGTCAATGTGGGACTCTAATATTAATTAATAATTGTTTCTTTCATTTCAGTCTATATTGAAAACAAAAAAAAAAAAAAAACAAAAAGAAAAAAAGACGAAATTGTCTTGTCTTGTTTGTCATATAAATGATTACAACAAATTTTGCCTAAGTTTGACTTCTATTGTTGTTGGAAATACAAAATTCAAATGAAATAATTGAAAGACAATACAACTGAAAGATGTTGCTACAATAGTAGAAATAAGTGGAGATAAGTGGACTATTTCTCTGATATTATTTGTTATGCCCCCTCAAAATGGAGACGAGACCTATATTCAGCCTCAGTAGAGGGTCTAGAAACCATTCTTTGCTTTTCGAACTCTAGCAAATAGGATTGCGACAAATGTAAAGAACGTATGCATTAGTAGATGTAAGGTGATCCATATTTTCAGCCCAATCAATATCCGAAGAGGCATGTAAGGAAAGAAGCGAATCACGAAAAAATTGAATGCCATCGTTAGAAGATCCAAGAAGATAACGCAGGAGTCTTTTTACCAAAGTCCAATGATCAGTAGTTGGTTGATGCATGAACTGAAATAGCTTGTTAACGGCAAAGGCAATGTTTGGCCTTGTGATTATTAAATATTGTAAAACCCCAACAACTGTTCTATACTTTGTAGGATTCGGAAGAGTGGAACCAGAATGCAATATAATGGGAGGACTGGTAGGTAATGGAGAATGTACCGATTTGGAATCATCATGAAATTTGGAAAGCACATTCACAACTTCCTCAAATTCACCGATTAAGATCAAGATCCAACTATGATTTTAGGAGAAATCACTATCTCAAGAGTAGTGTATTTTGGTGAGGTCTTTCTCTGTTGTTTTTGAATAGTATGTGGGATAATAATGGAGAATCAAATCAAATCGAAGGCCTGTGTTTACACGATTTCCTTAAATCGAATTCGCCGCCTCACGGAAGTGCACGAGGTTTTGATCGGTTTTCGATTCCCAGGATACAATCGATTGTCGATTCCCGCTGCACTACGTTAACGGCAAAGGCAATGTCTGGCCTTGTGATTATTAAATATTGTAAAACCCCAACAACTGTTCTATACTTTGTAGGATTCGGAAGAGTGGAACCAGAATGCAATATAATGGGAGGACTGGTAGGTAATGGAGAATGTACCGATTTGGAATCATCATGAAATTTGGAAAGCACATTCACAACTTCCTCAAATTCACCGATTAAGATCAAGATCCAACTATGATTTTGGGAGAAATCACTATCTCAAGAGTAGTGTATTTTGGTGAGGTCTTTCTCTGTTGTTTTTGAATAGTATGTGGGATAATAATGGAGAATCAAATCAAATCGAAGGCCTGTGTTTACACGATTTCCTTAAATCGAATTCGCCGCCTCACGGAAGTGCACGAGGTTTTGATCGGTTTTCGATTCCCAGGATACAATCGATTGTCGATTCCCGCTGCACTACGTTAACGGCAAAGGCAATGTCTGGCCTTGTGATTATTAAATATTGTAAAACCCCAACAACTGTTCTATACTTTGTAGGATTCGGAAGAGTGGAACCAGAATGCAATATAATGGGAGGACTGGTAGGTAATGGAGAATGTACCGATTTGGAATCATCATGAAATTTGGAAAGCACATTCACAACTTCCTCAAATTCACCGATTAAGATCAAGATCCAACTATGATTTTGGGAGAAATCACTATCTCAAGAGTAGTGTATTTTGGTGAGGTCTTTCTCTGTTGTTTTTGAATAGTATGTGGGATAATAATGGAGAATCAAATCAAATCGAAGGCCTGTGTTTACACGATTTCCTTAAATCGAATTCGCCGCCTCACGGAAGTGCACGAGGTTTTGATCGGTGTTCGATTCCCAGGATACAATCGATTGTCGATTCCCGCTGCACTACGTTAACGGCAAAGGCAATGTCTGGCCTTGTGATTATTAAATATTGTAAAACCCCAACAACTGTTCTATACTTTCTAGGATTCAGAAGAGTGGAACCAGAATGCAATATAATGGGAGGACTGGTAGGTAATGGAGAATGTACCGATTTGGAATCATCATGAAATTTGGAAAGCACATTCACAACTTCCTCAAATTCACCGATTAAGATCAAGATCCAACTATGATTTTGGGAGAAATCACTATCTCAAGAGTAGTGTATTTTGGTGAGGTCTTTCTCTGTTGTTTTTGAATAGTATGTGGGATAATAATGGAGAATCAAATCAAATCGAAGGCCTGTGTTTACACGATTTCCTTAAATCGAATTCGCCGCCTCACGGAAGTGCACGAGGTTTTGATCGGTTTTCGATTCCCAGGATACAATCGATTGTCGATTCCCGCTGCACTACGTTAACGGCAAAGGCAATGTCTGGCCTTGTGATTATTAAATATTGTAAAACCCCAACAACTGTTCTATACTTTCTAGGATTCGGAAGAGTGGAACCAGAATGCAATATAATGGGAGGACTGGTAGGTAATGGAGAATGTACCGATTTGGAATCATCATGAAATTTGGAAAGCACATTCACAACTTCCTCAAATTCACCGATTAAGATCAAGATCCAACTATGATTTTGGGAGAAATCACTATCTCAAGAGTAGTGTATTTTGGTGAGGTCTTTCTCTGTTGTTTTTGAATAGTATGTGGGATAATAACGGAGAATCAAATCAAATCGAAGGCCAGTGTTTACACGATTTCCTTAAATCGAATTCGCCACCTCACCGAAGTACAAGAGGTTTTGATCGGTGTTCGATTCCCGGGATACAATTGGTTGTCGATTCCCGCTGCACTACGTTAACGGCAAAGGCAATGTCTGGCCTTGTGATTATTAAATATTGTAAAACCCCAACAACTGTTCTATACTTTGTAAGATTCGGAAGAGTGGAACCAGAATGCAATATAATGGGAGGACTGGTAGGTAATGGAGAATGTACCGATTTGGAATCATCATGAAATTTGGAAAGCACATTCACAACTTCCTCAAATTCACCGATTAAGATCAAGATCCAACTATGATTTTGGGAGAAATCACTATCTCAAGAGTAGTGTATTTTGGTGAGGTCTTTCTCTGTTGTTTTTGAATAGTATGTGGGATAATAATGGAGAATCAAATCAAATCGAAGGCCTGTTTTTACACGATTTCCTTAAATCGAATTCGCCGCCTCACGGAAGTGCACGAGGTTTTGATCGGTGTTCGATTCCCAGGATACAATCGATTGTCGATTCCCGCTGCACTACGTTAACCGCCTTCGAACTTGTTGTGTCTTTCTCTATCTCTCAAAGAATTCAGAAAGGAAAATTTTAGACCGGAAAGATGCCTATTGCTGGAAGCTTGTTGCTGTAGGTTTGTATTTCACTTGTTTTCCTTCCAACCGAGATATCCTCTATTTATAGAGGAAGATAGTGGTTATTAATTTCTGAAACTGATTTCCATAAATTCTGAAATTGAAGTGGAACAGATGAAACTGATTTCCATGTTGAAACTGCTGAAGGAGGAAGGTTGAAACTGATTCCATAAATTCTGAAATTGAAGTGGAACTGATGAAACTGATTTCCAGGTTGAAAGAAACTGATTTTCATTCAATTTCCAACATAGTATACCAATAATAGTTTTCTTGGTGCGATTGTATAGTTTTTATTGTCATCTGAAAGATTTCATCTTTGAGAGACGAGGATCGTCGATGCTAGAATTGTTAATTCTTGATGGTTTGGTTAGCCTCTAGTTTTCTTTATAGGTATCGTTGTACCCAGAATCCTGTGATTTTGGAGCCTTGAGGCGAACTTCATAAATTTAACTCCAAAATTGTATTATGCATGCAAAATATGTAAGCGCATTGTTCAAGAGTATAAAATAATGGCAAAATTATTCTTTTATTATATTGAAACGTTAGAGCAGTATTCTACATAATAGGAAAAGAGGAAGTATAAATACGATCTATAAATATTATATGGCTAGCATAAAGGGAGATCCATGCAAACAGAAAAAGGTTTCTAAAGTTGCTACTAAAATCTCTCAATGCAAATTTTGGTATGATTTTTTTACAACTCACGTCAACACTTCCCCTCAAGCTGATACATGCAGAGCTTGAATGTGTTGCTTGTCTAGTGAGTAGTAGAAATCTTTTCTCGAAACTAATTTTGTAAGTATGTCCGCCAACTGATCTTTTGACTTAAAAAATGAGAATCTGATGATTTTTCCTTCTAGATTTTGTTTGATGAAACGTCGATTTACCTTCATATGTTTGGTACGATCATATTGGATGGATTTTGAGGGATAACAATCATCGCAGAAGAGATCCATCTCAGATGTAGGTCCAAAACCAATCTTGACTAGTAGCTACTCGAACCAAAGGAGTTCACAAAATCCTTCGGCCATCCCTCGAAATTCAACTTTGGCACTTGACAATGCAATTACCTTTTATTTCTTACTTCTCCACGTAACTAGATTCCCTCCAACAAAGGTGAAGTAGCATGAGGTGGGCTTTCGATCCTTTATATTCCCCACCCAATCTGCATCTGTATAGCCATCAACTTTTAGGTGGTTATTCTTCAAAAACATGAAACTCTTCCCAGGAGATGATTTCAAATATCGGATTATTCGAATTATCTCGTGCATATGATTTTCATTGAACAATGCATGAACTGACTTACTACACTTACAACATAAGCAATATTTGGGCGAGTATGAGACAAATAGATAAGTTACCCACTAGTCTTTGGTGTTTCCCTTTGTCGGTGTCTGGGCAGATACTCTCCAAGCTTGTGATTATGAGCAATAGATGTGTTTGCAAGCTTGCACTCCAATAATCCTACTTTTGATAGTAGGTCTAGAATATATTTCCGTCGACACAAAAATATTGCTTGTCGTGATCTTGCAACTTCTATTCCCAAAAAATATTTCAATCTTCCTAGATTTTTCATTTCGAATTCAATTGCCAGTTGTTTCTAAAGTTGATATATTTCTTCCAAGTCATTCCCTATGATGATCATATCATCCATATAGACTATTTTGTACCAATGTTCATGTCATACTAAGAATTAATTAAGGTGAATTGACTAAGGATATTAAACCCCATAAAGATGACATGAAAGACAATCTCTGCTTGCAAGGAATACAAGTCATGATTTATTTTATTCTTCGAAGTGCATTGGGATTCATAAACCTGGGCCATCTTGATTGGCTCTCGATTAGGAATAACAGTCTTATATTTTTCAAGAAAAAATAAGATTAATGGAATAAATTTTCACAATTTCCCCCACAAACTAAGCATAGGATACTTGGAATATGCTATTTTAGAGGCTGAACTTATCCAATCTTGACCCTTTTTTCTGGACATTTGATTCATACATGATACATGTTTTTATCACTAGATCATTAAGAAGCATACATGATATACCCAGTTCATAAACAAACAACTATACACCCAAAATCGAACTATTGGAATCAATTAAATCATCAAAAAGAAAACCTCATAAATCCTTTTCATAGAAAGTCAGAAACCACAACGCCGGGCAGGGGTGACACAAATCAGATTAACTTACACAAGGTGACACCGAACAATCGATGAACGGTGCTTAGAGATCAGAGAAGTGAGAAGATCGCGTTTTGTAAGTAGTAACGTCGCTTGGGTTCTTCAATAATTTCGATTTTGATTTGTTGGAGTTGGATGATACCAATTCCAAGGCTATAAATCTGTTTTTCCATTTTTGTAAAAAAATAAAAAATAAAAATCTGAGTCCCATTTAATTGTTGGGCCCGAGGCATGGGACTCATATGCCTCTATATAGGACCGGGTCTAGTTGTACCTATTATTATTAATTATAGTGGTAAGGTTCTTCTAAAAATCACTATTCAAAATATTTTTTTTTTTCAAATAATGATTGTCAAACATGGGCTAAATATTCTTTCGGCAATAATTGGACATCCTAATCATTATCATCATTGGGCCTATTTTATTTGACCAATTTGTTGGGCTTTGGACCCAACACTTGATATAGATAGTAAATTCGTCATTGCCAATTCTATAATTCAGGAGCATTGATATCCATTTCAATACAGATATGGGCTAATTTTGTATGCGATCTTGACGTAGTTGGTTCATCTAATTTCAATGGGAACCAAGAACACCTGCTTTAGAGAATAAAATAGCACTGTCATAAAACACCAATGGCCCAATGTTTATTTTCTAAGATCGACAATTCTAACTGTCAATTCCTAACGAAAGTCCATTATAATTGATAGTCCTTTTCTCTTCTAATTGTATTTTTGTCCTTAGATCACAATGTTCTCAAATGACGAAACAATAAATTCGTGATCTCATTACGAGTAAAATAATTTAGTTAACCTTATCAAAACGTTTCCCCCTCGTGGACTAGTGAATATGGAGCTTCAATAGACGTTCTCCTCTCGTGATGGATACCATAACAAGAATATATTTTGCATTTAAAAATAAGTGTTTAAATACACGAGCCCAGTCCATTAGTCACTAGGGATTCAAACATATTTGTTTTTTAGCCCCTGTTTGATTCACATTTTTAACGAAAGAACGTATTTTAAATAGTGACGTGATGAAAAATATGTGGTCAAAAAAGAAGGAAATTTTTTGAATTTGCTTGTAATATTATTTTATTGAAAATTGTGTGGTTGAAAATGAGTATTAAAAGAATGCATTTTTTAAAGAATGTGGATCAAACAGTGCCTTATGAGAAGAATTTGACACAAATTAAATTTGATGTGGTCCTCTTCAATCCATTCCAAATGCACAAGTACTTCTACTTGAAAGTCATAATTTCTAAAGTTAAGATGGCAAACATTATTACCTTGAAAAATAAAGTGCCTAGTTTTATTTACAAGTCATGGACATAATCTTAGATTGAACTTGAATTTTAATTCTTTGGAGTAAACAATGTTGTAATAATTCAATAATCATGCTAAGAACAAGAATCATGTATGCTAAATTGGTAGATGGAATTCATACCCGTGGAAGACATTTTTGTTTATGAATATTACCAGCTAGACCTTCATCTCCTTGCTCCTCAAAATAATCAACCGTCATAAAGTCAATCAATTACCGATTCTAACCCTAATTAGGGTTTACATAATTCCAGTCCACATACTTAAAATTACTACATTATAATAATATAGCCCGTAAGGTATACAATGGCTCAAGTCACTAACATATTGAGCATAATCACAGTATTATTGAAAACCATTTATCTAACCCTTAAAAATTGCAATCAAGTGGAAGCCCACATAATAGAATAATTCCAACATTTTCTCACTTGGGCAAACATTTGATTGCCATAGAAAAAATTCTAACATTTGGGTCACATTACATAGGTGACCACACAAGTATAGCTACAATAATAACACATTACACAACATGATCCGGTCCAACAAGAATGTTAACATCGAACATGGAAGTCGTTACACTAATCAAACGATGTAAGCTCCACAGCTACAAATGCCAACATTCTTATCGACATGGATCCCCATCCTCCAACCAATGTGGTAGCATACAGTATGAACTTAGCACCAAATGTGATCAAAACTTTGCTAATTCATATCGATCCTTAAAATGCCTGTAATCAAAATGAAGCCACATGTCATATCAGATACTTATATTATGTCTTTAATTGTCATATCTCAAGATCAAAATGATATCATAATAAAAGACATAAGTCAAATGCATGCACAAAATATTTTATGAATATGGGAAAAAATATATTATTATTAGAAGAGGCTGTACCTAAAGGATATATGAGTTGCCTTACATAAATAACTCCCACTAACCAAAAACATCAAAAATTTCCACAATACCCATATAAGCAACATATGTCGTAAAAACATTAGGAGCAAGTCCCTTAGTCAAAAGGATTTGCAATCATCGCCTCTGTATCAATATGCTCTATTTTCGTATCTAACCATCAAATATTTGATGTCAATGTGTATCGATCAATTGAAATTTTATTGTTTCTTGAAAAAGAACATTGCTGGGCTATTATCACAATAAATAATGATTGGCATCGAGTTGGAGTCAACAACTTTCAGCCCAGAAATAAAATTCCTTACCCAAATGGCTTGAATTGTAGCTCCATAATATGCTTCAAATTCAGCCTACATAGTAGAAGATGCCACTAAACTTTGTTTATCATTTTTCCACGAGATGGCATCACCAGCTGACATGAAAATATAACCTGAGTTTGATTTCAAATCATCTTGACATCAAACAAAAACAGAATCTCTACCACCTCAAGGTGATTTGAACGCTGGAAAGCGAGCATGTAACATTCAATTTTCTTTAAGTATCTCATAACTTTCTTAACCGATCTCCAATACTCTTGCCCTGGATTCGACTGAGACCTACTGAGCCAAATCACCGATTGCAAGTAAAATGTCATCAACATACATGACAAGATAAATAAAATTTCTCCCACTGATTTTAAAATAAATACATTGATCGACTATATTTTCAACAAAAACAAGGGAAGTCGCAACCTCATTAAACTTCAAATGCTATTGTCGTGAATCGTGATACCTGCTTGAGGCCGTATAAAGATTTATTTAACTTGCATACCAAGTTTTCTTTTCCCATCACAACAAAACCTTCAGGTTGTCTCATGTAAACCTTCTCCGAAAGATCTCCATTCAAAAAAGCCATCTTAACATTTCATTTTGAGTCCAATTTGCTTTTGAAAATCAATTTGTTATCTATGACTTTAGCATCCGGAGAAAATTTAACAAGTTCCCAAAATTTATTTCATCATCCATTTTATCAATTTATGTAACTCGGGACTTGTCAGTGGTTGATTAAAAATAACAAGGTCAACCATATGCCCTACATTAAAATCACTCCTAGTGGAAACCTTCATCGTGGATTTAGTCAACTATCTTCTTATACAATCCACACAAGTATCAAAATCAGAGAGGTCGAGAGAGGAATGTTTCTCAACTTTAGCCAATCTCTTTGTCATATCCTTCGAAATGTGATCCAACCTCTTATGCCATAACATGGAGGATGATTCACGAATTAGAGACCTTTTTTTAACATATTCGTAACACAAGAGACTTCACCAAAAGAAGCCAAAAACAATATATGTAAATCATCACATAAGAGGTCATTTCCAATTAAATGGGAATCATAAAACAATTCAACAATTTTATTACCAAAATTAAAGGAAAAACCAGAAGCATCAAGTTTCGATATTAAATTTCGTCTCATTGTCGATACAAAAACGGTATTTTTCTAAAACCCAAAAGGAAAACATACTCCAAAAATAACTTCACTACTCCTATGAACTCAACCTTCACTTGAAGTACATTCCCAACGCACATGCTTACTTCATTCTCACTTAGCCTCCGTTTGCTCGTGAACTCCTGCGAAAAACCTTCTTCTTCTCCAACCAAGTTTTAAACTTGAGGCAATCTTTCTGTCATGACCTTTCTTCTTGCAGAACTTGCATTGATCATTTTTCTTTATTGCTCCTTTGGGACCTCTAGAAGTCTGACATCCAAAATTTTTGTTCTGCTGATTGCGGTGTGACTTGTCGCCCTTGTGAAACTTAGACTTATGGTTATGAAAAGACCCCTTGTTCTGTGGTGGCTAAAAAGTTAATTGCACAGTTTCGACATTTTCACGCCTCAACCTATACTCCTCTTGGGCACATACAACAATAATGTCATTCAAATCTCATTTATCTCTTTGAGCATTATAAGTAACCTTCATCTGATTAAACTGGTTCGGAAGGCTATTCAGAACATGATAGACCAGAAAAGGCTCAACAATGGGAATCTTAAGACCTTTTAGTTTAGAAGATATATTAATCATTTTCATAACGTGCTCCCTAACTCCACTTACACCATCATATCTCATATTCATCTGTTTGTCTATTAGATATCCAGTTTCAGCTTTATCAGACTCAACAAATCTCAATCATATGGCATCCACAAAACCTTTTGAATTTTCATTATCCGGAATAGCACCCATAATCGAATCGGATATGGAGCGCTTAACAATTTTCAAACAAAGTTTATTAGCAATTTCCCACTTTTCATACTCAGCTACATATTCAGGATCACTTTTATCTGTGGGTTTCGAAAGCTGCTTCTCCATTGCAAAATCCAACCCAAAAGACCAAGTGCTATTTCTATGTCTCGTTTCCATTTCACATAGTTATTCCCAGTCAAGATTTCAATAGCAGACAATTGACTCGAAAGAGCCGAGACATTTAAAACTGTGGAAACATAAAATATCATGTTTAATATCATCCAAACATAGTGCATGCCGACAATGGATGATAACATATTCATCTAATTAATATCGGCTAAATAATTAGATAATCCATAATTAAAGTCAAAATCAAATAAACATTATTATGGTAAGAGCATGATGCATCATTATAAAGACACATTTGAGCTAACGATATAACACGCTGTAAGGTACTCTTTAAACACATAATCAAGTTAGTTAACAAAATCGATTGGTTTTCTAAACACCAACACCTTTGGGCAGAATGAGATTTCTAGACCAATTAAAATCGTTAAATGTTTTATGCCAATTTTCAAAAAATATCACATTTAATAACACCTTTGGGTAAAATATTATATGTAATAATTCAAAATTACGATGTTAACTTCCATTTATTTATTTATTTTTGAAGAAAATCAAATAAATAAAAATGAGTGTGCCACTTTAGCAGCTACTACCCACTTTTATTTCAAAATATTTCTCATAATTGGAGCACTAAGATAGACTTGAAGTCCACAAAAATTCAATAATAATAATAATCACGCAACATAATCACAATCATTAAATGACGAAAAATAAAATTCATGCGCGATTATAAGACGAAATTGACAACTTAAATTTCAATACATGAAAATAAAATTTAAATGGACGACTAATGACGACGTTTAATTATTTCAATAAAAATATAACGTTGTCAATTTCAAATATAATTTTAATTTTAAGTCGAAATTGAAATATAAGTGGATCAAATTTAAAAATCCTATTTCATAATTCAAATTCAATATTTCAAGATTGCAAAATTTTATCCTCAAATTAAAATTATGAAAATGGCCTCAAATTACAAAATATGTCATTTTTCTTTAAAAATTTCCAAAGTGACCCTAGATTTAAAATTATTAAAAGAACCTTACAATTTAAAAATTACAAAGTAAGTCCTTCCTCTAAAATTGCAAAAATTGACCCCAAAATTAAAATTATGAAAAATGGCTTCAAAATATAGGAATTACAGAATAAGTCACTTTTCTTTAAAATTCTCAAATTGACCCATTGTCAAAATTGCAAGCAAAACCCCAAATGATTCGAAAATTGCAAAAAAGCCATCTTCCCCAAAACAATCAAAAACATTTGGGCAAAACCCTAGGCTCAAAATTTAGTAGCGCCGCAGTCCAAAGCGCCATCTTCCGCAATGGAGACGGCAACTGGCAGCTAATGGCTGCAGATGGCGGCAGCCGTAAGCTGCAGCCCCAAACGGGCAACGGAGAGGCGGCCGAAACATGGCCAAACAGGGGCTGTAGATAACAGCCTAAAACCACCAACGAAAAGGGGTGCTGCCGGAGGAAAAATGCACCCAGATATGAAACAAATGGAAGACATTATACAAAACCAAAAGGCAACTACACGGGTTCATTCATACCAAAACCACACGGCTTCAACACAGATCTACACACATACGTAAACCAAATCAAATTCACAACCACATTGCAATTTATACTAAATTCATACGTAACCCAGCAATTTAATTTATTTAAACATACACACGGTGGTCTGTCGTAGGGGTGTAAGCGGTCCGGTTTTTGCGGTTTTTGACAAATTTTCAAACCAAACCGTCTTGACTGGTTTGAGAAAAACTCCAACCTAAACCAAACCGTTTTGACCGGTTTGAAAAAAATTCAAACATAAACTTAACGGTTTGGTCCGGTTTTAAACCGTCGATTTCGCGTATATTTTTTTTCCCGTCTAATATCTACTTTTATGCCATTAATTCAATATATATTTATATCTTACTAGAAATAAATCTAAAACAAACTAAATATATTTACTATAAATTTAAATAACAACAAAATAAAAGTAAAATCACAATAAACTAAAGTATAGTTTTTTATTCGCCCTTTTGTCGTTTTAGGATAATACTTTACGATAAGGATACAATACAAGTCCACTAAAATAAATATAAGGTCCAAAAACACATAATAATATCCCTTTTCAACTAGCAAAAGGAATAAACGAATTAATTTTGTCACAGGACTCAAGAAATATCAAATTTTATCACAGAACTCACAGAACGAGCGAAAGGAAGAAACATTCACAGACTCAAGAAACCACATAACTCATGATCAATTTTGTCCTTCATACGCAAAAAAAAAAAAATTTAATTAGCAAATTGGAAAAAAAAAAGAGAAGAAGAATAAAGACACGGATTCATCTAATAATGGCTTCCAAAAGACAAGTTGCAAATATTTTTTCTCCCCCATTTCACTATATATACCCACCTTCATCTTTTGCAATTTAACACAGAATTATACATATTCTCTCATATGTAAACAAATGTCTTTTGCGCACCTGATAACCCGAATTTCAACTTTAAGCCTTATTCACGATCAATAAATATGTAAACAAATTTCAACTAGAAAGTGACAATTTCAATTTTAAGCCTTACTCACGATCAAATAAATATGCAAGACCTGAAATAGTCTAATAATACCGGCGAACGTACACTACCGGCGACTGGGAGGTTCGAGATTTCGAGGGCGTTGATGATTTGGGGGAAATCAGGAGGCGCCGCGGGGAGCGAGACTGCGACTAGCGAGTGAGAGAAATGGAAATTGGAAGATTAAGGTTGTGACTTATGAGTATATGGATCTGGGTTGAGCTGTTTAGTCTACTTCTTTCAAATTTGGGCCTTTTTTATATATAATTAGGTTTGGGCGGGTCGTAAATTTTAATAATTAATAGGAAATTAGAAATTGACAAAAATATCTACAGCATGACAAAATTATTCAATTTTACAAAATTGAAATTTTGGATAAATTTTCAAAAAAAAAATCAATTTTTTATTTTTTTTATTTTATATATTTTTCGCCGGTCCGATTTGGCTTCAAACCATAATTAAAATTCTCAAACCTAAACCAAACCGTTTTGGACCGGTTTGGTTTGGTTCAAAACCATTTCATTGACGGGTCCACGTGACACCAAACCATCGGTTTCGAAATTGCGGTTTCGATTCGATTTTCCGGTTTGACGATTTTTGCTTACAGCCTCAGTCTGCCGACAATAATAATAACAATACAGCGACGAGAAGAGGAAGAAGAAGAAGGGCACGGGCGAAGACTGCCTTAATGGCGAGGGAGGCTTCAACATATATTCACTTTATGGTGGGAATCAGTAAAGGTTGGGATTTTATTGCTGGGATTCAAATCCCTTTTACTGCAACATATACTTTATGGTGGAAATTAAAAAGAAACTTTGGGCAATAGTAAAAGAGTTTATCTACTTGTATATAATTTGGTGTACATCAAGGTATTCACCCCCTCACATGAAGGTGGGACCCACTTGAATAAAAAATATTTTCTCCAAGTGGACCCCACCCCCATGTGAGAGGGTGGATATCTTGATATACACTAAATTATGTACAAATAGCAAGACTTATAGTAAAAGGTGAAGCAAAAACTTGCTATGAGTCTGTAGAAGGTGTGTGCGAGAGAGAGAGAGAGAGACATGACCTTTAAAATTAATTTTATTTTATTATTTTTGTTTAAAGGATTCTAATATTAGCATGCCGCTCTGATACAAAATGTTGTAATTATTCAATAATCACGATAAGAACAAGAATCACGTATTCTAAATTGGTAGATGAAATTCATACCTGCGGAAAACATTTTTGTTTATAAATATTACTAACTAGATCTTTCTCTTCTCGCTCCTCAAAATAATCAGTCGTCAAAGGGGCAAGCCAATCTGATATGGAGAGGAGAGGAGACCTAGTAATTATATAAGAAATCATAAAGTCGGTCTATTACTGACTCTAACCCTAATTAGGGTTCACATACTTAAAATTACCACATTATAATAATAAAGTCCTTAAGGTGTACAACGGTCCAAGTGATCACTAACATATTGAGCCTAATCACAGTATTATTGTAAACCATATATCTAACCCGTAAAAATGCAATCAAATTGAAGCCCACGTAATAGAATAATTCCAACAAACAAATGAAACTTGTTTATTTATTTTATTAATCAAAATAAACTTGTTTATTTATTTTATTATTCCAACATTTATTACGAGAAATAAATTTGCCTTTAAGCCTTTAGGATATAATTCTTATAAATTCTTACAAGAAACAAATATGTAGCAGCCAGGAATAATTTCTGGTATCGGTTTTTGAAGGTTCATATGCATTATACATCAATTACTCGTTTCAAACTAGGAAATTTCTTTATAGAAAAATTGATGAATTAGTGCTAACTAAACCAAATTTCAATAGAGTAATGCTATTTATCTCTAATGAAAATGATCTTCATATGAGATTTGATCTTAAATAATAAGATAAATAAAGTGAGTTTCATATACATACATTTAATTAGGGTTCGTTTGGTATGATTTTTGCTTTTGTTTCCCGTGGAAGAACTTTTGGATGAAGATATCTTAATTTTTGTTTGAAAACTTATTTTTAAAAGTATTTTATATTTCAGAAGTGCTTTTAAAGGAAATCACATTGAATCAACTTCTTCTAAAAATCTTTTCTAACTAGAAGAAAACATTTCATAAAATTAGCTGAACAGCTTTTGGATCTCAAAAGCTCATTTTGACTTTTCAAAAATCAAGCCAAACGGCCATTTAGTGTAATACCCCAGACCAAGAAAGTTTAAGAGATTTGATAGGTACTATTCATACCAACAAGGTGCACCTTCTTTTCCGGAAGTCCATCGTTGGAAACTCCACAGTTAAGCGTGCTTGGCTTGGAGCAATTCTATGATGGGTGACCCCCCTGGGAAGTTTTCTTGGGGAGCGTGCGAGTGAGGACAAAGCATGCTGAAAAGACCCATGTTGGTACAGTGAGGACAGTACGTCGTCGATCTAACGGCCAAGACAACCCGTTAAGTGGGACCCGGGTCGTTACAAATGGTATCAGAGCCGTTTGCCAGTCGGAAATCGGGAACTAAGTGCTATGCGGGACAAAGTGCTACGCCATAGGACGGGAGCCACCTCTTGAACTCGTAGGAGCCACCTCTAGAATCCCAACGCCTGGCAACAGATCCTCAGATGGATCAAGCGCGACGAGGACGTCGCGAGTCTAACGGGGGGTGATTGTAATACCCCAGACCAAGAAAGTTTAAGAGATTTGATAGGTACTACTCATACCAACAAGGTGCACCTTCTTTTCCGGAAATCCATCGTTGGAAACTCCACAGTTAAGCGTGCTTAGCTTGGAGCAATTCTATGATGGGTGACCCCCCTGGGAAGTTTTCTTGGGGAGCGTGCGAGTGAGGACAAAGCATGCTGAAAAGACCCATGTTGGTACAGTGAGGACAGTACGTCGTCGATCTAACGGCCAGGACAACCCGTTAAGTGGGACCCGGGTCGTTACATTTAGACTATTTATTTCATAGTTCATCACATGTTATATCATTTGATAACTCTCACAAAAATGTTAAATTTGATACTAAATTGTCTATTATACCCTTAATTATAAATAAGACATTTTTTTTCAATTTGTCACAAATTTCGAAAAGAACAAGTAGCTTCCATGAGAAGCTACATTAACACTAGTTAATACCTAATGGATTCCCGATTCATTAGCTTTCATTAGCTATTAGGTATTGACCAATGATTTTGAGAAAAAAAACGAAGAAGATGAATTAGAAAAGCTATTAACTCTAAAAAATAATTATATATTTCCAATTCATAAGAAAATCGTATAATTTCATTTGAAAGATTTAATCTCATCCAAATTTTCGAAATGATTAAGCTTCCCACAATTTTCGATAGAAGGTAATTTTTCTTTGAAATCTTATCTTTATTGATAAATTGCGTTTAATAGTTGTTCTTGATATTTCATGGAGTTATCAACATTTTAAAAGTTGTTATTGACATTTGGATTATATTTATCTCACATTTGACACTTCATTTGTCTAGAACGAAATTTTGTTCTGAACTTGAGAGTTCTCTACATTTCATAAAGTTTTTGACATTTTAAGTGTAGTTCTCGACATTTTATAAATATTTTATTTACCTACTTATAGGAAGAAGTGAATATTTAATGCATCATTGACATGGTATTCTTTTAAATAAGTAGTATATGTATGTGTCAAGTTATTATTGACCAATACAATTTTTAATTATATGAATATTTTTGTCATCATTGTGAAATTTAGAATTGCTAATGAGGGCATTTTGATCTAAATTATAGTAAAATAGATATTGAACAAATTTTTGGACATTTTTGTAAACGACTATGTAAAAATGGACATTTTTTGCAATTTCCTCACATTATTCATTTCAATAATTAAATGTCCTTTGCGTAATCATTGGTTAAGGTTTAATCATAATTAATGATTGGATTAGAAGTCCAATATTGCACTCCTAAAGTTTTAAGCATAATTAATGAAGCTTGTTTGTCCTGATTATGAGCCAATAGAAATATGAATGAAGATGAATAAGTCTAGCATTCAATACCGAACGAATGTCAACTATCGGAGTCGAGAGAGGCTTAGTGTACCGGGTCAGCGTGACAAACACACTGACCAGCCCCTCACAAAGGGGGAGGAGGGGGGGGGGGGGCACATTTGTTTTGAAATATTTTATTTATATGTGGTCAGCCATCATGTGAGAGTTTGTCAACTTTTTTATCAAATAATTTTGTACAAGTAGACTTTTTCAAAGGAGTCGATGTGAAATGCCTGTTTTTCTCCTCTCATTGTATGTTTTTTCGTTAGAGTGTGTTTGATTGACTTTATTTTTAATAAAAAAATACCACTTTTGATCATCTGATCATATTTTTTTAAAAAACAAGAAAAATATTTTCTTTAAAGAGGAGGGACAATTTTTATTTTTTAAGTAATTCACTTTTTTTTTCCTCTCATCTACCCATCAATAAAAAATGAAGAACTATAATATTTTCTAAATTGAAAACTAAATTAATCAAATACATTTAATTAATAATTTCCACACAAAAGCAGTTCTACGCGATTGAATTATCTGAAATTTATTTTCTTTCTATGTAAATTCCATACTTGTAATCAAACATTTCATTAGATCACATCTCTCTAATAATATCGTAGATTCGTAATTTCATCACGAATAAATAATTTTGTTAACATTTTTTTTCTGTTATATCCGAGTAAAAGAAAAGTATCTTAGGAGCATTCGCCGTCCGTTCAAAGATGAGATGAATTTCCTAATGTGAATACAAATCTAGTCATATTCGCTGGAAAAATTGACTCAAAATGTATCAAATCTTTTGTTGCCTAGTTCAAAAGGAACGGCAATTGATTTGGAGAATTTCTCCATGCAAATACGTGGAATCCTTTTGAAGTGGACATGTTACCATATGCTGGTGATAACCAGAAAGCAAGAAAATTGCAAGGAATAATGATACATGTACACTCTCCCAAGGGCGGAGGGGAGGGGCCCCAATTTTTTGAAATTTTTTATTTTTATTTTTTTTTAATTTTTTGGGCTCAAAAATTTTTTTTTTTTTAATCTCCTAATTCAGCCCATTCAGTTGTTTGTGAAGTTGTATTATTTATCAATTATGAGTGAAAGGGTTTTCTCAATCCTCAGGCTCAGTGACGGAAAAGTATTTCAAAAGATTAGTAGTTTCTTGATTTTTTTTGTGAAGTCTTTGTACATTAATTTATATTAATTTGTTTCATTTCTCCATTATAAACAATCAATTTTCTTCATTTTAACAGATAATGTTTCAAAAAAAAAATTCGGGGGCAACGAACCCCCGTGAGCCCCCGCCCCTTCAACTCCGGGACCCCCCTAGTTTGAAGGGCTGGCTCCGCCCCTGCACTCTCCTTTACAATGTGGTTGGCATTCTATCCATATTGAGGAAATTTGTACAGTGATTTGATTGATGAATTTAAAATCAAGGGTAATGATATTACTACGTGGAAGTGTAGAAAGAAAATGGTAAAAGAGAGTGTACATGTAGCATGATTGACTAGCAAAAGACTGTTGTGCACATGAATTGCATTGTGGTGCAATTTAGGTCAAATTATACAGCTAAATATTTTTATAAATTGACATGTTTGTCTTTTGTACATGACTTGAGAGTTTTATGAGGAAAATTTGTTGCAAGTCTAACATCTTGATTTTTCTTGTTATCTTACAGTTGTTCAAATAGTAGAAATCGGGAGGGATGATAAATTTTAGGATGTTATTTTTCACATGGTACTTGCAGAATTTAGTGAATAAAAGTTATATAAAATTGTACAATTTTTTCTTATAGTTGAAAAACTTTGACAATCAGCATTGATCGAGTACGTTGGTCTATGACGCCACATTTTCACCCACTTTTCATGGAATAAACATATCTTCTTAAGATATTTCTTGCCACATTTACCTTTAAAAACTTTTTATTTCATGAAATTAAAGTGCATGAATGAACATTAGAAACATTTATAAATGCAATCTTCGAATATTAAGTTCACATAAATTTAGACAATACATTCATACAATTAACGAAATAATGTACGTATGAATATAAATGGATGTTTACTTACATTGAATCCTAGCAATTTACATTTCGGGTGATAAGTGGAGATATTCCTGGCCACCCACGTTGTTCTATTATATTTATTTTATTTTATAATTATTATTGCAAAATTTATTTCTAAATAAAAGTGTCAACGTTTATAACAATTTTAAATGTAGAATCTACAATTGAAAATATTATCAAGTAATTGTTTAAATAAAAGTATTTCATATTTGTTTATAACAAGGTGCATTAGAATGTATTAAAAAATTAAGAAATCAATTATACTCTTAATAAGAAAAGTGATCTATAATTGAAATTGAGATAGACCAAAAATAAAAAATAAAAAAATCTAACTTTATGGGATGAATGAGTATATAATATATGGCAGGACACATCTAAACATATAAATACATATATAAACACACAAATCGATATGTAAATTATCTATTTATTATATATAGACACAGAAAACAATAAGCACACACACCTACCCGTGACACTATATGCACACACTATATATAGGTTATGTGTGCTTATTGATTTTCGAATTTGTATCGATGTGTGTGCATATAGTGTCACGGGTAGGTGAGTGTGCTTATTGTTTTCTGTGTATATATATAATAAATAGATAATGTATATATCGATTTGTGTGTTTGTATATGTAATTATATGTATAGATAGATGTGTCCTGCCATATAGCACCGGTGCTCATCTTATCCTAAACACCAATGAGTTGGCACATTAATTCATTGGTGGATTGAAACTCACAAAATCTTTATCCACCAATGAATTAATGTGCCAACTCATTGGTGCTTAGGATAAGATGAGCACCGGTGCTCATTAGATCATTTCTGATATATATATATATATATATACACATTAATTCATTGGTGGATTGGAACTCACAAAATCTTTATCCACCAATGAATTAATGTGCCAACTCATCGGTGCTTAGGATAAGATGAGCACCGGTGCTCAATAGATCATTTCTGTATATATATATATATATATATATATTTTTTTTTTTTTTTTATTTTTTTATTTTTAATAATCTACAGAATCGATTTTATAATTCTGAACTTGACAAAAAAATTGTGACACCCTAACGAGAAAATTATAAAACTTAAAAATGCTAGCATTAATTACCATTAAGAAATAAATGAAAAAAAAATGATAAAAATTGAATAACATCAATTAAACTTAATTGGCATCATAATTTTGCGAAATTTATAAAATTCTAAACAATTGCCTAAAGAAAATTGTATATTCCGAAATGATTTATTTATAATAATTTAAATCAATTTCAAAAGGGTTAAAATTATCTTATTACAGTAAAAATAGATTATTCAATTCTAATAGCATTAAATTAATCTCACCTCAAGTAGTCGTCTCGTATTATCTAGCTCTCATCATCTAAAAACTTGGTGATAAAGTGGAATAAACTAACGGTCAATAAGCAAATCCCATATATATGATACATACTCATGCATTACTTAAATTAAATAGGTTTTCCATCCTTTTTGATCATTTCTTTAAAAAACTATAACATCGGCATTGTAAACTTATTTAATGTATCATCTAACCAGTCAGTGAAAAATTATTATTTGAAACCAGATTCAATCTACTGATAGTACTTCAAAGAAGTTAACATTAGACATTAGATATTCAACTTTCAATACTGGTCGAGTGCGCTGGTTCCCCATGCTCCATTTTTTTCCCACACACTTCATTGCATAGATATACACTACCTTAAAAATATTCTGGATACATATCTTTTAAAAATATTTTTTGCCACACTGACATTTAAAAACTCTTTATTTCATAAAATTTCATGCATGCTTGTAAATGAATTAACATACATGAATGATCAATAGAAACATTTATAAAATCCAATGATGAAATATTAAGTTCACATAAAGTAATTTGATAATACATCCATACATTTAACAAAGTAATACGTGTGAATACAAATGGAGGCTTACTGACATAGTGGAAGATTATAAAAAATATAAACAACCTCACAAAGATGAGAAAAACTCACGAGAAATTTTATTCAATTCAATAAATTGCAGCCCCAAAGGGATTGCAATGCTTTAAATAGTAAAACTCTAACAAAATTCGAAAAATAAATAATAAAAATTATAAGAAACGATGTTTTTTCCATAAATGAAAAAATTCGAGATAACAACTTAAATTGAAACTCCTAAAATTCAGGATCGTCCTCTAATAAATGGAATACAAATCCGAATTTTATTGAATGAGATATTACCAAAATAAAAATTACAATAAACATCAAAAAGGCTTAATCGAGGGCCTAAATGACGGAATTTGCCCAAAATTTGACGTACATTAAGGTTAAAGGCGCTGAGTTGTGATCATTGACACGTTTCCAATCGAATTAAATTAGCAACTCGTCAAAAACGGACAAACCCGAAGTTATCATGAAATCATTATTTTGCCTTGCGATCCCACTTCATCATAAACTCTAACTCTTTATGCACTTCATCATTTACTTACTTTGAATCCTAGCAATTAACTTTTCGAATGGTAAGCGAAGATGTTCCAACCATGCACAAAGTCAATGTGCCCAAAATCTTAATTCATTATCATTTACTTAGGAATTTCAACAAGTTCACTATCTAAATAAGGCACCATCACATTGTTTTTCGTTCCTTCTTCCGTGCATATTGCTGACATATTTACCAAGGCGCACTCCACTTCGCGTTTTCGTTTCTTATTTGGCAAACTCGCAATGCTTCTAGAAGTAGCATAGTGAGTTTGAGGGGAATGTTATATTATTTTATTATTTATTTACTTGTTTCCTATTATAGGTAGGTTTCCTATTTTCTATATTTTTCTATATTTTTTCGTGTGTCTATACAAACACATTTATTATGTAATTTCATTTTTCAGTTTTATTGGAGTAAGAAGCCTTAGTTTTTTTAATTTCTACAAATATAACCTTGAATAATAAAGTATCATTCTTTAAGAATGAATGGCCATGTATATGTGTAGACAACAAATATCTCTTAGTTATGCTAGCTAGCCAAGTTGCATGAGGAACACGTCTAGACTCGTCTTTGAATGTTGCCCGTATAAGCATATGAATAATTGCTTACTGTATGTCATTATTCCTCAAGGTCATCGTGTTATCTCTAATGATACTTTCTTCTCTGTACTTGCTTTATGTCTGTTTCAGCTTCATGCTGTATTAAATTTTAAAAACAGCCTAATATGCCAATGGACTACATAAACATGTTGCTGTTCAACTCCTTGAGACCTCTGGCATGACATCACTTCATTGAGAAAATCCAAGTTTTATAATTTAAATACTAAAATTTGTTATTATCATTGACCTTCTTTTAATCGATTTCGCACTTAATTACGTGATGAGTACGAAACTAATTGACTATATTGATACAATCGATGGGATGATTCAAGGTACCGAGAATCAGGGTGGAGGCAGGGGGTCCTAGGGGGGGGGACCAAGACCCATCGCCCCCTCCCCCCCAATTAGTGATGGCAATGGGCCGAGCCGAGCCGGCTCGGCTCGTTGCCCCACGAGCTCAGCTCGTTGCCCTACGAGCCGAGCTCGTGGCTCGTTACAAAACGAGCCGAGCTTCTGCTCGGCTGGCTCGTGGCTCGTCAAATTTTTTTTTTTTTTTTTTTAGTTTTTCTTAGTTTTTTTTTTTTTTTAATGTTTTTAACGAGCTCGGCTCGTGGGCTCGTGCCCCACGAGCGCTCGTCTCTTAACGAGCCGAGCTCGGCTCGGCTCGTCTATGAACGGGTCCGCTAGGCTCGAGCTCGGGCTCGTCTTTTGACGAGCCCGAGCGGCTCGTGGATCGCTACAGTACGAGTCGAGCGGCCGAGCCGACAAGCCGCTCGGCTCGATTGCCATCACTACCCCCAATTTTTGGACAAATTTTTTTTTCTTGAAACATTTGTACAGATATTTTAGTAAACTGATATTTATGACCAAAAAAAGAAAGAGACATGAGATGCTTGTTTGTTGGTTTGTTCGAGTTTAACATGTCAAATATGCCATTTGAGCATATTTGGTATATGGTATCGAAAGTATGTCAAATGTGTCGTTTGAGTATAATTGGTATATGATTCATATTGCCATATGAAAGTAGGAAAATGAGTTCCCTAATTTAATTCAATAATTTTCAATGGTAAAGGAATATTTTATCAATAATCAATTAAGGCAAATTCTATACCGAACGAAACCAATTTTCTATTAATTGTATTGTTTCATAACAATCAATTTAAGAGGATATATTTATGCCATTACAGTTAGATTTCTATTAATTGAGTGATCTCTCAAATAATAAGGTATAATTTTGCTAAATTAAATATTAGTACATTCTTTTATACGTTTTTTTTAATTTTTTTGTTAATAATGTACAATAATTTATGTTCATTTGTTTCCTTTCTATGTCACAAAGTACCAACTTCCCCTATTTTAAGAGATAATATTTCAAAAAAAAAATTCGGGGTCGTTGCCCCTGAACCCCCGTGGGCCCCAGCTCTTCAACTTTGGGACCCCCCTAGTTCGAATGGGCTGGCTCCGCCCCTGCCGAGAAGAACTTTTCGATTGATTTTTGGACATTTCACACTATAAATATTTATTTATTAAAAATTCTACTGAGTTTGGTAAAAATTACAAGCACAGCTCTAACTACTTGAATGAAGCAGGAACAAAATCTAAAGTAGGCTGCAAATGTAGGTAACGGCCGGCAAAACGTGTTGTGCTCCACTTTTTTCTTTGAAAACATATTCAATTGCTAGTGATTTTGATCCTAAAAGTAAAGATAAATCGCACATGGACTGTTTTTCTCGGTCAACACGCTTTTGTATTTTAAATTGAATACATTTTTTTTTTTTTTTATATCAAAACTATGCTGATGACATATTTTGTCAATGAAAAAAAATAAAAAAGTAAAAATTTAAGAGGAAGACTATGCCTAACATCCACGAAAATATCAAAGTTGAAAACTATTCCACGTGACCTAATCATACTATTCAACTTTCGATTACTTTCATACTCTCTACTTGGAAGAGATTGGGTAAATTTATTTTTTAACACTAAATTCGAGAAGTCGGTACCTTTCTTACTACAAAAATGTTTTCCGTCCAGAAAGATGGTATCTCTTCTCTAATATGAAATCTCAATTGCTCAAACCAATAGCAATTAATTACTCGATCGGATTTTTGAGCAATTGCTCCAGCAATACTATTAAAAACTTGTTTGGGAAGGATTTTAATCCAATTAAAATTGAAAATATAGCCGTTATTGGATCTCATTCGTCTAATAAAAGTCAACAATAACTGCTAGTATTCCATTTTTAATCCGATTTTAATCTCTACCAAACAAGCTCTAAACCGCCTTCCACGGGTCACTCAAGTGCATTAAGTTCTGCAACCATTTTTTTCTTGCCCCAAATTTCATCAACTTGGTAGATCGAACCGTCACTTATTGAACCTCATACTTTTTCATATGTTAAAACACTATTTGTCAATAAACAAAATATGTAATACTTTACTTTATCTCTAATATTTTATGGATCATATTACATGTACATAAAAGTTGACACATTACTTTACACCTTGGTAAGTTGACAGATATTGATGCATCGATTTAAAAAATGCTTTTTTTAACGTATGATCAGGTTTTTGACACATAAAGGAGTGTAATTCAAGGTGTAGAGAATGTGTGTACAAGTAGATTAATTCATATTTTATTACCTAGAACTCGGTATCTTGATTTTTCAACTTCATTTCTTTATCTCCATTTGTAATTAATCATTAAGGCATAGAAGTTGCTTGAGAAAAATTAGATTTTTTAAAAAAAAAAAACTCAAGTTGGCTTGCAATCGGTCCATTCTCTCTTTGTCAATCATCTCGTTTGATCTCTTCTTATCCTACTAAATGAATCGATTATGACAAGTTTAATTTCACACCAACCATATTCAAGAATTGTGAGTGATAGGAGATTTTATTCCTCAGTCAAATGTGAAACGATAGTTCAAGTTTTAGACTTTCTGAGTAGGGATGGAAATAAGACTGATTACCGAAAAGTCCTATGTACCTACTTACCATGATATTCAGAAGGTTTCTGAATTTGTCAGCCCACTGATTTTTTTTATTTGACTTTTCCTAAGTTGAAACTAACTAAATAAATTATTTAAAAATTAATCAATATAAAATAAAATACATTTTTCACTCATAAAATAATAACGTATTTTGAAATTGAAAGAATGAATTGATAGCTATGTTTGATTTACTCTTAAATTTATCCATGCATACTCATACATTTCACAACAATTAAATTATTGAATTTATCCTGTCGCGTCAGCCGAGGCCCCAATGAGGGGCCTCCACTTGTGCATAATGTACAAGTAGCACCTCTCTAAATTATTATTCGCATATTCCTCCATCTTTACAGATTGCACCCTATCGCAATGGTCTATGACATTTCTATATGCATTTGTTGCGTAGGAACATCGCATTGACTCACACCCCTTCGTCCCTTAGCCCATTGCGACTAGAAAAGGCTAATCTATTGTGTAGTAAGGGGATATGCACTAAGAACCTGTTTGACAATCATTATTGTAGAAAAAAGAGTTTTGAGCAGTAATTTTTAGGTGAATGTGTGATTAAAAAGCAGGAAACTTTTTTGATATACGTGTAGAATATTTTATTGTGTGAATGTACGGTTAAAATAGACCTTGTCGCAAACCATAATATAAATTAAAGAGTATAAAACATGCACTAAATTACATTTTAAAAAATTGTATCACTTTATATCCCATCCAATTATAGCTCATTTTTAAGTTGGAGAATACTTTCTCTCGCTCAAGGACACATTTTTATTATAAGCTATTTAAATTGTAAGTAAATAAAAATGTGTGGATAACAGTGGTTTGGATGTTTTAAATAGTGTATAAATATGAGCAAAACACAGGCTATTCTCTAAGAAAATTTGATACAGTTATAATCACCACATGACAAAAAATTAATTACCATCCAATTAACACAATTAATTATACCCAAGAAATCCTTCAAAGTAGCCCCAAAAACGGTTATAAGTCTCATTTAGGACCCGTAATTTACAACAAATAAATATCCATGATCCACAGAAATTCATTTGAGCATAGTTCATTTTATATGAATTGGTGAATCGAGGGTTAAAGTTCAGCTAGGCGGACATTTATTCCTTGTTTGACACCCATTTTAGGGAAGAAATTTGATTTGGAATAGTGATCGATGGAAGAATGTGTGGTTAAAAAGTAAGGAGAATTTTTGGGTTTATGTGTAATATTATTTTATTGATAGAATGTGTGGTTAAAATGAAGAAAGAGAAAAAAATAAGAAAGAGAATAAGAAAAAAATGGGTGTCAAACATAGGCTTAATATTGACCGTTGACCTTCGACAATCAACGATTGTAATAGCAATGTCAGTTATAAACCCTAAACCCTAAATTCCTAAATCATATTCTCAATTGAATTCTTTTAACCTTAAACCCTAAATTCCTAAACATAAATAATAAATTCCCAAATCACAATTCTCATTTGAATGCCAAATTGCCAATTAACTCATTACTCATAGAACATAAATAATTATTCATAAGTCATAAATAAAAAATAACACCAAATAATAATTCCAAATTTCCAAAGCCAACAAAAAAAAAAAAAATCTGTAAAAGAACAATGAAGGAGACTCACTGTCCAGTGTCTGTCCACTGATGTCTGCAGCTCATGAGTCGGTAGGCTTGTCTCCGTCTGGCGTCCGTCCGAGTAACCGAGTTCCGTTTCTAGCTTTCTACTCACAGGAGGTGTCGAGGTGGTGGATGAGGATTTCTAGCTTTCTGCTCACAAGTCACAACCCACAGTCATAGGAGTCTGAACTTCGGAGCACCAGCTGAGCTCATTGCGATGCGGTGACTGCGGTTTGTCTACTGTCTGCGACTCTGCGTGCGTGCGTTGCGGTGTGTGCTTTCTTCTCACCTTCGCCGATCATATGGAAATGGTAATGGATCGACTGAATTTGGACTGAGCCTGGATATTTTAAAAAATGTCCACAGCATTTTAAGTCCAAACTTAAAAAAAAAAAAAAGAAAAAAGAAAGAAACCAGAAAGAATTCTGATCGTCTTCTTCTCCTTTCCCCCTACCTTCCTCGACACCAAACCATTGTTTCGGCGGAGCCCAGCACGCGCGATCGAGCCCCCTCACCTGGTGCTGGATCCACTGCTAATTGCTAAGGGGTTGTTAAAGATATCAACTCTTGATAAAGTACTTACAAGCTAAGTGAGCTGGGGCATAAAGCTACTTAAACGGTCGTTTAATGCCCCTTTTTCTCACAAGACTTAATAATTTTAGTATTAATTATATAATTTTTGTCATTGATAATTTCAGGGAAAAAAATATTTCTCAATAGATTAAGTTAACTGTAATTTTCTTCGTTAAATGGAATATATGAAGATAAAAAATTAGAATATTAGCTTTGGAAATTTATATCTATAGTTAAATAACAAATAAATAATTTAATATTACAAAAGTAAATATTTCAAAAAAAATTAATTAGTTGATGGAAATTTCGTCAATAAATAAGTAATGTAATTAAAGTATAAACTATAATATTAATGAAAAAAATTTATCACGAGTAAAATAAAAGTTGTAATATTATAAACAAAAATGAAAATAAATCATAAATTATTGCTGGAATTTTTTTTTTAAAAGTATTGAATAAAGAATAAATGCTTCTTTATCGGTGATCAGCAACTAAAGCATTGTCGGTGACTGCCAATGAATCATAAGTAATTGTTGATGAATGTGCTTCGATGATCACTAAGGGATGTGTGACTGTAATCATTGATAGATTTGCATCGTGAATTCTGTTTCAATCATCGATTAATACTATTTTTCGTCAAATATATGATTACGTCAGTGATTATGGTTTTCATGGAGGGTTTTTTCTTTTTTTTCCTTCCATGATTGTTCTTTAAGGCCTGCTTAAAAAATTTGCTCGAGACCACCAATTTGGTTATACGGCCTTCAATTGACTACCTAATTATGAAAATTTTTATGGCTCCATTTTTTGGTTAGAAATTAAATTCCACTTACATATGAGAAGACTAACTGTCATCCAATGATTTTTTTATTTTTTTTGTAAAGAGGTATTAGATTCATGAAATGGATTTAATGTTGAAAGTCATCCATCGATGAATTTCGGGTATTATTCATAGTATTAATTAAGTCATAGTCATGATTTAAAAAAGTCCATTTCGATTGCCATTAATTTTAGGGTCCCAAATGAGTTGGAAAAGAATCAAGGAAACTGTCGCACATAAACCATGACATGAATAGGAGGCCTCGTTGCGTTTCAATTTGCATTACTTAAGATACTTGTGCAGATACATTAATAACTAGGGTCACCCCCACCCCCACCAAAATTAAGAAATAATTAAAAAAAAATCTATATCAATTTGATTCGACATGTAAGAGCAATAGACGATGTACCAATCAACACAAAATAAACATATGGTTCCCATTATACGCACTTCGTGGGATTCAATGTCCAAGCATCCATTCTCTAGAGGTAGCTGAATCGAACGTGCGAAAATTTAAAATAAGTTTATTTAACATATAATTATATCTATTAAATTGTACCGCTTACTATAAAATTTCCAAATTGACAAAAGATACAAAACAGAATTTGAAGATTTTTATAGTGAATTTATTGGAAAGATATTTACAAATGAACATGCTATAATGTGAATACACAATATGCTGAATAATTCAATACGAACCTATGAGAAAATTTCAGTGATTTGGGAATGTGTATCACACATGAGAAACAAAAGAATGGACTTTTTAATTGCCCACAAAATTTGTTGGTATCTATAAATGACGTAACATTAGGACTTTATGTGTTTGGAGGTAAATCAACTTGTGTAATTCAAAGTTAGCACAAATTGACCTGGATAATGCTTCCACCCCACCCCACCCCACCCCACCCCACCTTACTTTCTTGCGAGCCCAAAATTTCTAGTCTGAAAATAATTTTAATCACTTTTTCACAATGTTTACATGCCTATATATATGCCTAACTTACAATACCAAACTATACTCGAAACTCATTCAAAGAGCATTTGGCAACTTTGGTTAAGGCAACTAGACATGGAGTTCTTCTATGTCTCTCTTCTTTGTCTCTTTGTCTTCTTGATATCCCTCTCCCTTCACTTCCTCTTTTATAAGAACAAGTCCGGTTTCTCCGGTCCCATGCCACCGGGCAAGACGGGGTGGCCGATTATCGGAGAAAGCCTTGAATTCCTTTCCAATGGGTGGAAGGGCCACCCTGAAAAGTTCATATTCGACCGCATAGCCAAGTACTCATCCTATGTCTTCAGGACTCATCTTTTTGGAGAACAGGCTGCTGTTTTCTGTGGTTCAAACGGAAACAAATTCTTGTTTTCCAATGAAAACAAGCTTGTCCAAGCATGGTGGCCTGCTTCTGTAGACAAAGTTTTCCCTTCTTCAAATCAAACTTCATCAAAAGAAGAGGCCATCAAGATGAGAAGAATGCTTCCAACTTTCTTCAAGCCCGAAGCCTTGCAAAGATACGTCGGTATAATGGATCATATTGCCAGAAGACACTTTTCTGATGGCTGGGATAACAAGAATGAAGTGGTTGTTTTCCCTCTTGCAAAGAGATACACTTTCTGGCTTGCTTGTCGTTTGTTTGTAAGCGTCGAAGATCCAACCCATGTTGCTAAATTTGCTGATCCTTTCAATGATTTGGCTTCTGGTTTGATTTCAATCCCTATAGATTTGCCCGGAACACCATTTCACAGGGCGATCAAGGCCTCAAACTTCATTAGAAAAGAACTTGTTTTGATAATTAAACAGCGAAAAGTCGACTTGGCTGAAGGAAAGGCATCCCCAACACAAGATATATTGTCACACATGCTCTTGACAAGTGATGAAAGTGGAAAATTCATGCAGGAATTGGATATTGCTGATAAGATTTTAGGTTTGCTTGTTGGAGGCCATGACACTGCAAGCTCTGCTTGCACTTTCGTAGTCAAATATTTGGCTGAACTGCCTGATATTTATGAAGGAGTCTACAAGGGTAAGCTCCCTATACTTTTCTTCTGAATTAAAATTATTTCCTTTTAACAGTGAAAGTTTTAATTCAAGCTTAATTTTTTTATTTTTTGAACAGACATAATAAAATCTTTAAAATAACAAAGAGAGTAGTAGTTTTGAAACTGGCTCCACTAAATAGAGTTCGGTGAGAGAGAGACAGAAAAAACCTTATAATCTCTTTCTTTATAGTGAAGAATCTGCAATAGTAAGTTTACACGTTGAGGATAAACCATTAAAGTCTGTAGTTGTGTGTACGTATTATTTATATTTTGAAAATAGAGATTAGGGTTTAATCAATATCAGCCTCCAAAGTATACTATCTATTGGTTCTTTTAATGAAATTGAACTCTGTAATTAGTAAATTAATTATTATGTTTATTATATGATTATATTATTAGAATTCGTTAGACATGATTTTTGCTTTTGATTTTACTTTTTATTCTTATAGAAGACATTAACTTTTTCTGAAAATTCTTTTAGGGTACGTTTAATTGCAAGTATGAAATTTGCATAAAAAGAAAATAAATTCTAGACAATTCAATTGCTTAGAAATTATTTGTATAAAAATTATTAATTAAATATGTTTGATTGATTTAGTTTTCAACTTAGAAAATATTATACTTATTCATTTTGTATTGATGGGTAGATGAAAGAGAGGGGATATATGAGGAAAAAAAAAAGAGTGAATTATCTGGAAAACAAAAAATCGCATATTCCCAAAGAAAATATTTTCCTTGTTTTCGAGGAAAATATGGTCAGGTGACCAAAAGTAAGAAAATACTTTCCGTGAAAAAAATTGCCAATTAGTACAAAAATAGGAAATTAGGTGGAAAAACACACTTTTCATGAAAAATATTGACAATTAAACGTATCATTACTGAAACAAAGCACAAATATTATTCAAAATAGCTTTTTACTTTTCAAAAAGTCAAATAAGCCTTGAAGTCACTTGCCAATTTTTTATCCTCGTTATTTTCAAAATATATTTTTCTGTCTATTCTTTTCTTTCCAAATAATAGAGCTCAAACAAGCTATTACTTTCTTATAACAGTACAGCTAGATGAGTCAAAAGTAGTCTGCTGGCCTTTTCTGTACAATTAATATCTTTTAAAGTCTTAAAAATCAATTTTCATTTCTCCTTTTAAATGAGTAACCAAATTATTAATCTAATTTCAACACCCAGCAAATAAAAAAAAAAAGGTAAGCCAATGTTTGGTTTAGTTAAAAGTCATATTTTTAGTAAATTCTGATAAAAATTGATGAAATGTGTAATTAAAATACTGGTAAAAGTTGTGGGTCGCATGAAAGTGAGATTGAAAATGAATTGTAAAGAATCATTGTGATTTGAACAGATATTTAAGATCTTGTTATTGTATTATTTCAGCGCGCGAATAATCTAATTGCAAATTTGTTTGTTTTGTGAGCAGAGCAAATGGAAATAGCTAAATCAAAAGCTCCTGGGGAATTACTGAACTGGGATGACATTCAGAAAATGAAATACTCATGGAATGTGGCATGCGAAGTGCTAAGACTTGCCCCTCCCCTCCAAGGAGCCTTTAGAGAAGCCATTACCGATTTCATGTTCAGCGGTTTCTCGATCCCCAAGGGATGGAAGGTAAACAACAAACACGAACACTACTAGTAAGGTTATTTCAATGTTCGGAGTTAGTATTTACATACTAATCCCTCGTCGTTTTAACTACTACACAGATATACTGGAGCGCAAACTCGACACATAGGAATGCTGAATTCTTCCCCGAACCCCTGAAATTTGATCCTTCAAGATTCGAAGGAACTGGACCGGCTCCTTACACATTTGTTCCATTTGGTGGAGGACCTAGAATGTGCCCTGGAAAAGAGTATGCTCGACTCGAAATTCTTGTTTTCATGCACCATCTAGTGAAAAGGTTCAAGTGGGAGAAAGTCATTCCAGATGAGAAAATTGTCGTGAATCCAATGCCAATTCCTGCTAAAGGTCTTCCTGTTCGCCTCTATCCCCATAATGCTTAAGACTGCTTTATATATATAAATGGAAGCGTGACCAAATTTGGCCCTTTTGTAAAGTTATTATCTAGTTTTACTTATATCAGCAGAATACAACGTTAATTTGTGCTTTAATTCTGTACGATGTTTTTTGTTTTATCTTTTGTGTTACTATGAGCGAAAGTGAAAAAAAAAAAAAAATGCTTCGAATTCTGAAATGTGGAATAAATATTCCGTGCATCGTCGGTGCATGTTAACCTTCTTTTGTTTGTTTCTATCTCATCGTATTAATTAAGTTATGTTCTTGGAACGTTAATATTATTTAAAAGTTTAAATTATTAGATATAATACAATTTTATTTAATAAAATTTGATCACCAACCGAAGTGTAATTGCCTTTAGACAAGACTTGGAGCCATTATATTTTTTCAGCTCGAGTATCTGATTGAACCACACTGTTCATAGTCAAATGGTTCAATCAAAGTCGACTCAAGGATAAAAGAGAATTAAAATGTATAGTGAAACGTCAAAAAGGCCATACTTAGTCAATCATTGCGACTGAAATTAGCAATTTTATTAATTTTTAATTTAATAAAATAATTTACAATACTTAGTCAAATTCGTTATACAAAATAAGATTGAAATCAAATTTTTAACAAATTGTGATAAATGTTGGTAAAATATATGATTAAAGAATTATATTTTATTTTATCAAATAGGGGCATAATATTTAGTAATTAAAGAAAGGAAAAGAAAGTTGAACATCACACCACTTGACGTCGTGTCCTCCAGTGTTTTAAAAAGTGATAGATAAATAAGAGGTATGATCAAGTTTCAAGTTTTACGAGGCTAGTATGTTTAAACGAAATCTACATGGATTTTTTTATTTTAATATTTTTTAATTATTCTATTACAATTAAATAAATAAAATAGTAAATACTATAATTTCTTATAATTCTTACAACTAAATAATTTTCAAAACTAGACATTTGAAAATTCAAAATACAAGCCATTTTTTTTTAGGTAAATGAATCCTAGAATTCGACCGCACTAATTTAGTTCTTAGCCTCCAATGAGCCACCAGGTCCAAGAATGACTCCAAAAAATGAAAATAAAATTCAAAATAATAAATAATTAGGCCATGCTTTTTGGTGCTTAGGCTTGTATTAGTCGGTCAAAAGAGAAGTTAACTGTCTTTTTCATGTCTTGTCC
The DNA here is from genome assembly GCA_035079005.1 of Fraxinus americana. Lineage (NCBI taxonomy): Eukaryota > Viridiplantae > Streptophyta > Magnoliopsida > Lamiales > Oleaceae > Fraxinus > Fraxinus americana. Next base: position 18,176,407 of record CM068717.1, on the reverse strand, counting down.
ATGTACGAGACATATTGAAAATGCCTCGCTCTAGGCGCGTTTATGCTTTGCCTTTTCACGACTTTAGAACACTAATTTTTTGTACGTAACTAATTATCTATATTGGAATAACTTGTTTGTTTGTATAGAAAGTTTCATTTAAATAAAATCATTAAATGGCGTTCGTGTTAGTTGAATTTTTTATTTTTTTTGTCTTCATCTCTTCTATTTCTCTTCATTTCTCTCTCACATTTTGTTATCTTTTGATTTTGTCCACTTAGCTCATGAAGACACATTTGAATATTATTTTCTTTTATTTTTTAGTACGATTTTTTCAAAGGCCAAGCATTCACGTTATGCAACTTGACCAACATGTCATTTTACACCTACCAACTTGCTTTTTCTTTATTCTAATATATTATTATAACTAAAGTGCCTTTTTTGGTGGGTAATAACCATACTTGAATTACCTAATCGACACAACTTTACGAGTGTTCTCTTCTCCAACTTTCTTTTGACAAATTTTCCCGTGTTGAAACAAAAAGTTCCAACGTTTTTTTCCCCTTCCTAGGCACGAATCACGACTTATTGATGTGTTTGAGCCACATTATTTTGGAAGAATGTATTTTGGAATAGTAAATTGATGGAGAATGTGCGATTGAAAAAAGAAGAAAAATTTATTGATGTGATGAAAAATATTATTTTATTGAAAAATGTGCGGTTGAAAATGAGTAGAAAATGAGAATGAAAATTTTAATATGACTCAAACAGGGGTTTATTTTCAGGTATACAATGAATAAACACACACACACATACACACTAATGCTGATATTTACACCTCCAATACATAACCCTATAATATACATGATCTCGTTTACATTCTAACTTTTTCGATATATAGATGTTACTTGAACAATCGCGATACTCATTGTTCAAGAATCCTATTCGAAACGTGTATAGTGGAGAGATAAACATGTTTCGACTCTTTAATAAAAGATGAATATGATCCGCACTTAGGGTAACATGGTGAAAATCGAATTCAAATAAATAAACATGGTTCATCTCTATCTACAATCATAATGAATGAAAATAAAATAAAGGATTAAAATCAAACTTCCTTCCCTCTATGGGTGGAAAGAAGTTCTGTTTGAGAATTAAATACAGAGTTATACTAATATTATTTAATTATTGAATGTCATTACCAAATATTAAAATCTCCGATGCCGACATTCAGTCTATCGAAATAAATGGAGAAGTTGCCGACTCTCTACATTAATTTTCACAACAAAAAGTCTATGTATTAAGACAATAATGTCCTCACAAAAATATTTATTTACATGTAGTACCATGGTCCTTTGGCAACATACATTATTAAATAAGTTCTACTTTTAAGGCTTTGGGGTCACAAGAAATAATAAATATCTCAGATATGATCCTCTTAAAATAGTGACTTAGTCATCCCCATCATGTAGGAGTTGCGTCTATCAATTGCAAGATTCATACGATGCGCGTCTGATTACCCATCGCTTCATATTTTTCAGTTAGTTTAGTTAACGGGGTCTACGAATTAACGACCAAAATAAAGTTAACGTCAATGAGAGTATAATAATTATTTTCTTCTTTAATACCATTTAGTCGTGTCGAATATTATATATGAAACATGCACGAGGTTTTCACCAATATCCTATGTCAAACCCTACTAAATATTTACCCTAAAATATCCCTTTACTTGCCTCCCTGAGGTCTAAATCTTATTAGAAGTTAGTGGTAGGTGTCAGGGCATATTGGGGAAGTTAAGATGCAAGTTTTGTACTTCAATTTTCCTACTCTTATGGCAAGCTAGTTTATGTGTGTGGATTACTTTCTTTAGGTTGAATGCTTTCAATATGATATTGCAATTATGGTTATAATAGTAGAGTTTCTTTTTCAATTTGACATCTTTCCTTAGTATGAATGATTCTACATATTGTCTTGGATTAATTATCCTAGTTATCATGTTTCATTGTCACGTGTTGTCTTTCAATTTTTGTATAAGCACTGGTTTAAAAGGGATTCAGAAGTTGTTTCGCGCGGATAGTAGTGTATCAACAGAAGTACTCGCGGGACCTCGCCAAACATTACTCAACTTCTAGATTAGAAGTGTGAAATTGATTTATTGATTCTTTGTAACTTTTTTATGGGATGTTGAATCAGGTCAAGTCGTCCACTAAAATAAGATATCCATCACTACTATGCCTTTTTTGACCAATAGTAGGGGGTGATATAAAAGAAGCTTAGGGCCCCGTTTGCTATGTGATTCAGTTTTGAGTTTCGGATTCATTTTAGTTTTCTATTTTGAGGTTGTGTTTTGAAATTGTTAAAAATGTGTTTGGTTTGTTATATTGAAAAATTATTTTTCAAAACAGAAAATTAGAAAACATGTTTTGTTTGAAATTTCGAAAAATTATTTTATGACATTTTACTCCATGAAGTTTGATTATTCAGTAAAAAGAGAACAATTTTATTTTAATATATTATTAAGTAATATATATATTTTAAAGTTGGTGAATTTTAAAATATTTTTCTCTCTACAAAAGTAAAATAAAAATAAATAATAAATTGAGTTCAAAATATAAAAAATAAAAATAAATATTAATGGCACGGACTCAAAATATTTATATCTGTGTTCATTTAATTTTTTTTTATATAATTTTTATGTTAAGCTTGGACTATTTTTATTTTTATTTTTTAGAATTTTAAATTTAATTTTTTCGAAATTTTTATTTTTAAAATTTAAAATTTTATTCTTTAGAATTTTATATTTTTATTTTTTTTAAATTTTATTGAAAAGCTTGTTTTCCATATTTTAAGTTTTTTCAGGATTTTCATTGAAAATACTCAAGATGTCAAAAATGTGTTTTGAGTTTTTTATTCGAAGTCATAACCACTTGTTACGATACATTTGTACATTTTATTCTAATATATTCCACATCCTTCTAGGTATACTCATTTCTTCTATGCTCGTCTTGTAAACACTTTATCTTTTAACAATACAAACTTAGTATGACATAAAGTAAAACTCATCTAAAAAGCAACCTCCAAAGGTGAAAAATGCTCCACGTACATGAAAAATTCAACAGGGTCAAAACAGGGGGACATGTTTTTTCTGTACGTGTAGTGTGATTCATGTATTTATTTCGTCATCCAGTACTCGTATTTCACAATACAATTTCAGATTTTTTTCCTTCCATATATTTCTTTTAAATTAGGCATTCTTGTACATTCAAAATGAAGCAAAATCTTTATATAAAAAGGCTACATTTATTGGTGTTTTTGAATGATAAAAAATTGGAGACGTTTCCAAAGTAGATGAATGGTTATGATTGGAAAGTGAATTAATAAGGATTCTCAATGCACCGAGTTTACTGGTGAATCAACTTGTCCTTCAACTAAATGCATGTCCCCATTCAAATAAATGTAGTTTTGTACATTTTTATTTTTTTTTTAGGTTCATGTCAGTGTCAACATTTGAGATCTACATATCATAGCAAAGTTTATTCATTCAATAGATGCATTTCTTTTGATTTTGGTCAACAAATATTTGCTAGAAGACGAGATATGACACGATAATTTGAATAATGTTATATAGAACCACTAGTACTATAATATCAGTAGAGGTGACTGCTGAGGTACCAGTATGACAATTTTTGTACCCTGACCTGTTCAGGGACATCTCACGATTTACCTCCTCCACAATGCTCTAAGGACGGGACGGTAGGGGGCCCTCAAGGTTGGGGTTCAACCCTTTTTTTTTTTTTCAGTATAGGTGACTGCAAGTGATAAGACATCTTAAAGAGGAACGCTAAATAAATAGGTAACATAATTTATATTTAATTGAACTTATTACGAATATCAGTTACATTGATGTTATTGGTTGCGATAAATAACATTAATTGTATTTTGAATGTGATTAATTTTCGTACTTTTAACGTAATTTATCTATTAATAACACTTGTGTGCCACCCAGAACACTTGTATGCCACCCAGAATGGTGCTGGTACTAAAATACCATTGCTTAAATAATTTAGGGAATTGAACATTAAAAGATAATTAAGGCCATGTTTGGGAGGGATTAGATTTTTCTACAGTAAATCAATTCTCATTTTCAACCACATATTCTTCAATAAAATAATACTTTCCATCACATCAATAATTTTTTCTTCTTTTTCAACCACACATTTCCCATCATATCACTATTCAAAATCAATTCTTCTCCCAAAAATCTCTCCCAAACAAACTCTAAATATAATACTTATTAGTATGGTTTTAATGTTAGGGACTTCCAATGCCTCCGTGGATGGGACCCCAACATAGAAAAATACTACGTGGGTGTTTTGTGGAGATTAAAATTGGATTTTTAGTAGATTATGATAAAAGTTTTTGAAATGTGTGGTTGAAAAATTGTGAGACCCATGAAAGATGTGGTTAATATTAATTTTTTGACTTTGACTTAGTTTAAAATTTGATTTAAATCTTTAATGGGCAGAAACGGTCGATCTACCTTTTAAAATGTTTAATTTTCATTAAAATGATTGCTAGCCATCACTTAAAATTAAATAAAAGAAAGAAAGGAAAAGAAGAATAAAAAGGAAACACCCCCACCCTATGGTTTTGGTTCAATTCGATTTGACAATTATTTTTTGCAGAGGTAGATTTGTTGATGCATGGGTAAGGGAGGGGAAAGTGGTGGTTGAAGGAGGACAATATGGTGGCCGGAGAAGAAGGCTAGTAGTGATGGGTAAATGAGAGCGCTAGGGTGGTTAAAATTGGGTGTCGAATAGGGGAGATGATTGTAGGATTGACAAAATGTTTTGGTCCCGTCTCATGTTGCCTTGTCTCATTGGGAAAATCGGGCGGGAGCTCAGCATAGTTCCTACTGTAATTTTTATTTATTTATTATTTTTAGTTTTAAATCATATTCAAAAATAAAAATCATATTAATAATAATTAAATAGAGAATCAAGGTGAAATACGGATACTATAATTAATGTGTTGTTGCAATCAATAGATGATCATATTTTTGTGGATAAATATGATCATGCTATAGTTTTCGTTAACTGCACCACATTACAATTACAATGAAGATCCTTAATTTTGTTCATTTTTGCACTTGTGTCTTTAACTTTCTGATCATATTTTATTCTCTATTTCATTTTAATTAGTACATGTCATTCCTTAGATAGTCAAAAATTCCCTTTTTGTTCGTCGAGGAGGTCCCTCTTTCTGTCTTCTAGACCGCAAATGCGGTCCCGAATCTGCTTTAGGTTGTGCACTCTCCTCGTATGGTATTTTAAAGGATAATGCAGGTGAATTCATTAGGATGGAGTAAAAAGACTTATTTACTCTTTTGTATTTTTAAATAAACAAGAGAAACAACAAATATATAATTCAACAAAATGTTTTTCCCATGCTGACATAATACAATTGTTGATTAATTGAAAGTTAATTATAAAATGTCACCAAAAAATTGAGAAAATAAATGCAAAAATGAGCAAAATTTGAGGACCATTACTAAAATTAAAATATGGTGCAGCTAATAAAAACTGTGGTATGAATATAAATACGCTATTTTTGCTTGGTATTCATTTTTCATTTTTTGTTTTTATAATTTTTTTTTTTTAAATTCAAAGTGAGGTATAATCCTCTTTCTCAAGAAAAATTGACTTCTAAAACTATCAAACTGATAGTTTTTCTATTAAAAACTTAAATGTACAACATTATATAGATTGGGGACTCAAGTGCTCATTTTTGACGTTGGCATCTAGATGCTCACTCGAGTTAAAAATGGGAGACTATATCCAATTTTTCTTCATTATTATTATTATTGATGTGGTAAAAGTGTTTTGGAATCTATCGTGAATGAACCCTAAACTTTTGTTCTGCGTCAGAAAAGGCTACCTCTTATCGATAAATATCGACAAGAGGCAGAGGGGCTAGTGATATGCCCATAGAACGTTAGGTAACTCGTCTGCCCAGAGCCCCTTCTCCTTCTCTAATCTCGTTTTGAGGTCCCACAAGATCATTCGGTTTGTGACTTCTGCTTGCCCATTAGATTGTGGGCACCCACACCTTCAATAGTGATGGAAATTTGAAATTTTTGAATTTTTTGGGGGGAAATTTCTCCCCAATGGTGAAAGCCAATTGTGGAATGCCATACATGCAATGTTGACCCGTTTGTCAACCCGAAAATTGGCTAAAAAGAACTGTTCCGAAGAAACAGCCATAACTTTTTGCACAGGTATCAAATTATCTATTATAATATGTTTTTGGAAACTTTTCTCAGTGCTCTATATCATCCCCATCGGGGTTTCCCGGTTGACATAGCTTCCAGCCTTAAATTCGCAATTTAAGGCCTTCTACCGGGCAGTTGAAGTTTAGCGTTATTTTTTCCCCCTTTTTAGTTGCTTTGAACCCTAAACTTTTGTTTTGCGTCAAAAAAGGTTACCTCTCATTGATAAATATCGACAACAAGTAGAGGGGCTAGTGATATAGGACAGCTATAGGATGTAGGGGAGTGGGAAGACACACGTGGGACACGTGGCACAACGAATCATGGAACATGGGTGTGTCATCAAGTGCTTATAAATACCCCAATGTGAAAAAATGTATGGACTCTTAAAAAACCCGAACTATTTTGAATTTCAATACATTCTCTTTATATCCACTTAAACCGTATACTAATTCTCACGCCAGAGGTACAACGGAAAGGAAACCCCGACCTCATTTTGCATGTAGCAAACATGATCGGTTCAGCTGAAACACCATCCACGTCAGGGAGGACACGAAATTTACCTAACTACTATTTCAGTGAACGAATCAAGCATGTATGACATCATCATAGAGATAGACCTTACATCAAGCCCAGGCTTCTCGTAAAGATTCCTCTACCGTGAGGAAACACCTCGAGCCTCAAACACTCAAACGCAACACCTAAGGCCTCATGTACAACTCGCCAACGTCATGTAATGTGACATCACATTGTCAAGAGGTCAATCCAACGATAAAATCCTAACAAAACATTACCACTCCGACGCTACATTCCCACAACTTCTAAGCAAACAATCCATCTGACTCATATCTACTAGTACTACAATTTCATATTCTACGAGTATATCTTTATAAAATGATATCTCGATCTCAATAGAATATTCTCCCCAAAACACTATATGTAGGCTCTCTTTATCCATTACTCATGGACACTTATCGAGTTTAATTTACAATTTAAACACAATCCCTTATTGTAGGTATTTGGAAGCTAAGCTCCAGTTCGAGCCTATCCCATTAGTTTGACATCGAGCCTATCTCAATAGATCAAGGTTGCATATCACTTTAGTCCATGGAGGTCGAGCACATCTCATCTACTCAAGGTTGAGCATACCTTATTAGCTCAAGGTCATATTGAAAGCAAAATCCGCCAAACCGGAAAATCGAACTGAAACCCCATTTTAGAAATCGTCGGGTTGGTACCACATGGACCTGTCAACGAAATGGTTTTGAACTAAAACCAAACCGGTCAAAAATGGTTTGATTTAGGTTTGAGAATTTTAATTGTGGTTTATACTAAACCTAATCGGCGAAAAAATATATAAAAATACAAAAATGAAAAATTCTGAAAAATCCAAATATGTAAAATTCAATAGTTTTGTCATGTATGGGTATTTTGTCAATTTCTAATTTTCTATTACATACACACACACACACACACACACACACACACACACACACACACACACACACATATATATATATATATATATACAGAAATGATCTAAGGAGCACCGGTGCTCATCTTATCCGAAACACCGATGAGTTGGCACATTAATTCATTGGTGGATTGGAACTCACAAAATCTTTATCCACCAATGAATTAATGTGCCAACTCATCGGTGCTTAGGATAAGATGAGCACCGGTGCTCATTAGATCATTCCTGTATATATATATATATATATAGACACTTACAATAATTTTTTTGAACAAATTGGGGTAAGAAATCTGAAATTATATGGGTTTCTCATTTCTCTCAACTATTGAATGATTTTTAAATAAATTTATTCACTTTTATGGAAATGGTTTATCTACTATGTACATGATTATATTCTATTTGTGTGGACATACTCTTATTTTGTGACTGAATTAGGCATCATAAAATGTCAATAGAAGTTTAAAAGTGTTCATGTACAATTTGATATGTGGATGAACTGTTTAATAAGTTAAAAGAAACCAACAATGACTCTAGTGGCAACTATACTTGCATCAATTTAATTGTTGTGTTTTATTGTATGCTTAGATATTTTGTTAAACTGTTTCTTTAAGTGTTTTGAATTAATAAGGATGATATCTATTCAGTTAGTCTATTAAAATCTTGGATTTTGATCCAATAGGCTTAAAGTTTATCATTTAAGGTGTTGTCTTATTGGTGTCTCAATAACTGTACTATGGAACTATATGCTTTCAAATAAATATTTAGTTTATAGGTGTTTTGGGCCTTATATTTAGTTTATTAGACTTGTATTGTAACGTTATCGTAATGTCTTAGTCTAAAAATGGTGAACAAAAAACTATTATTATTATTATTCACTTGGGTTTAGTTGGTATTTAAATTTATAGTAGATATATTTAATCGTTTTAGATTTATTGCTAGTAAAATATAAATATATATTGAATTCACTGAATTAATGATATAAATGTAGACAGGTAAAAAAATATACGACGAAATCGGAGGTTTAAAACCGGATCAAACCGTTAGGTTTATGTTTGAGTTTTTTTTCAAACCGTTCAAAATAGTTTGATTTAGGTTTGAGTTTTTTCTCAAACCGGTTTAGACGGTTTGGTTTGAAAATCTGTCAAAAATCGATAAAATCGAGCCGCTTAACCCCTACGTATTACGCTATATCGCCGTCATAGCTATCATACTAAATCAAGGTTGAGTTCCCTTGTTAAGTCATTTGACCTCACCTCTCGTAGTCCAGGGTCATGCATCGCAAAATATAAATTTTGGTAACAACAATTATTACGACAATGTTTTCCTCCAACGGATTAATAGCAAAAAAAAAAAAAAACCCTTTAGAAACGTTTACATTTGCGATATACCTACTACCTATTGAAAAACGCAGAAAACCCCCCGATCTGAAACCTTTTGTGCGAAAATTCTCTACCATCAAAATCCGTTAGATTTGCCGTTAAAAACAGTAAAAAATGCAAAAATTAAAAAAGAATAATTGTAATTTCAGTACCAAACATTTTATTTTTACAAATTAAATCCAAATTTTTTATATGTGCCCACAACAATTCCAAATCTTTAGAACTTTATTTTCCACCCCACCCAACTCCATCCTCTTCCTCAATTTTGGATATTTCTTCTCTCTTGGTTTTATTTCTCATATCAAGAACACTATTTTAGTAGAAGTTGATGAAGAGAGGCAAAATCCGGGGCTTTGCATGCAAGCCATTTTTCAGAAGACCTCCATTTTACTTACCTATTTCATACATCAGAAGCATTGGCAGTGTATTTGTAAGTGTTATGCCCTAGGTCCAATCAATTTTGGACATAAACATTTTGAATATATATAATCAATGCATATATATATGGCAATATCTATTATTTAATTAAATTAATATTCTAATAAATTAAATAATAGAATCCGTGGATTCAAGTCTTGGTGATTTGTTAATCACAAGGAGTTGTGATTATGAGATACAAATTACATATGACTGAATCTTAAATCGTCCTAGTCGAGGTAATAACGAGATACGGATATCGTTATTATGGATAGACTATCGCGTGTGGCATTCTTACTTGTGAAGTAAGTAGCTGATCTCACAAGCTAAAGTGTGGTGACACTTGAATGAACACGTGGATGTTTTGTTATAGAACAAAACATTGGAGACCCGCTGAGAGATTCCACATGGATAACTATCTAAGTGTTAGTGGTTAATCTCTAACGTTCGGTAGTGGAATTGGTCCTTTGACTTGAGGTCATCATAATACCTTACATGAAGGCAGACATACTTTGGTGGTGTTGGATGTTGCTACGTAAGAGTCGCTAATACAACATTGTTCGGGTATGTCAAGAATCATATGAAGGTTGTGAATGATCAATAAAGGATTCGTCACTCTTAGATAGTAAGAGATTATGATCTACATTTTATCCAGTTAAGTTAATAATGAAATCCTTGGCCAAGGTGAACTCATAAGTCGGAAAAGAGTTTTCGATTTATTACATTGACTTAACAAAGGATAAAAGATATGATCGATAATTGAGATTGACACATATCCATATCTCATAATTGATCGGATCATATTGACGAAAGGATTATAGTTTCACGGTAAACGAACAAGTTTGATTTTGTCATGCTACGTGATATTTTCCGTCACATGTATTGCCCTAATACATTGCTAGATGTCAATCTGGGACAACGAAAATGAATTAGTGATAAATTAAAAGAGGCATTTTAATTTATCGATTTTGATTAGATCAAAATAATAATTCACGTCATTCGGCATCGTGATCGGGAACCTAATGGGTCACACACAAAAGAGAATCAGAAGAATGAGATTTACCAATTAATTAATTGACAAGTGTTGGATAATTAATTAATTGGGTTGTTTATTAATAAGTTCGAATTAATTAATTGGATTAATTAATTCATGGACTCTGTTAATTAATTTGATTAATTAAATCTTGGACCGGGTTAAGTTTAATAGATGGACCGAGCCCATATGGACTTATATTAATAGACTACTAAGGTTTGAAAACTGTAAGGGATTTTTATTATTCTTGCTAGCACAAGAAAAGAAACCCTAGCCACCATTCTTGTTCTCTGTGTGGATCACCGTTGGAGGCTGGACAATTGAATGACTTTGGATTGCAGATCGTGATTATTGGAGTTCAAGAAAAAGTAAAAGAGTTTGTGAAATTTATCAAATGTATCATTCTCATCACAGTTTCTATCTAAACACATTGCAGATCCTCGTTTAGGAATTGAAAATTGTTTTATTTCCACTGTGCATGTTAAGTAAATTCCCAACAGTGGTATCAGAGCCTACTTTGTGTTTGTTAGAAATTGTTTCGAATTATGGAACAATCAAAAGGTTGATTGTTGATATTTTTCATGTTTCTAACAATTAAGAAATTTTGATATTTTAAAATCTGTTTTTCAAAAAAAAAAAAAAAATGGTTGGAAGTTTCTGCCGGCAGCAACAAAACGCCGCCGGCGAAAGCGGCAGGGGCGAAGCCGCCGGAGAAGCGGCAGGGGCAAAGCGACAGGGGCGAAGCCGCCAGCTTCGCCCCACACGGCGACAGCCCTGCGTTGCAGCGTCGCTCCGTGCGGCTTGGCGATGCGGTGAGTCTTGTGGGCCATTGACGTAATCTAAGCTGCGACGGCCGTGAACAAGACGAATAGCGTTTTCAAGCTGCTTTGCGAGCGAGTCCGGGACTCGCCAGTGTAGGAAAGCCGGCGAATGGAGGAGGGAGCGCCGCCCGGAGTTAGGGTTTTCAGAGAAAAACGGGGTGGAGGCGGGGGCCTCTGTTGCAATTTCTGAAATTGCAGGCCCCCGCCTGCAATTATTTTTCTAGGGTCAAGTTTGCAATTATTTGAAAAGGGCATATTCCACTATTTATGAAATTTGGAGGCTCTGTTTGTAATTTTAAACCGGGGTCAACTTTGCAATTTTCAAAAATGAGTTTTGAATTTAAATTTGAAATGGTTTTTGAATTTAAATATTAAAATGGTTTTAAACCTATATTTCAAATGGGTTTGATCTAAAATTTCAAAATTGACCCGTTTAAAATTTTATTTAAAAATTAATGATTTTTATATTTTCGTTAAAATTGGATTTTAGCTAAAATATTAAACTTTGACCCTAAATTGAATTTTATTTTATTTAGGAGTTTTATCCTAAATTAAAATATTAATTCATTTTAAATTAGAGTTGGACTTTAATTTAATATTTAATTAAAATTTGATTTTAATTAAGTTATCCACCCTAGCATATTGTTGAAATTAGAGTTGGACTCTAATTTGACATTTAATTGAAATTTGATTTTAATTAAATTGTCTCACCCTAAATGCTTCTTAAAATTAGAGTTAGACTCTAATTTAGTATTTAATTAAGATTTGATTTTAATTAAATATGTTCGCCCTAATATCTTGGAATTAGAGTTTGACCCTTATTTTGTATTTAATTAAAATTTGATTTTAATTAAATTCAACCTTATTCATTTGATTATAATTAGAGTTGGACTTTAATTTGACATTTAATTAAAATTTGATTTTAATTAAATTGTCTTGCCCTAAAATTTTGTTGGAATTAGAGTTGGACTCTAATTTGGTATTTAATTAAAATTTGATTTTAATTAAATAGTCCCGCCCTATAATTGTAGAATTAGAGTTGGACTCTAATTTGATATTTAATTGAAAATTGATTTTAATTAAATAAGTCCGCTAATTAAATTAATTAATTAATTTGATTAATTAATTATTTAATTGTTCCGATCCATTTGTCTAAACTAGTTTAGACGACTTTAATTACTAGAAACTTGAAACATGTATGCATATAATATTAGATATTATATAGAAATGCATTTATATGATAAATGTTTTATTAGTGGATGATTATGGACTCGACCATATGGATGTGTTGAATGGTTAGTTTTATTCTTGTTGTTTTATGGGCCTGCGAGTTCTTATCTATTTTGGACCTGCGAGTCCGTTGTTACTATTATGGGCCTGCGTGTCCAATATTATTTAGGTCTGCGTGCCAACTAGTATAGGATACAAGTTGCAGCTGGACTAATTGGAGATACAAGAAGAGGAGGAGACCATAGAGATGGAGCATTGTATAAATCAATGCTATACCCCCTAGGAACTGACCGACTAGTCTTCCTTATGGCTCGGGAAGAGTAGATAGTATAAGTCCATAATCGTCCACACTATTATATGTATGTTTATTTGCATGTTAGATGTATACTAAAATATATATAATTATTACGATGAGACCTTTTGCATGAAAACCCCTCGTTAAAAGTATTAAGTCAATTTGTTATTTGCCTTCCATCATTATAGTGAAAAACGAGAGTCCTAAATCGATTTTAGCTTGTTGAGTACACTCAAGGCTGGTCCATTAGGGATATGTTTGACACTATGAAATATTAGATAATTCTGAATGATGGGTTTGACTTAACTAATATTTATCTTTTGTTGAGTACACTCAAGAAGATAAATTTTAGAGGCATGTTAAAATATTAAGTCATATTTATATTCGCCTTCCACCATTATAGTGAAAAACGAGAGTCCTAAATCGATTTTAGCTTGTTGAGTATACTCAAAGCTGGTCTATTAGGGATATGTTTGACACTATGAAATATTAGATATTTCTGAATGATGGGTTTGACTTAACTAATATTTATCTCTTGTTGAGTACACTCAAGGAGATGAATCTTAGAGGCCTATTAAGCTAACACATAAGATGTGTGAAGATAAAGAGTTGTCAGCTTAATGATCTGGGAATTGTATGGAGATACAATTAATAATAGTATCTACCCAAATGTTTTATTAGGGCTTGTTGAGTACACTCAAGGTTTTAATATAACAAATGGGATCCCAGCCCACTGGGAATCAAGTACGGATTCCATAAATTTATGTGAGATGGTCATAAATTTGAGTTAAACAGTGGGAGCGAAATTAATTTAATAAAAGACCATGCTAAATTAACTCATGCATTATATATATTATTTCTTTACTTTTCGTCGTTTACATTTATTGAATCATGAGTAACCACATAAATTTGAGAGGCATATTGTATGCCAACAACCAAAGCAAATTTTCTTGATTGACGCCGCAATCTGAGAATTGTTCTCAGGCATGAAAAATTGAATGTGTCCTTGAGTAGCCCTTTCTAGAGACACATGTTGATGACTCGATAAAAGAAGAGGTGGCTGTTATAATAAACACAGTGATGACGATAGTGCTACAACATATGTGATGTTTGTGACTATGTCACCTGAGTTACAAAGCAACATAAGAGTATAGATGCTAACACATGATTTTTCATCTCAATGTGTTGAATGATGAACAATCATACGAGGACATATATGATATTTCCCAACAACTATACCGGTGCATAATGGCAGAAGAATCTTCAGTCGGTGCTCGTGTGCTGAAGATGCAGACTACTTTAAGAAGTTGTCTTGATTGCGTTCAGTCATGAACAATGAACTAAGTATAGACTTGATTCTGCAATCTCTGTCAGGGGGTTATTCATAACTAATTATGCATTTAACATGAATAAACTCGAGGCACGCTCATTGAGTTGTTGAACATGCTTAAAACTGTTAAGTCCAACATCTATGTTTGTAGTGGACAAATCTTAGTCATAGACTTCGATAGGGAAGTCTAAAGGTTGCTTTAGGAAAGCAACGAAGATGACTAAGACAGTTAAAGCGAATAAGGACGATACCAAATCTGATGATCCCTATTATCATTTTGGAATGATGGGTCATTGGAAATGAAATTGCAAGGCTTATATCTACTTCCTTAGTTTCATGGGTATTAGATACTAGATATGGATCTCATATTTATATAAATATGCAGAAACTAAATAAAAGTAGATCGCTGCAGAATGGAAAAATTGACCTACACGTTGAAAATGAGCAAAAGTTGTTGCATTGCCTGTAGAAGCATATTTCTTGCCATTGCCTTTAGGCTCGATATTAGAATTAGAGAAATGTTAATTTTGTTCTTACCATTACCAAGGGCATTAAATAAATTTCATGTTTTGACATGAATTATTTTAATGTTAAGGACAATTGTTGTTCCCTCTCATCTTGATTAGATCTTAATGGTTATGGTAAATTACAAAATGACATTTATATTCTAAATGTTGAGTGTTCTATAATGAGTATAGAAATTGAAAGGCATAAAAATGATAATCTGAATAACACCTATATCTGGCATTGCAGATTTGGTCACATAAATGAGAATGCAATTCCAAACTTACATGGAGATGTATATTTGGGTCAAATGATTTTGAACCATTTGACAAATGTGAATCGTGTCTGTAAGACACAATAACCAAATCTCCTTTTACTAGAAAAGGAAAATGATCTGCACAATTATTAGGTCTAATACATAGTGATGTATGTAGATGCATATCAATTAATGTCAGGTGAAGTTTGTCTTATCCCATCACATTTACTAATGACCATTTCAGAAATTATCATATATATTTGATGAAATTCAAGTATGAAACTCTTGAAATATTCATGGGATTCAAGCTAGAAACAGAGAAACAAATAGGTAAATATATTCTTACACTAAGACTTGTTCGAGGTAAAGAATATCGAAAATGAAGAATTTTAGATTATCTAAAAGAGAATTAGATTCTCATACAGTGGATTCCTCCACATACATTGCAACATAATGGTGCATCTGAAATGAGGAATAGTACACTATTAGATATAGTGCAATTGAGAACAAGTCATGCAAGCATTCAAAAATCGTTTTGAGATCATGCACTGATTACCACGTGCTGCACACTAAATCGTGTCCCATCTAAATCGGTTGACAAAAACTCCATACGAGTTATGGAATAGCCCAACATATCTCATATGAACGTTTGGGTTGTGACACTTATGTGAAGCGCAATGAATCGGATAAGTTTGAGACTAAATCCGATAATTATATATTTGTGGATATCCAAGAGATAATTGGATATCAATTCTATAATCTCGTTGAGAAGAAGATGTTCATCTCAAAATATGTCATACTCTTAGAGAAAGTGTTTACTCTAAGAGAGACAGTGGGAGTAGAATAAATCTTGAAAGAGTTCAAGAGTCCACGGATATAATTAACCGAATAGATGAACCTGAGTCTTATCCCACACCAGCTGAGGGACATACTCTTGATCAGGAAGTGGAGACTTCTGAGAACACGTTAGCTCAGTGTAAATCTTATAGGATCATTTGACCTCCTAGAAGGTACGAATCCATGATTACTAATCAAGGATAATGAACCTACTAATTACAAAGAAATAAAGTCAAGTGTTGACTTAGAGAGATGGACTTGTTGTATGTAACCAAGGTTTGACCTTGGTCGACTTGCCTAATGGATTAGAACCCATAGGTTATAAATGAGTTTACAAGAAAATGTCAATATGGATTGAAACAAGCCTCTTGGAGTTGGAATCTTCGATTTGATGCAAAAAGTCAAAATGTTTGATTTTATCAAAAATAAAGACGAATTGTGCTTTTACAAGAAGATAGTGGGAGAATTGTCGCATTCCTGATATTATATGTATGAGACATATTATAGGAAACGACGTCTCTATATTTCAATTGTTGAAATTATGATTGTCAAATAATTTCTCCGTGATGGATATGGGAGAAGCAAGTTGATCTATAGAGATAGATCTAGAAGATTGCTTAACTCATCCCAATTTGTACAGATAAAATCTGGAGAAGATTTTATATGGAGAAAATGAATTGAGAGTTCATGGATAGAATGATGCTAACTTCTAGTCAGACTAGAATAATAGCACACCTCAAATAGAATATTGGTTTACTCTTAAGCGGTGTGTTGGAAATGTTCCAAATAACCGTTGATTCAATAATGGAAGCCTTATATATCATTGCTTTACAACGCAACAAAAGTTGTGATCTGGATCAGGAAGTTCATTACTGAACTTAGAGTAGTTCCTAACATTGTTGATCACACGCTTATGCATTGTGATAACAATGGAGCCATCGTACAAGCGAAGGAACTAAGGTCTCATCAATGATTCAAACATATGTTAAGGCAGTGTTATCTCATTGGAAAGATAATACAATGAAATGACGTAAATAAAGAACGAATTCCCACAAGTTATTAAATTGCAGATCCACTGACAAAGAGTTGTCGCAGCATAAACATGATCGTCATGTAGACTCTTATGATATAAGATACATAAGTGATTGGATCTAGTGCAAGTGGGAGTTTGTAAGTGTTATGCCCTAGGTCCAATCAACTTTGGACATAAACACTTTGAATATATATAATCAATGCATATATATGGCAATATCTATTATTTAATTAAATTAATATTCTAATAAATTAAATAATAGAATCCGTGGATTCAAGTCTTGGTGTTTTGTTAATCACAAGGAGTTGTGATTGTGAGATACAAATTACATATGACTGAATCTTAAATCGTCTGTGGTCGAGGTAATAACGAGATACGGATATCGTTATTACGGATAGACTATCGCGTGTGGCATTCTTACTTGTGAAGTAAGTAGCTGATCTCACAAGCTAAAGTGTGGTGACACTTGAATGAACACGTGGATGTTTTGTTATAGAACAAAACATTGGAGACCCGCTAAGAGATTCCACATGGATAACTATCTAAGTGTTAGTGGTTAATCTCTAACGTTCGGTAGTGGAATTGGTCCTTTGACTTGAGGTCATCATAATACCTTACATGAAGGCAGACATACTTTGGTGGTGTTGGATGTTGCTCTGTCAAGAGTCGCTAATACAACATTGTTCGGGTATGTCAAGAATCATATGAAGGTTGTGAATGATCAATAAAGGATTCGTCACTCTTAGATAGTAAGAGATTATGATCTACATTTTATCCAATTAAGTTAATAATGAAATCATTGGCCAAGGTGAACTCATAAGTCGGAAAAGAGTTTTCGACGTACATTGACTTAACAGTGGGATAAAAGATATGATCGATAATTGAGATTGACACATATCCATATCTCATAATTGATCGGATCATATTGACGAAAGGATTATAATTTCACGGTAAACGAACAAGTTTGGTTTTGTCATGCTACGTGATATTTTCCGTCACATGTATTACCCTGATACATTGCTAGATGTCAATTTGGGACAAAGAAAATGAATTAGTGATAAATTAAAAGGGGCGTTTTAATTTATCGATTTTGATTAGATCAAAATAATAATTCACGTCGTTCGGCATCGTGATCGGGAACCTAATGGGTCACACACAAAAGAGAATCAGAAGAATGAGATTTACCAATTAATTAATTGACAAGTGTTGGATAATTAATTAATTGGGTTGTTTATTAATAAGCTCGAATTAATTAATTGGATTAATTAATTCATGGACCAGATTTAATTAATTTGATTAATTAAATCTTGGACCGGGTTAAGTTTAATAGATGGGCCGAACCCATCTGGACTTATATTAATAGACTACTAGGGTTTGAAAACTGTAGAGAATTTTATTATTCTTACTAGCACAAGAAAAGAAAACCCTAGCCGTCATTCTTGTTCTTTGTGTGGATCACCATTGGAGGCTGGACAATTGGACAGCTTGGATTGCAGATCGTGATCATTGGAGTTCAAGAAAAAATAAAAGAGTTTGTGGAATTCTTCAAATGTATCATTCTCATCACAGTTTCTATCTAAACACATTGCAGATCCTCGTTTGAAAATTGAAAATTGTTTTATTTCCGCTGTGCATGTTAAGTAAATTCCCAACAGTATTGAGCTGCCTTTGCCTTTAAATTCGTTGCCGTTTCTGCTTCTAGGGTTTCCCGCTAGAGTTTTGTGAGTTTAAGTGAAAAAAATTGAAGTTGGCTTGTGGATTCTTGAATTTTTATTGGTTTTTTGAGGGGCACTTTGGATTAGAACAAAAAGAAAAATGGGTTCTCCTTCTCGTCATGGTGCTTCAAACATATAAAAAATTTGAATTTAATTTGTAAAAAAATAAAAAAGTTATGAGTGCTTAAATTACCGTTATTCATTTTTAATTTTGACATTTTTTACTATTTTTGACGACAAATCTAATGGGAGGGGGTTTCGCACAAAAAATTTCAAACATGGGATTTTCTGCAATTTCCAGGAGATTCTAGGGAGGTTTTCTGCGATTTTGAGGTTGGCTTGTGGATTCTTGAATTTTTATTGGTTTTTTTAGGGGCACTTTGGATTAGAACAAAAAGAAAAATGGGTGTTTCACACATAAGAAATTTGAATTTAATTTGTAGAAAAATAAAAAATTCGTACTAAAATTACAATGATTCCTTTTTAATTTTGACAGGAGGGATGTTCGCACAAAAAGTTTCAGACACAAGGTTTTCCGCAATTTCCAATAGATATGGGATATATCGAAATAAAAACATTTCTAGGGGGTTTTCTGTTATTAATCATTTTCCTAACCACACATCTCAGTCTGTATCATTAGTAATCGTCTAATAAATATCAGATAATACGATTTGGAACAACCACAGATGCAACTGCTTCTTCCAGCTGCCGTGTGGCCGTCAATAAAGACATTTAAGATAGGATAGGACCCAGTACAACGAATCCACAACCCCCAACATTTATGATATTAACACATTATTGTTGGCTGACATGTCCATAGTATAAATGTGGAGAGAAAGATTTCTAGCATTCCAATGCACCTTCACAAGAGAACAAAAATCTTAGCTTTCTATAAAGGTGTGATCTGTTGGTAAAATGTACGTCCATGCCATAAATAGACTTAGAACTCGTAACTGAAACCCAATACATAAACTCGGGATAAATGAGCCATCACATCAAAAAAGATACACGAGATAAAAGAAAGATAAGTGGATAGAAATTGTTCATACAAAGAATCCGGTGCTTAAGTACTAACAACAGCACAAGCAGCAAGTCCTGAAGCCAACCAACTGAATGTGGCTATGGTACAAGCAGCAATCTCCAAGAATCTCTTTAGCTGACAAAAATGAGTCATAAGCGATTCAGGCTAATAACGGCATAGAACTAGTTTTTCCGCATAAACAACTGTGCTTCATGTATCTTCAATACTTTTTAGACAGTGAAAGAATTTTCATGAATGTTTAAGCTTGTGCAAACCACGGAATAAACTATTCAAAGTGTCATCAGCATCAAGATTGGCTGACATAGAGTACAGGAACAAGCCCAGCCATTTTCCCATCCCTACCGGGGCGTTTCTTCTTAACCTGCAACAGGCAACATATTAGTGAAAATTATGCAGATAGCGCCCTGATAAAATTAAAGAACAATTTCTCGGGGACACACTTCTATGTTAACGAGGTGAAAATTTGGCCTAGAAGGTCAAAAGGATTATTCACTATTATACTCGGAAAAGTCAAATGCTGAGATTATGAGAGCTGATAGCTTGTTTATTCCACTTTACAGCATGATCCTGCATAAATTTGTATGAATTCCAGACTAAATTGCATCGAGAAACCATGCTTCTGAAAATTGTTATATGTTTGCGTGACTTTGTAATCATAATAGGTCGCTAATTTATTCAATTTAATCAACAAAACTATCATCCTAGGGTTCTGATGGTTTAACAAAAATGGTAACAGGCAGAATAGAATCTCACACAACGAAGGCAAAATGATAATAATGGAACATTAGAAAACCCCTTTGGTAATTGTTCCATAATATCATATCTTTGAGGGATTCAACTTGTGTCATTCTTGTTTAGGTATCCATAAAACAAAAAATAGCTTCTTGATCTTTTGTTAAGACAATCATAATTGTACTTATAAAAGGAACTAGTCGACAAACAAAGGGACAAATAGTCAATTTTGAAAGAACTTATTGTCAACCTCTTTCAAATATGAATCTATCTTATTCAAAAGGGAAATTCAAAATATGAGTTTTTTTTAGGGACTAAAATTCACTTCAAGCCTAGTTTCACAGTGTACTATATGAATCCAACAGCAGATGAAAATCCTAACAACTATTTTTTCCTTATTTCCGAGTCAATAAAAAGAAATCTAGACATTATGATTGCAACAATCAAACATCATTTCCTTCAGCAAGCAAAAGTCAAGATATACGAGGATTGCAATTGCGGAGCTTTGGAGGATTATTAAAATTAACCAATGTGGGCGAAAACACGCCCTATTCCATTAATATGTGGAAGTCAGAAAAATTTCCAGATTGTGCTATACTTACATAGAACCATCCATCTACTTCATATTCAATTTCAACTTCTTCTCCAGCTGTGAGATTTAGCTGCAAACAACGAAGAGTCAATAATATCCATATACGAAACTGAAAAAACCACCTCCAAGAAGGTCTAGTAGAGGAGAGAGGAAAAAATAGAATTGCAGATTTGGTTCCTTAATAAACCATCACATTAGAATATGATAATAACTAGTAGTTGATATTGAATGTACCTCATCATCACCACCAGCAGTAAAGTCATATAGTGCACTCCCGGATTTGGAATTTCCCGAAGAAGTTCGTTCTTCATCATGGGAACCAAAACTATGTGAATCTGAGCCAGCTAACGGATTTTCAAATGACTCGTATCTTTGATGAACAGGGGAAGAGTATGGAGGAGGTTCTTCTCTTATCTGCAAACAATGAAAAGTAAGACTTGATTTCATTTCACCAGTAAACTCTGATATTTAAGAACAGGTTCATAGTATCAACCGGGGATCCAGGACCCTCATATGCCCTATATCTGCTTCCTCCTGATCTTTCCTGCATGAGCAACTCAAATGCATCAAAATCTTGCTGAACCTATCCATCCAGTTTTGCACAAGGGTATAATTCCATCTATTGTTGCATAAAACGTAGCACAAAATGCTACTGGCCAATGTCATTAGCAATTCACAAAAGAATTAGAATTTGAAAATAAAAAGTGAAGAATATTAACAGGAACAAGTATAATGTGAGACGGGAGAGTAATCAAGTGACAGTTTAAAGATTAGACAGGTCAAGGGTATCAATTTTATTGAGACCTAGCTTATCCATATTGTATTTGACGATTTAAGTAAAACAATTGGAATCGATGATTGTCTTAACATTTCCAAACCACATGTCTACATCTCACCTCATCCCATTAATTCAACCAGGGGTATAAGTTAACAGTGAATTCATGTCTCATTATCTTTAGAGCAGGTGAGTGTGGCAAACCACTTGGCTTATTTGTGGCCATTCTGCACAACCGTCCAGAATTTTCTCCCCTGTGAACTCCAAGGAGAAGTATGGTTGATGAAGATTGTTAAAGACACAATTTCAAGAGTTGACACCATAATCTTGTAGGGTTATATTAATATTTTGAGAGACAGTTTAGGTTTTATTTTGTTGATTAGTTTCCTACTTAAATTGAACTTAATTAAAGCCTACACGAGTTGGGTTTATGCATTGTATTAGACTGACTATCGAGGATTCAGAGCCTGTTTGGTAGAGATTTTTGGGGGAAAAATTGATTTTTGAATAGTGATATGATGGGAAATGTGTGGTTGAAAAAGAAGAAAAAATTATTGATGTGATGGAAAATATTATTTTATTAAAGAATGTGTGGTTAGAAATGAGAATTGATTTACTGTAGAAAATCAAAATCCATACCAAACAGGCCCTCAATAAACAATATTTTCTCACTCCAAATTCTGCTATCACCCCCACCTGCCCCGGGCCCTTTCTTCTATCTTTCTCCCTCTTCTATTCTATCTAATTCTATAGTTCTAGGCTTCGTTGATTGCCGGTTTAGCATATACTGCATCAGTTGACTCTCTTTTGTACTGATAGTTCATCTCTACGATATGCTCATGTTTAATTTTGCCACTGGACTTGGAAAGGGAGGGGATACCTCCATTTTGTGTGGAGGAAGGCTGTCGCTTGAAATCAGTCAGAGTTTGTTGCCTTTAGAGATTTGGCCTTGTACAACCCCCCCCCCCCCCCCCCCCCCCCACAAACACCAAAGATGTATTTTTTGTTTTCTTTTAAAAACAATTACTCTAGCAGTGGATTAAAAAAAATAACACATTCCCAGAGCTAGAAGACTAAACCCCTCATGTTTATACAGTCATTTAAGCAAATATATTATCCAAAAACTGAGTTCAAGTATTGCCGGCATCCATATATTAAAAATTGTGCACGTGAAAGGCTTTGATGGGAAAAAATGAACAGTCTACAAGTGAGGAAGCGTGTTGAAGATACTAGTTAAATGATATATATGGGACCCTCTCTAATAGCTTAAACTTTTAAATCAAATTATTCAACATAAAACCTCAGGTTTAGTATAACACAACATTAACTTGCATTTATTGCAGAGAAACAGGAAAGAAAATGGTGATACCTGTGGTTCTATTTATCTTTTCGACATAAAATCAGATTATGAATGTATCACTGAAAAAGAATGTCTTTTCCTTCTCGAAGCCCCTTGTCTATAGACATCCATTGATGATTTTGTGAAGAAAGTTAATAGAAAGAAAGGAAACAAAAAGGGAAAATAAAGGAGGGGAAATTCTAAGTTTTCATTTGTCATCATTCTGATTTTTAATCTAACTATGATTTTACTTTAAAGACCAAAAAAACTTAATAGATAATATAAAGGGTAAAAGGAAAAGGGCAAATGAAGTTCAAGAAGAAAGGGGGGGAAAAAAAGAAAAATATAGAAGTGGAGCAACTAATTGAAAATCATAGAATTGAAGCATAAATGACGAGGAGGGGATTTTCAGAAGTAGACAAAGCAGGTGATGGAGATTTCAATTTTCACACTGATTCAAGTCTCAAAGGAAAGTTTGAAAGAACAAAAGTTATTATTGGAACTGTTTTCTGTTTAGATGTTATGCACTTTTATGTGATGTTCTACGTCTCTAGTTGCTGAATTTTACATGACCTTGAAGGTCATCAAGAAGAAATAGCAGATGTTAATATGTTTTTACATTTTTTCATGATTTCTCTTGGTTTCTTTTGCAACTAATGTAAAGTGTGGCTTCATGTTGGCAAAAACAACCTATCCTTCGTGTGTGGTCTCTCAGGGGTTAATTGGAGAAACATCTCCATTTTTCATTCACAAATTCATGCAATAAAGTTCAAATTTTGAAGAATTTTAATACTTTTCACACATAAGCACGATATACATATCATGAAAATGAATTTAAGATAATTCACATCTTGATTCCAAAACTGCGATTATAACCATTGCCATACAGAAGCCAAACATATTTTTTTCAATGCATTAATTTGCATACCGTGGACTGCGAAGTTCCATAAGTAGATGGCTTGGAACTGAACAATGACGGATAGCTCATTCCTCCAAAGTGAGATGATATGGATGTCTCAACAGATCCTAATGAATCAGGAGAAGAAGACCCAGATGACCTCCTGTCTTCCTGTATAATGAAGAGAGTTCACAAATATTGAGTTCCCACAAACAAACTCGAGATTAAAGCAAGACCATGCAACAGATTACGCTTGCCAACCTCCATTTCTGTTGTCTCTAAGAGAGTCTTTGCCCACATATCATCATAACTCATAGAAGGTCTGGAAATAATGTTCTCTTCCTCAACATCTGGAGCATCAGTACCAGCACCAGCTAAAAATTCGTTGACCTAATGTCACACAGAGATCAAAAGGATTTGTCAGACACAAGTAACAAGTAAAGAAATGAAGTTCCAAATCTCTCACAACATAATGAAGTACAAAGCGACGGATGTAGGGGGACTGGGTGATGAAGAACTTCCTTCAGAGACGCGTAAGATTCTTACCCTGTTCATGGCAGGTGCATTGTTTCCCAATAAGCCATCATCACCAAGGTTTGCTGCCCAAGCATTAACAAGGTCATCATCAAGGCCATCTGATTCAGATGGCTTCATTTGAGTAGTTTCAGGAATAAGATCGGACATCCTCATTTTGGTAGTTTCATAAATAAGATTAGATATCCCTGTGGCAACAGCAGGATCACTGAGACCAGCTGACGTGCTTATGTTATGGCGGGTACGGTAGATGTCAATAAGTTTTGCGCTGTTTGCAAAGTAAAATAAACCAAAAAGAGAAAATAGTGAGACTGAATTTTTGACCAATATGAAATTTTCTTTCAATCAATGTAAATTAAAAAAGTGTAGAACTGGGAAGGGGGATTCTGTTTTATACAAGGAACAACATAAGGATTAATTTCACAAGAAAGACCTAACTTGTTCTAACATCAAAGTTCATTCTAATGAAAGTATGATCACAACCAAATCAAAAAAGATGCAGTAATGAATTGGTCGAGCACACTCTACGAACAAAAAGAAAGCTAAGTCAACTGATTAAATTCCATACATCAAATTCATATAATGATGGCTTGAGATTTATGGATAATATAAAAGGCGACTCTGAGAGGCAAAGTAAATTGATATTCCATGAGGCTATACTTAACTTCAAGTGAAATTTGAAAAGTTCAACTCCAAATTGACTAAAAGATGCAAGCCATGGGAAAAGAAGGATCTACCTTGTTGGCCCTAAAGGAAGATATTTTGCTCTTGGAACATAACAGAATAGTGAAACAAAATTTAACAGCCTCTCATGAGTTTCATATAGTTTCTTAAGTTCCTCATCTGTCCATTCTTTTTTGGCATTGTCATGATTGCGCATCTCCCTGCACATGCAAATGGGAATTTTTTAATAAAGACCACCTGTCATATTCCAGTCTTAATTTTATAAGGTGTTACATCTGAAAGACGTAAGATAAATTTCCTTGCTCACTTTATGAGTTCATCTTGAGCACTATACATTTCATCTAGGACCTTCAACATAGGACTGATTAAGGATCCGAGGCCTGTACCACTTGCTCCCTGATCTTCTCCATTACTGACATGCATATCAGAAAACTGAGATTGGACACCACCTTGTGCTAAAGCATGCAAAAACTCATAGATCTGCAGCCTATAAGGCTCACCAGATCTAATTGCAATTGTAGTGAGAGCTTGAGCAGCAATGATGCGAACCTGGAAGAATTGAGTCAAAGTGAAAACATTTCAAGTCATCATGTAGAGAAATATCCAAAATACTAAGAAATGACTTCCATCTGAACACTGATAAATCACATGCAGTAATTTTATTGCACTCATAATTTAAATGTATTCCATGCATCCATGAGCAGAAAATCTAAGGACCACCACATGCTGATTTGCGTAAGAATACCAAAATACATAAGTCGAATATTATCAAAATACGATATTGGAACACTCCTCACCCCTTTATTTGATTGATGATTTAATTGAAATTTATTTTCAAATCCATTCATCTCCTCATAACAACAGTTAAGATTTTATTGTGGGCAATAAACAACCTGAATCCCCCCAGAACCCATAACAAAGTTAGTCAACAAAGAACAGATCATGCAAAAAACAGGTTCACTTTTTACTATTTTTTTAAGTCATGTTATGAGCCAATTCGAATAATAGCAAGGTCAAAATATGTACCTCCCAGCTGCCACTGAAAGCACACCTTTGGAGCCGAGTCAGAGCACCAGCAAGTGTAGGATTCCGAGAGCTGGCAGCAGCAACCATTTTATCAGCATCTAACATCATCAATGCTGTACCAGGTGGGGTTGCTGACTCCCAGGCATACTCAGAAGCAGCATAATTTGCATTTTCTCCAAGAAACCAAACCTACAAGTAGGAAACAGATATGTTGGCAATAGTGTGGGGAAAATACAACCCATGGGATTGATGAAATCTAGAGATCCCAATTATTCAGCTTTAACATATAGAATCATACTGATTGAGTAAAACACTTACTGCCGCTTGAACTAATCTCTGCAACGCGAGAGCTGACTTTGGATCAGATGCAGACACCCTATCAATTGAGGTAAGTGCAGAGGTGGAACCAGGTTGGGGAGGTGGTAAATCAAGAACAATGGTGACTGCTTCCAGAGCTGTGTGTTTTCCATCAGGACCAGCTCCAACCAGACAAGTCTAGCAACCACATAGCAATTAGACCAAAGTAAATGACATCCATGACAAAGCAGAAACAACACAAGAAACTATTGCAATCGAAGAGAGAATCAGGGAGCCAAGTCTTGCGTAAGTATGGATGCTTGAAAATCCAAAAAATATACGTACTAAGCGGGAAGCAAGAAATTTTGTGATCCTTTGACAATCAAATCAAACAGAGAGAAGCAAAAGAGAAAATAATAAGAAGTGATTGATCTTTAATTTAACCATTTTGGAATTATATACTATTATCAACATACAATGAAGAAATAGTGTCGAACTTCTCGACTTTCACAGATATGAAAACTTTATTGCATTCAACTGAAGATGCAAACCGAGTGTAACAGCCTCTGAAAAGTCACTAGACCAACTCTTTCTTAGCCGGTCTGAGGATATGTGGTGCGGAAGCGTTTAGAAATTCTTGTAATAAGAATTATATTGGAATAAACTTGCTTTGTATTGATATATCATTGATTGAATAAAAAGTGTACAATACCTCTATATTTATTGGCCAAATTATCCCTAATCCTATTAATAAAAGGAAATTAAAATAAGGAAACTAAATTCTAAAAGGAAATAAACTAATCCTAATCTAAATAAAATTTAAGGATAAACCTATTACAATTAGAAAAAGAAATTAGAAAAG
Source organism: Fraxinus americana (assembly GCA_035079005.1). NCBI lineage: Eukaryota > Viridiplantae > Streptophyta > Magnoliopsida > Lamiales > Oleaceae > Fraxinus > Fraxinus americana. The sequence continues at coordinate 18,149,055 of CM068717.1, read as the reverse complement.
ATAATTTAAAAAAGACAAACTCCTAGATAAAGTGGAACTATTAATTGTAGTTGTGATGTACTACATCAATCTCCTCCAGTTGAATAAAACTCGCCCTCGAGTTTTGTAGATGTAAGGAAAACTCATCTGGAGGAAAGTATTCGAAAATATCAGCAACATTAAAAGTATTAGAAATGTTCATATCAGCAGGAAGGTCAACTTTGTAAACATTATCACCAATCTTTTGAAGAATGCGAAAAGGACCAATCTTCTTATCTTTAAGCTTATTGTAAGTGCCAACAGGAAAACGATTTTTGCGGAGATGGATCATCACCCTCGTTGAACAGCTTGAGGCGTCGATGTTGATCTGCAGCAGTCTTGTAACGAATATTAGCATCTTCCAAATTTTGTTTTACTTCGTGATGAATTCTTTGTATACGTTTCGGCAAACTCTTCTGCATTAGAATTGACATTCGGAAGTCGAATCAAATCTACTGTGTGTCTTGGAACACTAGTGTAAACGACTTCAAATGGAGTCTTCTTGGTGGATCGATTAAGCATACTATTAAAAGCAAATTCAATCTGTGGAAGGGCAACATCCCATTGCTTTGGTTTATCTCCACCGACTGCTCGAATCATATTGCCAAGAGTTCGATTAGCCACCTCTATTTGTCCATCCGTTTGTGGATGACTCGCGCTACTAAACTTTAAAGAAGTGTCGAATATTTTCCACAATGTCCTCCAAAAGTGACTTAGAAACTTGACATCTCTATCAGAAGTTATAGAACGAGGAATGCTGTGTAAGCGAACGATCTCACGAAAAAATAAATTAGCCACGTAAGAAGTATCTGCAGTTTTCTTACAAGGAAGGAAGTGAGCCATTTTCGAAAATCGATCAATTACAACCAAAACAGAATCAACTCCTCGTTGAGTTCGTGGAAGACCGAGAACAAAATCCATAGTGAGATCTTGCCATATTGTTTTAACAGCGACGATGGGGTATAGAGTCCAGTATTTTGAGCTTGTCCCTTAGCTTTCTGACATATTGGACAACGCTGAACAAAACGACCAATGTCTCTTTTTAGCTGGGGCCAATAAAATCTTTCTTCAACCAAGTTGATTGTCTTATCTCGACCAACATGTCCTCCTAATCCGCATGCATGCAATTCTCGAATCAAGTGCTCACGCAAAGAAGAACGAGGAATGCATAATTGCGTTCCTTTAAATAAGAATCCTTCCTGAAATAGGTAATCGGGTATAAATTCTCTATTACTGCATCGAGTCCATATATCGCCAAAATCCTAATGGTAGCTAAAAGAGATGCTCGTTGACATAAAGCGTCTGCTACTTTATTCTGTTGGCCTGATTTATGCTTTATAGCAAAAGTGAATTTCTGTAAAAAGGTGATCCATCGAGCGTGCATTCGATTCATTGTTTTTTGAGAATTGATAAATTTCAAAGCTTGATGATCCGTAAATAACACAAATTCTCGTTGTATCAAGTAATGTTCCCAATGCTTTAAAGCCCGAATAACGGCATAAAATTCTAACTCATAAGTAGTCCACTTTTGCCGAGACTCACTAACCTTTTCACTGAAAAATTCGACCGGGCGACCTTGAGATAATACCGCTCCAATTCCCATAACTGAAGCATCATAATCAACTTCAAATACTTTTTCGAAGTTAGGTAGTGCCAACACCGGTGTAGTGCATAACTTGGTTTTTATTGCCTCAAAACTATTTTCTTGCGCTTTACCCCATTGAAATTGACCCTTTTTCAAGCAATCGGTAATAGGCGCCATGATTGCACTAAATCCTCGAATGAAACGCCTGTAAAAAGTTGCTAGTCCAGGAAGCTTTGAACTTCTCTCACGGTTTTAGGAGCTGGCCATTCGCGTATTGCTTTCACCTTTGTTTCATCAACCTGGATACCATCTTTTCCCACCATAAAACCAAGAAATAAAAGTTGATCAGTCATAAATATGCATTTTTTGAGATTGATATACAATTTATTATCTCGCAGGACGGAGAGAACTTCTTCAAGATGTGACAGGTGCTTATCTTCATTCTTGCTGTAGATAAGAATATCATCAAAATAAACCACCACAAATTTTCCCACAAAAGGACGAAGAACTGGTTCATTAATCGCATGAATGTGCTTGAGTCGTTCGACCGACCCAAATGGCATCACTAACCACTCGTAGAGACCATCCTTGGTTTTGAAACAGTCTTCCACTCGTCGCCGGTTCGAATCTGGATTTGATGATAGTCGTTCCTTAAATCAAGTTTGGTGAATACCACCTTGCCCCTTGTAACTGTCGAGCATATCATTAAGACGTGGGATGGGGAAAGCAATACTTGATTGTTATTTTATTAATAGCACGATTGTCTATACACATTCGCCAATTGCCATCCTTCTTTGGAGTGAGTAAAGCGGGACGCACAAGGACTCGTATACTCTCGCGGATCAATCCTTTATCAAGTAACTCATTAACTGTCGCAACTCTTCATGTTCAAGCTGGGCTCGTTCGATAATGTGGTAAGTTAGAAACTAGCTCAGTGCCAAATCGATATGATGTTGAATGTTTCGCATAGGGGGCAACTCGCTTGGTAACTCATCGGGTGCTATATCAGCCAAAATCAGCAAGTAACTTTTGAACTTTGGCAGGAATCTGTATAGTTGCTTCCAAGTGACCTTTAATTACTAATGCTAATATAGTGCTCGGCTCTTTTACGTGGTCGAAGAATTCTGGGCTTGATATGTTGGTAAAAAGTGGTTTATCTTCCTTGATAGCAGGATTATTTTCCAAATGTTGAGATTGTGGTACTAAAACGATCTTCTTATCAAACCACCAAAATATGAAAGTGTTATCTAGCCCATAAGTGGCATCAACGTCGTAGTGCCATGGACGACCCAGTAATATATGACAAGCATCCATATCCACCACATCGCACATGATCTCATCTTTGTAATATTTCCCGATCGACAAAGGAACCTTCTGATTTCTAGAACTTGAACTTACGGGCCCTTTTTAATCCAGTACAATCTTGTATGGAGAAGGGTGTCTTTCGATCTTCGAGATTTAGAGCTTTTGCCATTTTGCTTTGGAAACGACGTTCTCACTACTACCATTTGTCGTGATTACGTTGCATACCTTACTACGAATAGTGCAGAGTCCAGGAAGATTTTGTGTCGTTGTGAGCTATCAGGCTTTTTGGGTGCAAGTAAAAGGCGTTGGACAATGCACGCCAACTCTTCCCCAGTATCTGCATCTGCAACATTACCACCCTCATAGTCACCGTCTTAAAAATTTTGTTCATCACTTTCGCCCTCTTCTACAATGTTAATGGATCGCTTTGTTTGAGGCCCATATTTGAAAGATGTCTGGTTGGTTACACCGATAGCACTTTCCAAGATTAGGACGCGCATAAGAGTCATTATTTGTTCGTTCGTGCTTGGTTTGTTTTGGATGTTAGATTGAACAGAGTGAAGTTCCATTTGATTACGCTGCCGGAATTTCGAATTGGCGTGGTACCACTACTGTTATTATTATTGTTGCACGATGTCGTTGCACCCTTTGGAGTAGAATAAGTTTCTTGAATTGGTCGTCGAAAATTGCCTTGATGTACGGGTACGTGGTCCTATTCATCTCGATTTTCCACTTTCATTGCTAAATTGGCGCATACGTCATGGTCGAACCTCTTGAAGAGCTAGTCGATCTTGAATGACTAATTTTAGGCCTCCTATATATCAAGCAAATTAATTGAGCTTCATTTCGGACAAATTAACTCGGGCATTTAAACGATAGAATTCCTACGTGTACTCGTTCTTGTTCGATTGTTAAATCGACAATTCGATATTCTTGGTACAAAAATTGCTCATAATCTGGGAGTGAGAAATCGTCTTTGCAATAACCGTTTCATCTTGGGCCAAGTTTGCACACGTTTTCCTTGTCGTTGACGATTAAATTGAAGTTGTTCCCACCATGCCGAAGCTCCACCCTTTAATTTATACGCCACGAGCTTAACTTGGCTTTGTTCCGAGATATTCAAATAGTCGAAAAAATTTCAACGGTATGGATCCAATCCAAAAAAACTTCAATATTTAATCGGCCGTCAAAACTTGGCAAGTCCATCTTCATCTTAAATTCTTGAACATTTGTACCACAATTATTAGCCCTTGGTCGAAAATTATCTTCTTCTTCGGATGAATAATCGAAACCCCTTGGCCTTCTTTGTTGAAAGCCTCTATCCTATCCTCGTGAAAATTAGAACCTCGATCAAATTAACTCCTCAGGTCAACATTGTAACCACGGTCAACATTATAGCATCGGTCGAGAAATTGTGGGTCAAAATTGATTCCTTCCCTAAAATTAAATTGCGTCTCTGCCTCTCGCTCAAGATTTTTTGTCGGAGCTCGCGATCGGTCACCGAGCTCCTCGTCGCCGCCGATTAGAACCTTTCGCCGGAGGTTACCTTCATCTCGTCTGTTTCTTCGCTCGTAGAACCGTAGAGGGGCAGCCTCGCAAGGGTCGTGATTCGCGCGGCAGGTTCGCGCGCCGCAACTTGATCATGGATTTACAGGTTCTATTTGCCGAAGTCGATTATCTGCAAGAGGGTCGGAGTCCTTCACCCACACCTTTCGGGTCGACGTGGGCCGGTAATAGGGCGCGTCTCCCTTCTTCTTTGGAACTTCACGATTTCTTACATTCAAATTTGCATCTTCTTCCTCATCGTCGAATGCGAATTGATATCTCTTTGTACATATTTACGCCACCCGTACGTTACGCCCAGGAACATGATGCTTTTCAATAGTCATCGCAGTTAGCATCTGCGTAATATTGCGAAGAGCTTCATCCATCCCTTCTAGTCGTTGCTCAATTTTTTCAAACCTCCGTTCGTTGTCGGTGGTTTGTTTGCTACTCGAACCGTCCTCAGCCATCAGATTGAGGTGAAGTCCTTGCTCTGATACCAATTTTGGTGCGGAAGCGTTTAGAAATTCTTGTAATAAGAATTGAAAATAAGAATTATATTGGAATAAACTTGCTTTGTATTGATATATCATTGATTGAATAAAAAGTGTACAATACCTCTATATTTATTGGCCAAATTATCCCTAATCCTATTAATAAAAGGAAATTAAAATAAGGAAACTAAATTCTAAAAGGAAATAAACTAATCCTAATCTAAATAAAATTTAAGGATAAACCTATTACAATTAGAAAAAGAAATTAGAAAAGATAATTTAAAAAAGACAAACTCCTAGATAAAGTGGAACTATTAATTGTAGTTGTGATGTACTACATCAATATGGGTTTTAAAATGATCTTCTGGGGACATCAGAATACATGATAATTGACCACAAAATAATATTCAGCCCAAACCAGCTTACTTTCCACCAAATTCTACAATATTTTCAAGAAGATCCATAGAAGGGTACTTCTTAAAAGAATCCATACTGTTCACAGAAAGCAGTGAAGATCAAATCCAGTAGTTCTATTACTTATCCAGGAACAGGTGAAATAGTCTATTGAGTACATGCAAATTTGTTTACAGTATAGAAATTTGACGAAAGTAGGGACTTGATATTCTGGCACAAATCAAGCAGCAAGTGATCAATCACTCTCTGGCGGTGATGAATATTATTGTGGAGCACAGAACTCCTTGGTCTCAACTTATTTGTGGGAAAAAAACTTCCACCTCAGCATAAATGTAGTTGAAAGAATACAATAAAAAATTATGTCATTTAAGCAATGAAATCTGACAGGATTGTTTCAACTTACTTTCCACAGAAGCTGAAGTACGTCAGCATCAATCTTCCCAGGAACTTTAGTCGCAAAAACTCTAGCAATTTCAAGAAGGGTGACTGCCATATCTGGAGTAGCCTAATAAACATAAAACGGGACATGTAAGTACATGGCAAGTGCCTACTCCTGCAAAGTAAAAGCTAAGGAAAACTACAGCATGTTCAAAGACCTACAACACGCACACCCAGACATGCATATGGGCACACACCCACACAGAGACCTAAACTCCCGACAATAAGGCAAGAATTAAGGATCAAAGAAAGCAATGATTATGCTATTGAGAAAGAAAGAATTAGGGTAAAAAGAAAGATTCATGTTTTATCATATGCATTGCCAAGTTACCACCGAAACATGGAAAAAAAGGTCTGAAACAGCACAAAAAGTCATTCGAGATAGAAAACATTCTGAATTGTAATTTTTAAAAATTTCTTTTCTACATCAGACAATTAGAAGGGAACAGTCATTCAGATCAATACTATAATGCGCTATCCTATGGTCTCAGACATTCTTTGTCTGCGTACAGAACTGTGGACAAGTCAACAAGTTCATTCAAGCAGAAAGGACTAAAGAAAATAAGAAGAAGCTTTTCCCCAAAATAGAAATTTGAGGCAAAATTTATACATTTTAACATACAAGAACAGTGGGATCAAAAATAAAAAATAAGAAACCAATTTCACGCATCAGGAAAAGCAAAGCTCTGGAGTACATTTGATTATCATCCAATCAATTCTCAAAGTCCAAAACCTTTTCAAGTGCTCATATTGATGTTTGTTTCAGATCTTCTACAACTAAGCCTATCACCTCTCAACGCTCCAGTATCATTAGCTAGAGATCAATCAAAGCCTTGCATTCTTAATCTTATTAGAAACCAGTGGAAGTTAAAAATCCCTCGGCATTAATTTCTTTAAAACTCCGAAAACGTACATGCATACTAGTCGATATGATTAACAAATCCAAGGATATCGCTAAACAAAAAGGTAACACGGATCCGGCAATCTGAGCGAAAGCTGTTTATTGATGTAACCATTTGCAACAAATCCAAAAATTGGAATGAGAAACCAAATCACAACAATGAGAAGAGAGGGTTTCAAGAATGGGGGACTAATATGCGAGGTTCTATATCCATTTGATTATATATTGTGCAGGACATTAAGAATGCAAGTGACATATAAAGGTAAACTTACATCAGCAAAAGGAAAACAACATTATCAAAATGGATTATTTCTATTTTTCTCACTCGCTCAGTACCTTAAAACGAGCATGCAATGTAAGCAATACATCATTCAATAAAGTTGCTGGCCAAGATGGATCTGATAGCTCAGATGCGATGATCGATTCCAGCTCATCAAAAGATTCATGTGGACTTTGCATCCATATCAATGCTTTTATCACCATTGCACGCACATAAACACATTCACATGCAACAGTTGTTCGCACCACCTCCATTAATGAAGCCAGCAAACTTGCAATTGTATCCTTGCTACCCATCCCATTAGATATTGAGGAAACTCTACGAATACCTGACAGAAAGACAAAAAAGCAGAAACATAGAATCTGAAAAGGCAAAAAGTATTCCACCATAAGTGACCAGAGATCGATTCATTGTGTCAACAAGGTATTTTATGCATCCAAAGCATATTTAGAGTGAAAAAACAGCCAGTATAGTATCGACTTATGCAGTCCTCAAACGAATTTTTCTCGCTTCATTACACGACTCGTACCAATAAAAGTAGAAACCAAGTAAAGATATCCATGACTATGAGTTGAGCAAGTATGCATATGTTTAATTATAAGAGACTAGCTATAGCTGCAACCAAGATAACATATGGCAAAACATAACAGTCATAGCCAGTGTTAAAGGCTATAAATCGGGTACTGAACAGTTTAGCCTCTGTCAGATGAGATGTAAGTCTCAACACACAAAACAAATAAAATAATTCAAATGAAATTAAAAAAAAAAAAAAAAAACCCCAAAAAAGTATCATTGTAATAAACTTTGACATCAAAATATCAATAATATATTGTTTCAATAAAATTAAATGTTTAATTTGTAACTAGAAGCATGATTATAAAGAAGCAAGCATATAATAAATGAAACTGACCGTCTATTTAAGAAATTTGCTTACTTTGACATTTTCAGAGAGAGAGTAGAACAACAGAGACAACAATGACAAATATATATATATATATATATATATATATATATATATATATATATATATATATGAAAGGAAACGGTGATGTTCTGTCTATTAGTTCTCTTAACTGTGCGTCTACTGCCGAAAAAATAGAGGACTGGAACTTGTCTGTTTTAAGATGCTAGGCCAAGTCTGGACTCACTTGTTTTCTAATTTTACTATTATTTTCTTTCTAGTTTTAGAGTTAAGAAGTGTTTAAGACAAATTCAGAAGGCCCTCAAAATAGTCTAGGCTATGAAATAAAAAACAGCCCAAAAGGCTGAGGTTGGTGTGAAAAAGAAGACGTAGGCAAAGAGTGAGAAGCACACACTGACCATCATGAGGCTAAAACCTCGAAGCTTAAACCTCAAGGCTTATGCTGTGAGGCTCATAAAGAAGACGAGGCAACCCTCAAGATGTATTCCCCTGAGGAAGTTCTAAAGAATGGCAGAAACTTGTAGAAATCCCGGTTATGGAAATATTTTTATATGATTGTATAATTGATTTTTTACCTTAACTAGATTAGGTAAACTTTATATTCCCCTAGTTAGAAGCTTACCTTTTTTATTCACAGTTTGTACTATATATTGAGGCTCTTTGTAATGTAAAATTAGTGAGAATAAAATTATCGTTTCCACATGGTATCAGAGCCTGGTCATTCCTGACCGAGCCTTCAACCGACAATGGAAGAACAAACTGAAAACAACCAGACAACCCATAGTTTGAAAAAACGTAAACGGGTACCGAGGCGTTTTTTTGTAATGAGGCGAGGCGTAAGCCTCAAAACGTTTTGAGGCGTAAGCCTCACCACAAACAAAACAAGTGCAATCTGTCAAACAAAATAGGTGCAATCTGGTGGCGATGCACTGAACAAAAAAAAAACAAAGTAAAGTCTAGTGAAACAATTTTAAATTGTAAGTCACTAGAAGAAGGCAGAAGTAAAGGAGAAAAGAGACATAGAAGCAACATTTGAGGACCTCTTTTAAGCGAAGGATTGAAGATAAGTTTTCTAGTTGTCGTTTAGTTCTGGGAAGATTTCTGACTGTTGTGTAGTTCTCGCCATCTAGGAAGATTTCTGTCTACCGCCGTGTAGAAGGATTTCTGGCTGCCTTTTGGTATTCTAGATATTTTAATATTTTGTTTGGCCCAAAATATCTTTTTAAATGGACCCTTCTCTTTTTTAAAGATGGCCTTTTTTAATTCCTTTTCAAAAACCTGAAAAAAAATACTTCAAATGAGGCGCAAATGAGGCGCACGCCTCATTTTTTTTTTTTGCCTCAGATGTAGAGGCGTACGCCTCATTTTTTGTGCCTCACAGATTGAGCCTCGAGGCGCAGAAGCTGCGCCTCACAGTGAGGCGGGTCTCAAGGCGGGCCTCAGCAGGGTTTTTTCATACCATGAGACAACCACGTCTGAGTCCAAAAACGGTGAAGTAGAATCTCCCTCTACCATGGGCTCCGGAGGACTGGGCAATTCGTCTTTCCAACTCACAGTGGAAAAATTAAACGGAAAGAATTACCGTGAATGGGCCCAATCAATCAAGCTCATTGTCGATGGAAAAGGTAAATTGGGATATCTTACCGGAGAAAAGAAGCAGCCTGCCTCAACCGATGCCCTTTTTTTGCAGAGATGGAGGTCCGAAAATTCATTGGTGACTGCGTGGCTGATTAACTCCATGAAACCCGCAATTGGGAAACCCTATCTCTTTCTACCAACGGCCAAAGATGTGTGGGAAGCCGTCCGTGACATGTACTCTGATACAGAGGACTCATCCCAAATTTTTGAGATCAAAACCAAGCTTTGGCAAACAAAACAGAGGGAGAGGGATGTGACGGAATATTACCTGGAGATGAGTTCCTTGTGGCAAGAACTCGATCAGAACACAGAAGAAGAATGGGATTGTTCGGCAGACAGTGTGCGGTACAAGAATAAACTGGAGAACGAGAGAGTTTATGAGTTCTTGGCTGGCTTGAATCGTGAGTTGGATGACGTGAGGGGACGAGTTCTGAGCCAGCGTCCACTACCATCGTCGCGGGAGGCCTTCGCGGAAGTACGCCGGGAGGAACATCGACGGAAAATTATGATGAATGGGAACCGGGACGTGCTGGATGAAGAAGGCAGTGGATTGGCCCTAATTTCTAAGGATGTTGGGCCAAATGGGTCGGCCCAATTACTCAAAAAATCTGGGCAAACCTATTTGCCTAGTGGGCCGAGAGTTAATAATTCTAAATGGCATGGGCCAACTGAAATGAGCCCATTATTTAAAAGAAATGGGCCTGGGGCTAGTGGGCCTGGAACAAAACAAAAAGGTCGTCCTTGGTGTGATCACTGTCGTAAACCAGGACATAAGGAGGATACATGCTGGGATCTACATGGGAAACCTGCGGATTGGAAATCAAGACAAAATAATAGGACTCGTGGATACCAAGCAGATACTATCGAGGAAAATAATTCCACTCCGAGTGGTGCGTTTAATCCCGAGCAGATGGAGCAACTATATAAAATGTTTTCATCCTTTCACTCTTCTAACTCATCATGTTCACTCGCCCACAAAGGTAATTTTCTAAAAGCACTCACAACTGCTCAATCTAAGGCTCCTTGGATTATTGACTCTGGTGCGTCCGATCACATGACGGACTCTTATCACCTTTTTTCCACATACTCCACTTGTGCTGGCAATATAAAAGTTAAAATTGCAGACGGTTCCCTCTCATCTGTAGCCGGAAAAGGGAGTATTCGAATCTCTAATTCCATAACTCTAGAATCAGTTCTTCATGTTCCAAATCTAGCTTGCAACTTATTGTCAATTAGTCAATTAACGAAATATTCCAATTGCACAGCTAAATTTTTTCCTTCTCATTGTATCTTTCAGGACCTATCATCGGGGAAGACGATTGGCAGTGCTAAGGAACGTGAGGGGCTTTACTACTTTGAGGAGGCAGATGTGAGTAAATCAAATCTAACTGTAATATGTGATTCTGCTTCTAGTCCTCGAGATAGTGAAATAATGTTATGGCATTTTAGAATGGGTCATCCCAACCTCCAGTATTTACGACATGTATTACCCTCCATATTTTCAAATAAAATGACTGTAGATTTTCAATGTGAAAATTGTGAATTAGCAAAACATCACCGCACTCCTTTCCCAAAATCTACATACAAACCATCGACACCATTCACTTTAATTCATAGTGATCTATGGGGTCTCTCAAAAACCCCTAATCGAACTCACAAAAAATGGTTTGTCACATTTATTGATGATCATACTCGACTTTGTTGGGTCTATTTACTAAAAGAAAAATCGGAGGTCCGTACTGTGTTTATAAACTTCCATTCAATGATTCAAACACAATTCCAAACGAAAATTCAACTCCTACGCACCGACAATGGTACTGAATACTTTAACACTGCACTGAGAGAATACCTTCAAACACATGGGATAATTCATCAAAGTTCTTGTGTTGATACTCCCCAACAAAATGGGATTGCCGAACGAAAAAATAGACATCTTCTTGAAGTTGCTCGTGCCTTAATGTTTACAACACATATGCCCAAACTATTCTGGGGTGATGCTATTCTGACATCAGCCTATCTCATAAATAGAATGCCCAGTCGTATTCTCTCTTTCAAATCACCCATCAAAACATTCCAGGAATCATTTCCCAATTCCCGCCTTGATTCACACTTACCCCTTCGAATATTCGGTTGCACCGCCTTCATTCACATACACCCTCATCATCGAGGCAAACTCGATCCTCGTGCACTTAAATGTGTATTTATTGGATACTCAGCTACTCAAAAAGGCTACAAATGCTATGACCCGTCCACAAGAAGAGTTTTTGTTAGCCTCGATGTCACATTTTTTGAAAAAACTCCCTACTTCCAAAAACCCTCTCTTCAGGGGGAGACTTTGAGTGAAGATCGGCTCTTAAGTAATGATCATTTTCTTAACTTTGATCTCTCACCCACTGAACCTATCTCAAATACTGACTCGACCACGTCCCCTCATTCTAATATGCCAAATACAAAAGGACACTTAAACTCAGGGGGAGAAGCAGAAAAGCAAGTTAACAAAGAGATGCGAGTTTACTCAAGGAAGCAAAAATCAAGGTACGAGAAGAACCTCACATCCGAAGCACCAAAAGAGTTTGAACCGATGATAGCTCCAGACCTCCATGAAAGTTCATCAGACCAAATGGAGTCCTCGGATGATGATCTACCTATTGCTCTCAGAAAAAAACCTCGGTCATGTACCTTCCACCCAATCTCAAAATTTGTTTCATATAATGCTCTATCTGCAGGATTTCGCATTTTTTCCTCAAATCTTGACAATACAGAAATTCCAAAGAGTATTCAGGAAGCCATGACTATTCCAGAATGGAGAGAAGCAGTCCTAGAAGAAATGCGAGCACTGGAGAAAAATAAGACTTGGGATGTGGTGGAGTTACCTAAAGGAAAGAAACCCGTCGGATGTAAATGGGTCTTTAATGTGAAATACAAGGCTGATGGGGAAATAGAACGGTACAAAGCTCGACTTGTTGCAAAGGGATATACACAGACCTATGGCATTGATTACACAGAAACATTTGCTCCTGTGGCAAAACTTAACACAATCAGGGTTATCTTGTCCTTAGCAGCGAGTCTGGATTGGCCGCTTCAACAACTTGACATTAAGAATGCATTCTTGAATGGAGAATTAGAAGAAGAGGTCTTCATGACGTTACCCCCAGGTTTCAATGAAATGTATGAAGACAATAAGGTGTGTAAACTAAACAAATCTTTGTACGGCCTCAAACAAATCCCGAGTAGCATGGTTTGACAGTTGTGTATAAGGTGCTAAGGAGCCAAGGATATCGTGAGACAGCCGATCATAATATGTTCTACCACTTGTCTAAAGATGGGACAAAAGTAATACTCATTGTATATGTTGATGACATAATACTAACAGAAGATAACATAAAGGGACTAGAGAGACTGAAGAAAAACTTAGCAGCAGAATTCGAAGTTAAGGATCTGGGACAGATGAGATATTTTTTAGGAATGGAAGTTGCCTGATCGAAGAAGGGTATTAATGTTTCACAACGTAAGTACATTCTCGATCTCTTGAGTGAAACGGGCATGCTTGGATGTAAACCAAGTGACACACCTATAGACATAGGAAGAAAAGGAGTAGACATGGGAAAACCAGTTGAAAAGGACAGATATCAGCGATTAGTTGGCAAGTTAATCTACCTCTCTCATACAAGACCGATATCAGATTCTTTGTTAGTGTAGTAAGTCAACACATGCATTCCCCTGCGGCAATTCACCTAGAAGCGCTTCGTAATCCTCAGATATCTAAAGGTACTCCTCCGGGAAAGGGGCTCTTCTTTAAGAAAACGAAAGAAAAGAAGTAGAAATCTTACTTGATGTAGATTTAGATCAATAGAAGACAGAAGATCAACTACTGGTTATTGTACCTTTGTATGGGGAAACTTGGTAACTTGGAGGAGTAAGAAACAAAATGTAATAGCTAAGTAGTCTTGTTTAGTTCGGAAGCGATCGAGACAAGGAATATGCGAAGGATTGTGGTTGAAAAAATTATTGGAAGAGTTACAGGTTATGGTAAATTTTCCAATCAAAATGTATTGTGACAACAAAGCAGCTATCAACATCTCTGTCAATCCAGTCCAACACGATCGAACCAAACACATTGAAGTGGACAGACACTTCATCAAAGAAAAGGTTGAAGAAGGGATTATATGTATGACCTATGTACCTACCAAAGAACAGATCGCCGATATATTCACTAAGGGGCTACCTCGACAAAATTTTGAGGATTTCATCTACAAGTTGGATATGGTCAACATCTACGATCCAACTTGAGGGGGAGTGTAGAAATCCCGGTTATGGAAATATTTTTATATGATTGTATAATTGATTTTTTACCTTAACTAGATTAGGTAAACTTTATATTCCCCTAGTTAGAAGCTTACCTTTTTTATTCACAGTTTGTACTATATATTGAGGCTCTTTGTAATGTAAAATTAGTGAGAATAAAATTATCGTTTCCATAAAACTTCTGGCCATAAAAAAGTAATCAGTTTCTCATCAGAACCCATCACACTAGTTAAATATCAACCCAATATTGGGAACCCACACATTTCTGAATAAATTTATGACACTATTTCCCAACTTCCAATGAATAGGCTCTTTACCACCAAAAACCACGTTCATATCCAACATCTTGCATGAAAGTAGGATCCTCAAGCAGTAAGATGCACAACTTTAGGATACCAAACCCTAAAAGGACAAAAATGCTATTACTCTCCTACAAGAAAGCATTATGTCGCTATGGATGTGATTTTTGTGGAGTATCAATCATACTCTTCTAGCACCCATCTCAGGAACACGTTATTGAGATGAAAATAGATGGGATCAGGGCAAAGAGAGTGGATCAGTTACTGAATGAAACGTAAGAATTAAACCAAGTAGCCTATATACTATTCCTTACAGATAAAATTCCACTAGCCAACAACCAGTGATTCCAAAATTCTTGCTGAAACCATATTGCAAATTCTGACAATATACCCACAGATGAAGAAACCATAGCTGAGAGACCCAGAACTCCGACTATTAATGTGTACTCCAGATGGAAAAAGATTATCATCACTTCACTTGCTCCAATTATTATCCTTGACACAAGAAAATAATGATCCAATTCCTGTTTCTAGTTCTGAAATTGATTCCCCTATTAACTTCAATTTAATAATCGCCCTTAGAAAAGGGATTAGAGCTCGTACTCGACACACTGTGCCAAATTTTGTGTCTGTGTAGAATCTTTCACCTTATTTCCAAGCATTTCTCTCAGAAGTTCTTTCTCAGCAAACTCGCAACTGTCCAAGAAGTCTTAACCTCAAAATAGTGGAGAGGGTCCATGAACAACAAGATGAGAGCACTACCAAAATAAGACCTGGGAAATAGTCTATTTACCAGAGGGAGAAATAGATATGCCCTGTGAAAAAAGTTTCATAGTGAAGTACAATCTGACAAAACACTCAACCAATACAAGGCAAGTTTTGTAGTCAAGGGATACACTCAAACCCAATGATGCACCGACACGGACACGTGTGTTTGACACGCGATTTTTTAAAAAAGTACAGACACGACACGTCATCGACATATTGATTAAATTCTTAAAAATTCTTCATTTATATAGCATAAATTTAGTTTTATACTTGTTATTAATTTTTCAACACCGTTTAGACATGATTACTTATTTGTTACTTGCTAATAATTTTGAATTAATAATATATAATATTTCTAATATAAAAAGAAAAATAATTACGATAGAGTGTCCAAGAAGTGTCGGTATCGACTCATGTTTGACACGTGTCGGATACGGACACACTACCCTAACTGAAGTGTCTTTACCAGACAACCATGAGACATTTGCACCTGCGAAAAAGAATTCTATGATTCCCAGACTGTTCAAAGTCAAAGTCAGGGAAACATACCTTGAACAAAAATGTTATTCCCTATACTGCGATAATAATAGAGCTAAAGACCTATCTGGCAAAGAACTAGAGATCAAGGACCTTGAAAAATGAAAATATTTTCTGGAAATTGAAGGGGCCACGTCTTAACTATCTCTCAACAAAAGTACAATTGAGATCTCCTTCAAGAGAACAGGTATGGCCAGTACCAAACTGGTTGGTATTCTAATAAAGTCTAATCAACAATTAAGAGAAAGAAAAAAGGAAAAGACATGGAAGAATACCGATCAAGAGATGTATCAAAGAATGGTCGGAAGTGTTTTTAATTGTCACACACAAGACAGGAAATAGCCCGTGCCGTGAGTGTGGTGATAGTTTGTACATGCTACTCTTAAATCTACAGAATTATTAGATATCTTAAAGAAACTCCACAGAAAGGCCACTCGTTCAGAAAATTGGAGAGCTTAAACTAGAAAGTCAATATGGGTGCTAACAGGAGTGGCTCAATGACAGATAGAAAATCAACTACTGGCTAATGTACCTTCTTAGGAGGAAATTGATTGCATGAAGAAGTAAGAAACAACCAATGGTGGCTCATTCTATTGCAGAGGTAGAATTCAAGGCAATGGCTCAAAGAATATGCAAACTACTATGGTCAAAATTAATGCTCTAATAATTGAAAGTGGGAACAAAGAGTCCAATGATGCTTTATTGCAAAAAAATAAACCAACCATAAATATAGTGTGTCATCCAATCCAGCATAGCACAACTAAGTACATGGAGTTTGGTAGACATTTTATTAGTGAATAATTGACTCTAGGCAAGTTTGCGCTCCATACGTACCATCTTCTAGTCAACTGGAAAATGTACCCACAAAAGGATTATCTAGTACAAGTTTCCATTAAATTGCTAAGAAGCTTGGAATGCAAAATATTTTTGCACAGCTTGAATGGAAGTGTTAGAATAATTCTTTGATTACTTTAGAAAAATAGGTCAAAGAATATTAGGTGAGATATTTCTTTGATTATTCGCTTATTTGTTCCTCTAATTTGAGGACAATAGGATCGTTTCCTAGTTTAGAATGCTACAAATCAACTCCTGTATTATATACGAATAAAATTTTAGATCGCAATGTTTCCCTAATATTCTGAACGATATTTAACAAACGGGGCAAACTGAAAATCTCTACTTATCTAAAAGTTCTATACCATTTCAAGGTTTGGGAGTGAAAAGCCAGCATGCAGAGCCTTCTTTACAGTTTAAATCTATCTTTATCCTTCAGATAATGGTTTCACAAGAAAATGTTCCCAACCATGCTCGGTTCAGAAAACAAGAATACCAATTAAAAAATTTCTAGACTTATATCATGCTCCCTTACCAATGGAAAAATCTCATGAACAGGCTGTTTAGTGTAGAGAGAGAGAACCACATTTGAAACATATACAAGCAATCACAGAATAACTTCATGATCCTACATATAATGAAAAGATTTGATCTTATGATCAAGGGTTTCTGTTGTTTAAATAGACATAGCACCCTTTGAACTGTTACTGGAATATTTGTAGTCAATCACTACCTTCAGATTGTGCAGTCGGGTTTATATCTGGATCATATGAATCTTCAGAGTACGTATTTACATAAGCTCCCTCATCAATATCCTGTAAACCCAAAGAAAAAGCAGCAGCACGGCTTTTCCCCATCTCCTGTACAACCCTTGCCGCTGCATGCAGTACTGGCCGCGAGAGACTACGAAAAGAACTTTCCAACCTGAAAACAAGGCAGAAAAGAACAAGTAGTGCACAAGGTCATCCTAAAAGGACCCTACCGTTCCACTAATACATATATATATATATATATATGCATTGAAGACTAAGCTATGATCTTCTTAAGAACAATCTATACTAAGTTATCAAGGAAGTGCATATTTCAGACATTGTGCTTCAAACATAAATGAATGGACTGGATCTTCATTGTCAAGAAGTAAAATATTGCCTTTCTCCTTTAGAGACTTCCTTTTTTTTTTTTTTTTTGAAAGGTAAAAAATCTTTCCAATTAGTTAACCTCCTTTAGAGACTTCAGAGAACCATTTATTCTTTGATTCACACTTCGTTCATTTGTTTCTTACTTACAGAGAAGCATACCCAGAAAAAGGAGGATCTAGCCCATAAGTTGACATCCTTGGTTATGTGAAATGGAAGTAGTTACATTTGGTAAATGTCGCTGGTAACTTTTGAATGAAGGATTGCCTTAAAAAGCCCCTTTTCCTACTAAAGACACTTCTAAGCCTGCCAGTGAAACTACTTACTTCACAGCAAATAATAAGGCAGAACTGCAAAGCTAAACTGTATGTGTGTTCTGTATGCAATTATATATGCATACATATTCAAGATTGAAAGAAGGCTCCATACCTCCTCATGACAAGTTTGATTAGTGGTTGTGGGCGCCTTGTCTTTGAAGCTTTGTCTTTTTTTGATTCAGAATTTGAGTCCTTCACAGAAGGTGCCTCTGGAAGCTTAAGAATTTCTCTAGTTAGACGATACCATCCAGCAGCTCTTTCCTCGGTCCTATATTGAGTGGAAGAGTAGAAAAATAAGAGTCAGGAAATGGAAAAATACACATTTAATCTGCTGCACTGTAAATAAATTTACTAGCAGTGGGTAACAAACTCTGTAGCACGGACACTTCAATAAAGATAGCGTGTCCGTGTCCGACACGAGTCGATATTGATAACGACACTTCTCGGACGCTCTACCGTAATTTTTTTTTTTATATTAGAAATATTATATATTGTTAATTCAAAATTATAACAAGTAACAAATAGGTACTCATATTTAAAAGATTTCAATAAGAAAAATTAATAAAAAGTATAAAACTAAATTTATACTAAATTTTCAAAAATTTAATCAACGTGTCGATGACGTGTCGTATCTATACTTTTTTTAAAAATATCGTGTCGAACACACGTGTCCGTGTCGGTACATCACAGAAAACAAACAATCTGTAGAAAAAGTCAGAAGCACCATTTATGCCCCTGTTTGTGCTACAACTAAATTAAGTTTCGGGAAAAAAATGTATTTTGGAATAGTTATTTTTTGGAAAATGTGGTTAAAAAATAAGGTAAAATTTTAGATTTACGCGTAATGTTATTTTATTGGAGAATCTGTGGTTGAAAATAAGAAAAGGAAAAATGCATTTTCACACAAATGGAGCCCAAACAGGGGCTGTGTTTGTTGCATACCTCTCTGAATTATCAAATTTACCCAATACACAAAAAATGGCCTCAAAACAAACTCTTTCACTGGGATCCAAGAGCAGCTGATAGAGAACAGAATTGAACTGAGACTTGATGTCTGGCCGTTCTGCATTCAAAACCATTTGAAAATGTCAGCATTTCATCCTTAAGAATGTTCATATTTTATCCAAAATATGAGAGTTCATTAACTTGTGTGAAGGTACAAATTTGGAAATTATCCAAAATATGCTTACCATCTAATGCTCGAGCCCTAGATATTGAATGGCACAGCCTGGCTAGTGCAACTCTAGCAAGAACATCATGCAAGTGGAGAACATCCTGCAGAGCCCCTAATTCATGAAAAAAGTTAATGAGCATAATTTGAGTTTAGATTTCAAGGCCAGTTGTTGATCAAAAATAAGGACAGGAAACCAAAGGACATCGACCGTACCATCAGATTGCACGTGCTTTCCTGCAAAAGAAAAGTTTAAATTGGTGATTAAAAAACCACACAATCTACATTTTTAACCTGAGAGAAGTAGGTGACTGAATATAATATCATAAAAGAGGTATACAGATGTAGGATTGATGAAAGACAGGAGAAACGTCCTTTTTGCAAGACAATGACGAATATACTCCAATATTTTATTTGTGTAAGAGGGAATGAGATACAAAAACATGAAATCCACAACAAGAATTACTTCTATGACAAAATGTTAAAACCACTATTCATATGCATCTGACTACGAATTATGGCCCATGTCATAAACCATTGGTTTAGCTGATAGACTCTTGAACAACAATTTTCCAGACACTGTCAACTACCCTTTCCCCAAAACAAAATAGGGAGGGAGAAACAGAGATGGAAGGAAAGAAAATGGGGTGTGAAAAACATGTTCCCTTAGTTCAGGGCAACAGAACAATCATAAGTGCGGCAAACACATAAACTCCAATATAATATTTGACATTCTACGGAGTGACCCAAAATATTGAAGATGAAAGCAGAATTAACATAGCTCTTTGCACAAAGTTCCCAACCTTTTGCAACAGTTTCCTACAGATCTGACGCAAAGTGATGGTCAAAGAAATATTTAAAAAGAACTACTGAAATCATTCAGAATACCTTTATTAATGTCAATCTCAAACTTGTATCTAAGTGGAATAGATACGTCCAAGTTTATCTATCTCAAAAGTCCAAGCAACTAAAAGGCATACACAACTATGGCCTATTAAACTAAAATAAAGCTCATGGTTTCAGAACCTAACTTGGATACAACAAGATCAGCATTAAGAAGCCAAATATCCTCTACAAGGCAACTTGACATTTTTCTTTACATATTTTCAAAACCAAAGTGATCCTCTTAAAGTTTATCTTGGTTATTTTGCTAGCTTTTGGCAGACATACAGAAATTTAGTGTGTCAGACAACCAATAAAAATAGAACGTGGATATACTCTGGCTCGCAGATCTTGTGGGGTGGTCCACATGCCCCATCATTAATTACATTCTCAACAATTTACGTATAATGGATAAATGTTTCCAAAAAAAAAAAAAAGCAAAAGTGATGCGATTATGAAAACACTGTGTTATCTAAAAGCAGAGACTCCCCCTGCAAGCAGAATCTGAAAGAGGAAATTGAGAGGGTGTTTGAAACCCATTTTTTGGAGAATGAAATTTTTGGAATAGTGATTGATGGGAGATTATGTGGTGGAAAAGTTATGAAAAGTTTTAGATTTGTGTGTAATATTATTTTATTGGAAGAATATGTGGTTGAAATGAAGAGAGAGAAAAAAATGAGAATGAGAATTAGATAAAAATGGGTGTCAAACAGGGCCTGAATGTTCCTTGAGATAATATTGAGTACACCGGAGGTAAGGCCATTAAGTTTACCTTAATAATCAATTTCAAGCTTATTAAATGAGGCAATGTAGTTCATTGAAAATTGTATATGCCTCAAGCAGAGATTGTTGAAAGAATGAAATCATTATATGAATTTTGTCAAAGCACACTCTTTATTGTCATGGAGCAATTTACAGTATAACTTTAACCAGAATATTTGGAAAATTTAAAGAAAAACATAGAATTTTAATAATCTTCAAAGACAGCAAATCGTTATATTCTCAAAGCATCCAGTACTTTCAAACGAGTTTGAACAGCTAAATTTAGGACACTATGGTTCACGTTTACAAGAACCATGTTATTCCCTGATTAAATAGATGATGGCATTCCTCAGGAATAATAAATCAAGAATATTCGTCTAAATAGAACAGACAACAGACAGCTTGGTTAGAATTAAATCATTCCTATATTTCATGCTTTTAGGCATATATAAACCCAGACCACATAACCAAATCCAGAAGGGGCATATGAACAACCACCAATTTTATGTAAGAATTAAATCAAACACCAATGTGGTAATAAGATATGCAGTGGAAATTCATCACTATCAAATTACCTAATGCCATTGCAACTGCATAGGGATCCTTCGTTGCTAATTCTGAAAGAATTTCCAAAGAATGTCTCACTGCCACTGGATCAGAAAACAAAACACTGCAACAACATATGAAATGGAGTGAAAATTGTTGGCCGGAGATGTGAAACGAAGATATAGCAATAGAATACATGTACAAAATATGATTTTGTTCATGAGGGATGAGCTTTTCAAAGTAGCAAGACTTAAAGGCACGTTTAGATGGATATATGTAATAAATGCTTCGCAATATCAGTTCGAATTCCCTCAAGGCCACTAAGGTGAGTACTCGGCCGTAAACTTCAGGGCCTCGTGGGATTAGTCGAGGTGCGCGCAAACTGGCCCGGACATCCACGGTTATCAAAAAAAAAAAAAAATTACTTCGTAATATCATGTCTTCAATTTGAGACCTCAAAATCAACAATAAGTGGATTGAAGAGGAGTGGGACAAACTCTCACAATCAGCACTGAGACTCTCCGATAATATTTCAATAATTAAAAGACAACCAAACACCATGTAGGCTCTCAGACAACTTAATTGTTAGCCTCTCTCAAGTTTAAATAAAGGTCGTACTTTAGTTTTAAATTTCTAATTTAGTTTAATGTTTATTATCATTGAAGTATTATTGGGGTTCCAAAAATGTTGATGCGGGGCTCTTACATGAGCAATGATTTCTAATTTCCAATACTCCATCCTCACATTTTGAGTAGTTTTTCATATAACCAATTTGTTCTCTGAATAGTTCTTTAAATAAGATGAATGTACGGCATTTCCTGCATCTATCTGCATATAATTAATTAGTGTTGATGTTTTCAATCAATCTGATGTCAGCAAAAGTATGGATACAAAAACACTGAAGCAAATGACAAAAGAAGGGCATGACAAGAAAAGGAGTTAAAAGATTTCAAGCTGGTAAGCATCCCAAAAAAAAGGTACAGAAAAAGGGGATGGAGGAAGGATGCTTTTAGTCGTCTTAAGAGATTGTGATCAATTTTGGTTAACTTTCTACCTCAATTATACTCAGTTTGGATCAAAGCTAAACTGGCATGCAAACGATTGCAGATGACGAGCGTGCTTGGTAGCATCCAGCAGCAGACCTTTTATTCTCCTTAAGGGAAGGGTATAGGGTGGGGTTATAGGTGTCATGTGTTGTGAAGAGCAATATATTTGTCAAATTCTTTGCTGGTAAGATCCCAAATACAATTTCTTTCCTACGCTTTTATTTCATATTAAAGAGTAAGCTATGCAAGTGGCTGCTCTATTCTATTTCATTCATCTTTTTTCTTCTTTCTAACCCCAGAAACTAAAAAATCAGCAATTTGGATCCAACATGTTTATGGCAATGATTTGCAATCAAGGGTGATGATTTAGCAGCAGTCACAGGTGTACTAACTGCTAACATAGATAAGAGCTGTAATAACTAAACAGAATCCCTAGAATGAATCGAGATTTCAATAGCACAATCTTGAAGATATAAAAGAGATGTATTGATCTATAACATGACTTAGACTATAAAATGCCTCCAGCAGATATAACCAACATAAACATGGTAATGAATCATAAATCACTGTCATGCTACATAGCATCACTCTAGATAATCAAAAATCAATCGATGAAAGCTAACCCTTGCGTAGCACGATAGAGAAATGCTGAATTTCCTGGATCCAATGGGAGTCTTCTTAAAGCACTTATGGCAGCATATTGCAAATTCCCCCGAATGATAGACTGATGGATAATATTCATGAAAAGGTAGAAGGAAGGAAACAATTACTCAAATATGTCACAACACTGATGAGAATTAAAACGTCGTAGAGAAACATAGACACCTTGACTTGAAAATAAATACAGTTGAAGAACACAAAAAATTCAGTAATTAAAGCATATAGAGAGCAGAGATAGATATTTATAATACTGCAATGGGGATTACTTAATACTGATTTTTGCACTTGCTGAAATATTTGCCAAATGATTTTCTACCTTCGGTTCAAATAAATTTTTAAATTGATGAATAGTTGAAAGGAAAAAAAAAATTGCATTTACAGTGTTTATAGAAATTATGACCCTGTTTGGTGGGATTAAAATTTAGTTTTTTATCAAAATCAAAGTCAATGATTAATTTTAACCACATATTTCAAAGGGCACACAACTTTTCAACCACACATTTCATCAAATTTTATCAAAATATACTAAAAATCTGATTTTAATATCTGCCAAACAGTGGCCATATGTCAATTGAGTAGAGGTCTAATTAACTCTCCATCAAAGATTAATTCATCTAGGAGAAAAAAATACTGTGAGAATCAAAAATTATCACGATGAACTTATTAAAGCTAGTTGATGATGACTGTGAGCTGTGAAGGTTATTTACAGAAGGCAAGAAATTGAGGAAAATCCTTCTGCCCCACCTATTTTGTTTAGGTGAACTTGAAGTAACATAACAGGTAATTAAACCTAGTGATCGGGCAGAATATTATTCATCTCATTCCCAGCCTGAAATTTGAGGCTATGTCATCTGTTTCACGCAACAGAATAGTGTCAAAAGGCAAGCTAATATGGCATTGTTACTCTTTTAGTTGAAGGACAAGTTTCACCCAACTCGAAGAAACTCTATAATCTGCACTTTGTGGGTGGGGAGGAGATAGATAGAAAAACCTTAAATGTACAACTGTGTAGAGAAAGTGAAGGAATATTAAGGGATCTTATGTTGACAGAGCTAGAAAACTTATGCATTTCTTAGTTGGGAAATCACTAGGGCATTAGAAAATGATAATCTGGAATAGATTTCAAAAATGGACGGCAGGCTGTTGTGAATTATATTATAAGGCAACTGGAAGTGGGTGTTCAGGAAATATCCCTTAAATATAAATCTGAATGGAAATGCTTTCATAATTGTGCCTTCTTTAAAAATGCAAGTCCGGTGCCATTCTAAAGGGAGTAATCAAACAAAACCTGAAGCCTTCTAAAGTAGTAATTTCTACATGTAAGACAGCAAAACACCAAGAGTACATAGACATGAATGTCAAGAACATATACTCTCAGCAACATCACATTGAGAAGCACCAATTAAGCAGAATGCACAAATTAAAACCAAAAAAGAATAAAAGGAAATTATTAATATGAGACAATACCTCCTTATCACCCCCCTTTGTCCCAAATACACCTTTCTTTCGTTTCTGCGGTTCACCAACCTGGCAATCAAATTGACTAATTACTCTTAGGAAATCGAAGTTTTGGTTCGCGCTTACAGGGTATTCAAGGAAATGATTTGTTAGAAATGATAACAAAACAACGGCAACACCAAACAATTATTAGTTACAGAAAATTCATAAATTATGAACTATTAACCAGAATATCTGATAAAAGCTATTTATCAAAGAAATTACGAGACACAACAAACCTTGGTCCCATGCACTTTAATTTAATAACCTCCTATGGCTTGTCTATTGACTAAAGGCCATAATATTCAATTTACTTGGGACAATTTTAATGATCAAAGAAAGGAATGGAACTAAATAATAACAAAAAGATGTATGGAGACAAGCAAGGGGAAATATGAAATGATACACGTTAAGATTCTCTATTAAATTTGCAACCTTCATGATTAATCAAACAGACAACAAGTCCAATCAAAGTTGTTTTTCATTCAAGTTAAATGTAAAAAAATGATATTATAATGTCCATCTGAACTGATCAAAGACAAATTCAAGATAACCTTTAAAGTTGAAACTTAGCCATGTGGGCACATGTTTTATATCTTAGCATACTCTCGGATGGTTCAGACAAAGCAAGATATAACATTTATCTATACCCAATGATCACCAAATCCCAAATGCTGAGAACAAACAAGTGTTCAAAAAGTTGTATATGCATCGCTTCCATAATTCAAAATATTGCCTGCATAGATAGAAAGGATTGTTTTCTCAAACACACCTTCTCCAGAATGCTGAACACAATTTCATACAACCTGGGCAGAATTTCTGAGTTGCTAGAAGTTGCATAAGTGAGAGCCTTTAATGCTTGTAGTCTCCGCGCATGAACTTCAAAAGAATAGAAAGAGAAGCAATTACTGATTTTCAGTTTTAGCAAGAACTTGCTTGTTGTTTGAGCCCCATTTTTTTAATGAAAATGCATTGTGGAATAGTTTTTCGATGGAGAATTTGCGGTTAAAAAATAAGGAAATTGCGTGTAATATTATTTTATTGAAAAATGTGGCTAAAAATAAGAGAGAGAAAAATGTATTTTAAAAATAATTGGGACCAAACAAGGGCTTGAAATCCAAAATATTAAAGATAAGCAAGGTAACTTCCTTAAAACAAATCCTAAATTTTAAAATGTATCACATCCCATTATATTCTCCACAGAAAATAAAAGAAATACAAAACACATAGTTCTAATGTTTCTTGTGGAAAATGTGTTCCCTCATGCAGTAGAATATTGAACCTTCCAAGTATACATACATGGCCAGTAATAACATCGATGATGACCGTATTACCATGTAACTCCCCTTATAGTTGTTGCAAGGAAACCCTTCATATTACCCCAGCAGCAATGAACTTGAACTTGTCAGATGAGTCACGCTGACCAGCCTCAAATGTCAATTTTACAAATGACATTCTTTCCACGACACAACTGATGGCACGGGCGGATGTGGGGGGTAGCTGCACTAAAGCCCAGTGCAGCCTCAGCCCAGAATGGAATTTTGTTTGTAAGTTTTTTGAAAAAATAATTATAGCTCCGCCTAAATTTAAAGTTAGCCCACTAGCTATCATATTCAATATATACCCACTTTAGCCCAGTTTAAATGGATCAAATTTAAATCTAATATTTGTAATTAGCCCACATACCAATTTATCTCCTTTGAATTGAACTTGTTCCATCCCAATTTCCAAACCCACCTAATTAAAAACCCTTACCTACGCCTACAAGTAAAGTTAAAAGTTCAATTATTTTTGCCAAAGGCTTAAAAGTTAAATCTACAATTTAATCTTAATGTCGTGACTGCTAAATTAAAATTGCTAATTGGGTGAATTTAATTTCATGGTATCGAGTTTAATTTTTAATTTTTAATTTTTGTATGATATATAAGGAAAATTATGTGAAATTGCAAAAATACAATTCCACGTTTAATAGTTTTGTGAATATTATTTTACGTATTTTATATTTTTTAATCTAATTGAATATGACTTCATCCATCAATTATTTTAGTGCACCAACTTCACTACAATTAAAAATTGAACATCATCAATCTGGTACCAAGAAAATGAAAACATTGTTCTGTTTCTTTAAAAATGAAGATGAATCTACCACAAGTGCGTATTCTGTTGAAGTTGAAGAGGATACTACAGCTCATTGGAAAAAAAATTCGAATGGTATGGAGCATCTTTTATGGTACGAGTTCATTGAAAAAAATAAATAAATTTCAGCCCACCCTAACGTATCTTATGACTCCGCCCCTGACTGATGGTGTTTGCACTATTGTCCCATTACAGAGTCTGTTGCTTGAAATTTAGAATTCATTTCAATGCTTTAATTTTTAATTTTATTTTTTTGTCTAGTGGATTTTCGAGAAGGAAGTTGAAAGGAAAATAATTTACAGATCAATCAAAGATGACACCGTATATTGGTGGAGTAGTGAAGCTTCAGGGGAATGATGGCATAAAACTGCTTAGGAGAGGGTAAAATCAATAATTGATAGAGTGAAATGGCAAATAGTGGCAATCCACCATGAGATAAAAAGTAAATGCATGGTAACAAAATGTTAATACCAGAGGGTGAAAGCCAGAGTGTGGTCAACACAACGAATGGCAACCAATTGATTTCTACATTTTTTAAATGCCTCAAATATTGGTTTAAAGAAAAATTTGTCAAAGTGCAAGGTGATATTGCCCAAACATAAAATTTCAAGTCTCGTGATATTGGATTTGAAACTGGGCTCAGAAATATAAAAAAGGCATGCGCCTCTATGTGAAACTGAGTTATGCATTCCGTAAAATCATAGAGTAATTTAGTTCGATCAACTTTGTTGAAGGCAATTTAGTCTTGTGCAAGTGCAATCCAAAAAATAATAATAATAATAAATCAAAAATCAAAAATAAAAAAATGAAAATGAAAATTTGGTAGAACAAAAGAAAAAGATGATAATGCATTGTTAAACAAGTGAAACGACTTTATCACTTACATTCAACTTCTTCATTTAAAGCCTCTGAAGTCAACCGCTCTACTATTTTAGGAACAACGTCAGCTCTGGTCACCCCTCCAACAGCATCGATATCTGCCAAAGCATCCCAATTTGGAGTAGGTATCCCACCACCCGGGCTTAAACCTTGTGAACCAGTGTCGGATAGAATTCTGGCTAAGTAATAATAAACATAACGTAGTACAGTCCTATCCTCACACTGCTGGTCAAGCTAGAGAATAAGAAAAGGAAAAGAAGAAATAAGCGATATTTAACTTTAACAAAACTTTTAGAAGTAATAATATAACATGAGATGTGGGGACAATAAGTAACAAAACACAGCACTTCATAAGATCATTACGTTACTTGTCAAGTATTATAGTAATCATTGAATTTTACATAAAAAAATTAAATGTAGAATGAAAAATAAAGTAGATTTATAAGGAAAAATAAAGGCTGCAAGGCATTTAGATTTTTCTGTAAAATATTCTTCCAGCTAAAATATTTCAGAAGCATAATGGAATACAACCTGCAGTCAAAGTGCAAGCCTAGGTTCGAAGGTGACCACCCAAAAAGCCAAGGCAGAATGCCATCACCCAGGCAACCGCAGTCTAGGGTATATTATTTCTGCTAATTTTTTCACTGCAATTCATATTCCTATGGCACTATAGAATAAAAATGGATGTAACTACTTAAGTATACTTAAGTATACTAACATTTGCACCTATATTTAGTTGAAATCATTAGTTTTATGCATATATGGAAAGAAAGAGAGTTATATGAAGGTTAGACTATGATAGTGGCATCAAAGTGAGAGATAGGATGTGATTAAAAGTACAAGCAGCTTCTACACTTTTCATGTTCTATTTTTTCAGTCATTGCAATTTTCTTATGAAACCAACTCACTTGACTGCCTGGTTGTCTGGGCAATGGATTAGGCCCATCCCAGTTTGCCAGAATCACTTTCATTATCAAGTGTATTTATCTAATGCAATTTCATTAGAGAAAGTTAGAATAGGGAGGGATAGACTGAAACACCAAATCTATCTTGGCAAATGGTGGTTGCGAGGGATCTAGTGTCAATGAGATCGACGGAAATCATGGAGATGGACGAACATCACAAAGATTATGACTTCAAATAGTTATGTATATTAGGTTGATTACATCTACCATATTTAGATTGATATCATAGTTATATAAGTTAATACTCTTCATTTATAATGCAAGAAATTTCACAAGGGAAAATCTTTAGGTCAAAAGTTTGTTATGGTATCAGAGACTGTCTCATAGACTTTATACTGAGAGCTTGTTTGGGAGAGATTTTTTGGGGAAGAATTGATTTTGAATAGTGATATGATGGGAAATGTGTGGTTGAAAAAGAAGAAAAAATTATTGATGTGATGGAAAATATTATTTTATTGAAAAATGTGTGGTTGAAAATGAGAATTGATTTACTGTATAAAAATTTAATCCCTTCCAAACAGGGCATGAATCTTCAATCTTCCTTGGTCATAACCCAGCTTCTCAAGTGTGGGTTTCTTGTGGTGATCGATAGTTGGCAAATTTTTTGTCAATTTGTGCCCTTATGGTGGTTGATGGTTGATAGAATTTTTGTCAATGTGTGAGACTCTACGTTGAGAACTAGGACCAAATTGCAGGACAAGGGTTTCTTCATCTCTAATCCCTACGTTATTATTTTGACTTCTAGAGAGAGAAGATTTGGGTGTGGACTGCTTACCGCCCTCGTAATAGAGAAATTGGGAAGAAAATTCAAAATCAATGAAGAAGAAGAGCTTTTTCACGATAATTTTTTAAAAAAGAGGGGGAAATATATGTTGTGAAGTGATGGACTCAAATTCTCCATCGAAGAGTGCCGAAGAACCTGGATTAGCCGATTCAACAGCGCCCAGAAGGAATTTCAAACGACCCAAATATTCAAAGTTTAAGCAACAAGAATTTCCCGCATGCAAGCCTATTTCAGCTTTCTTGCTTGTTAGCGTTGTCTTTATTCCCATTGGAGTTGTCTCGCTATGCGCTTCCCAGCATGTTGTTGAACTTGAAATTATAGATCAATATGAAACTGCTTGCATTCCTTTAGATTCAAGAAATAATAAAGTTCAATTTATTTTTGGGCTGTAAGTATGAATTGTTGCAGTTGGACCTTTCAAGTTCTTTCGTGGGTTGTCCATTGGGGTTTATTTTGGAATGGTGGATTGTGACCTGTGCGTGCGGTTATTTTTGGGCTGCCCATTGGAGTTAGGCCTTTGAATTCTTTTGTACATCAGTCAACAAATTGATACTTCTTGCATCAATTTGAGAGGATGTCAATGAGAACGACAGAAATCATGGAGATTAATGAAAATTATGGTTTAACATAATTATGTATTTAATTGTATTTACTATATTTAGGTTGATTACATCTACCATATTTATATTAATACCATAATTGTATTAGGTAATACTCTTCATATATAATGCAAAGAATTCCTTAAGGGAAGATCATTCAGTCAAAAGTTGTCATCTAGTTACTTGTGATCTTCCAATAGATCTAGCAATAAACAAACAAATGTCAGAAAAGAACTCATGTTGCCGATCCTAAGTTTATTAGCAACATGGATTAACTTGTTGTTCTTGATTCTCATCGTAACAATGAAACAATAATTTATAGAGGACTACATTTCTTCAACATAAAAGTAAAGACCCTTGTAACAACCAATCAGTCTTCTAAGGTTCTAGAGCTAGAAAATGTCAACAACTATTAGTTTATCGACTTCTAATCTATTTCTGAATGGTAATTCCATCTAATAGGTTGAGATAAACCATTTTTTTAGTGTTAATGGAATATGTAATTATAATGCTTTTGGCATATCTTAACCAATAAACAAGAAGAAAACAAACCACAAAGGACATGGATTCATCTCTTTATATAACAATTCTAGAATCTGGGCACAAAAATCATTGCAGTGATACAAATAGTTAACCAAAAATGCAGCCAACCTTTACTAATTTTCAAATTTTATTTTAGAGGGTCCCATGTGTAGTGGAGTTATTTTTTAACAAGTACTAATGCGCAGACTCCTTAATTTAGGGGGCTAGTATGAGAGGATTAGGAAATGAAGTGTCATATCTTGGTTTAATTTTTGAGATGTAACAATAGACACGGATTAAAAGTGACATAAATTACACATAGATTGATCCCCTCAAAGATACCAATCCAAATGAGCAAAAAGGTTCAACTTTTACCATATTGAAAATTTAAATAAATTTTACACAAATAAAATAGATTATAGCTAGTACCCAGAAAAATAAAAAAGAACGAACAATATTAAAGTTATCAAAAAGTATACACAGAAGATAAATAAAACTATAATTATGTAGCCAAAAGATTCATCATAAACATCTCGAGTCTAGCCAGAAATTTCCATCATATCACATCCAGTATGTTTTGGGAATGTTTCTCAAATCTCATACAACTCCTGATTAACTATTTAACACCAAATTACTTATTAAACTGAAATTTGACTGCAAAGCAGCAGGT
Source organism: Fraxinus americana (assembly GCA_035079005.1). Taxonomy (NCBI): domain Eukaryota; kingdom Viridiplantae; phylum Streptophyta; class Magnoliopsida; order Lamiales; family Oleaceae; genus Fraxinus; species Fraxinus americana. The sequence continues at coordinate 18,118,203 of CM068717.1, read as the reverse complement.
AAGAGCTTGAGTCTATCTACTGGTATTTGAAACGTTAAAGCGGCCATTCCATGCAATTCAAAATGGTCCCTGTATTACTAAAGCTATGTAAGTTAGTTCTATTAGCAACAAGTAGTAATAAAAGATGATTTGGCACGTACCATGAGAAGTGATGGAGCCAAGGACGGGTCAACAGAATTATAAACAGCAAGCTTTGGAAATACATGATGCACCAATTGCCTTTGGGAACTTTTCTGCAGACACAGACAATAAAGAGGAAATGCTTAAAAAATTAATTTAAAAGGCTAAAGCAACAGTATAGAAAATGAATAGTAAAGTACCTGATCCGAAGTGGCCGCTAGCTCATGAATACTCCTCGCAAGTTGAGCATAAGACACCGGCTACAAAAATATATTTAAAAAAAAAAAAAAACCAAGCCAAATTGAGGCAATTTATTGAAAATGTCAACATCATCCTTTTCTGATCCTGTAAATATATTTTGACAACCAAAAGGGGATAAAAAAAAACCTAGTAGAATGCTAGAAGCCAACATAAAGCAGTAAATTATTAAGAAGAAAATGCAACTAGGTTTTAGAACTGGAGAAGCTCAGAAGTCAGAACGTAGGGAATTTAGACCAATCATATGATAGTGAAAAAATTATCATTGAACTACCAAAAATATCTTCATGCCAGCTAAAATAAAGCTAAAAATTCGTGATAGTGCAAATTCAGTGAAATTCAGAAATCAAAGTGTACAAATACCAACTAAAACGCAATTAGGCATCTCAACACAAATACCCTTGTTATAATTCATCAGGAAAATTGAAAAGAAGCACCTTTTTCTTTTGCTTTTGGGGCATAATGTTGGTCCGGACGGGGTTGAAAGCGGCCTTGGCAGCAGAGATAGTGTCGCTCTGGATCTGCATAAGAGTCCCCCTTTTCGACTTCCGGTCAACCACCACCGGCACGGGAGCACCCACCGAGGCATTCGTCGGTGACTCAGGAGGCGGTGCCGCCGTCGACGAGGATGAAGAGGGCTTAACTGATGAAGGGTCTGACGATATCAGATCCATCAACGTCATCCCCGAAGAGTCCTAAAAGTAGTAAATCATCCAAATTTCATCAAAAACATAAATAGAACGAATGAAATGGAAAATGGAGAGAGATCTGTTGTAACTACCGCCATGGGGAATGATTTTGGGAATTGAGAAAGAGAATTTTGAAGTGATCTGGCTTTTCTCTTATAATTTTGTATGAGAGAAGAATTTTATCTTATAGTTCTTGCTTCTCAATTTTTAGGAGTTGATCTTTCATTAGTTGAATTCTATTTGCCTTTGGTCATTCAACTTTAAAATAATTTTGAGCGATCTATGAACTTTCAATATTTTACTTATCATGTTTCATAAGTTGCTAAAATTTAAAATACTTTAACAAATCGCACCCTATCACTCATTCGCTATTTTGCCCCTGTTTGACTCATTTTTTTTATTATTTTTCATACTTATTCTCAACTACATTCAAACAATAAAATATTTCATAAGTAAATTCAAAAAAAAATATCCTACTTTTTAACGCACATTCTCTAAAAATTCACTATTTAGAACACCATTTTTTTCAAATTTCTCTTTATAGTGACCATTAAACGAGAGAGTCATTGAACTTATATCTTCATCACGATTAATCACTGAACTTTAAAATACTTTCAAGTGATCATCGAGCTTCATAATATTTTCAAGGGTGTTTGAGCCACATTATTTTGGAAGAATGTATTTTGAAATAATAAATTGATAGAGAATGTGTTGTTGAAAAAAAAATTATTGATGTGATGAAAAATATTATTTTATTAAATAATGTATGGTTAAAAATGAACAGAATAATGAAAATGAAAATTTTAATGTGGCTCAAACAGGGTCAAGTAAAGTTAATTTTCTATTAAATTTGGCTTACTTAGATTAAGAAAATAAAATAAAATAATTATTGTTTAGATAATGAGATTTTCAAGATAAAAATATTAATAATAGTTGAGAAGATATAATCAATGTTCGGTAGAGATTAAAAATTCATATTTTAATCTAACTCAAAGTTAACAATTGATTTTAAACACACATTTTATGGAACTAACAACTTTTCAACCACACGTTTTATCAACTTTTATCAAAATTTACTAAAAATCTGATTTTAATCCCACTAACCAGGGCATAATTTTTCTAATTGTTAAAACCTACGTTAAAGGGGAAAGAAGAATGCCAAATTGACATAGATATTAATTTAAGAGAAGTGCTATGGGTACATAGCACTACACATAATGTTTCACATAAGGGACAAGTGCCGCCTCCCAATAATGTTTCGCATAAGGGACAAGTGGCGCCTTGTGACAGGGAAAAGAAACAGATACACGTGGCAGCTTGTGACTTGTCTGTTTTTGTTTTACATTTTCCCATCCTCCAATGTGTTGTTGCCAACTGTGTCTGTTCCCCATTCCCTGTTTGTCTAGCATGATTCATGTACAAATAGCATTTCCCTTAATTTAAATCATAATCTTCGTTTAAGTTGATAAAATAAAATAGAAAAATTGCTTTTTTATTTCGGTTAAGATCATGGACCCAAATAATAAAATTAAAAAATTATATCTCAAATATACAATGAAATTTTCGATTTATAGTCAATAATATTTATTAAGACTAACTAAATATAATTTTTAAAATTGTCACAGGGTAATTCAAGAGGAAATAAGTGTGACGTCTTCGTATATGCAATTTTATATTTCAAATTTTTCAATTTTCAAACAATTGAATTCGGTGAATAGAGTTCAATGACTACTCGAAAGCATTTTAAAATTCAATAAGTAAAATATGACGGATGTATAAGTTCAATGAGTAATTAAAAATGGTTAGTGAATAATAGAGTTCAACATGTTGAATTTCAGCGATCACCAGAAAGTATTTCAAAGTTCATTGATTAATAAAATATGGTGAGTGAATGATGCAATGTGTTAAAGTTCTAAATCAATCAAAAGTATTTTAAAGTTTAATAAATAAAGCATGACGGATGTATACTTTTAATGACTAATAAAATATTTAACTCCAATTTTCAGTTAAGGCAATTTCCTTAAATAAAGTATTTTAAGACACTTCATAGTGAAATTACCTTCTTTTCAAGTACCTATTAACTTCTCTCATCCGGTGAATAGTGTATCTTCGACAATTCAAAGATGAGGTGAGCCCTTATTTGACAATCTTTAAAACAAAAAAATTTTTTTTTTTTTGGAAGTCATTTTAGATCACACAGTCTCACAACAAAATATTTTACACGTAAATTCAATAAAATTCTTATTTTTTAACCACACACTCTCCAAAAAAATCACTATTTCAAAACTCATTTTTTCAAAAAAAAAAAAAATCATTTTAATGATTGTCGAATGGGTCTAAGCGAAAACTTGATAAATAAGACATGGCAAGTGAGATTCTCAGGGAAAAAAAGGACTGGCGGAAGAATGCGTCGTGATGTAATGCTAGAATAGTTAGAGAGTATAAAGATGAGCAAGAAAATTTAACTAAAAGAAATATTAAAAAATATATAATTAGTTTTAAAAATCTTGTAAAAGTAAGCCTTTATTCATATTTAAGCCTTTTTATTTTAGGCTTGAGTTTTTTTTTTTTTTTTTTACCCTTGTAGAAATCCTATTGGACGCAATTTATTTCCATATATTTTTTATTTCGATGGTAAGAAAGACTTTTTACATAATTTGAATCCGAGACACTTCCTAATATTCTCTAAAATACATTTTTTTTTCTCTTTTTTTAAACCACACATTATTATTTTTTTAAAAAAAAAAACTCACACATTCTCAATAAAATAATATTATACGTAAATTTAAAATTGTTCCTTATTTTTTAATCACGCATTCTCTATTAATCTATTATTTCAAAATGTATTATTAGAAAATAATGGAACTCAAACAAACTCTTAATATCTAGTTGTTTTATTGAATCTAGCGCCTCTTTCATTCTCATAAAAATAAAAAATGGGCAAGCTTTCAGGTAGATTTTTATTGTTGTATTTATTTAAATACATTACCTCTCTCATGAAAGTAAAATAATCCATTTATTTTAACAGTAGACAAGATTGCTCTCATTCAAAATTGAGCTACCTCAAAGGGTTTACAACGTTTAAATAGTGAAACCCTAATAAAATTCGGAAAGAAATTACCTAATAATAAAAAATATTATTTTTTTCAAAAATGGAAAAAATTGAGATAATGACGGATCTTGATTCTCCTAATCATCAGGATCATCCCTCAACAAACGGAAATCAAATCCGAGTTTATTTGACTAAAATATTGCCAAAATAAAAATTACCATAAACGGCAAAAACGCTTAATTGGGAGCCTAAATGATGGAATTTGTCCAAAATTTGACGTGTATCAAGGCCAAAGGCCCTGAGTTATGATCATTGGCTCGTTTCCAATCAAATTAGACTAGCAATTCACCAAAAACAAACAAATCTGAAATTAAATGAAATTATTATTTTGCTCTGATACTAACTGACGCCGGGCAGAATAGTGATTATTCTGCAGGCTGGAGCCAATTGACAAATACAGAGAAGAACGCAAGAGAAACATCAAGCGAAACGAGAAAATTCTTTATTATTCAACAGCTGAACGAAAATAACCCACAAGTCGTGTTAAATAGTTAGAAAATATTAATTATCGAAATTTTGTCAAAAATAGAAAAATTCTATTATTCATATCAAAACGAAATACGTAATGAAAGGAAGAAGATCCCAAAAATCTGGCTAAATTTGAGATCGTAATCTATATCAAAAAGGAAATCGAAATATTACTAAAAATGGCAAAAAAAAACTTAAATTGATGATTCGGACGGAAAACAGCTGAATTTGGCCTCGAAACTGATGCACACCGAGCATAGCTCGGTGCCCACGACGTGCGCCCCGGAAAGAGCTTTTCGAATTGGGGTCATGGGCGTGATTCTGACAACCGTGGCCAAAGTTATGACCAAAATACCGAAACGTGTCCAAAAGCGGCCCCAATTAGGAAAGATCGATGATTACTTGGCATTCTTGCATTGATCCGCCAACTCATGGTATCTCAGCGCTACTAACGAACTATCAGACAGCTCGACCTCGTCTAGCTCGGATCCCCCTGCATCAAGATTGCTCTCAAATAATTATCTTATATTCTACAAATCTATAGTGGAAAATTTCATTTACAGAAAGATTTATGATGGCAACTCATTCAGGAAAAGAATCACGATAAAGTAGGTTCGGAGTATTTTTAGTTATATTGTTGGTGGACATTTAGGGATTTTGGAATTCACTAACAATTGTGACTCAAATTTAGTTGGAAAATGATATTTTGACTGAAGAGTATGTTAAAAATGTCTAAAAATGAAGTTTAACATGAAACTCGGCGCATGAACTGTGGCTCGCTTGCTGTCACCGACGTTACGACTCTTGCTTCCTGCGAGACTGCCACTCATGCAGCGTATATATTTGTGAAAATATTGTTTCTTATTTTTGATTCGTTCTTTATTTTCTTTCTAACTATAATGTATTCTTTTTGGTCCTATCTATAGTCCAAGAATTGTATAGCTTTCATATGACTTTGAGAGAGTTAAAATTGTATTAGATACACAATATTTTTATGTATTTTCTCTCCATTATTAAATAATTTCTTTGTCCTCTGCTATATTATTTAGTTTTTCTTGTGTTGTAATTATCACTTCATATTGTGTCATATAATCTCATTTTTCTATTCCTAACAAATAGTATCTAAGTTTAAGGTTTGATTTGTTCAAGATTTTTTGTTCTTGTGATGGTAACCATAAAGTATGATATTTCGCTTCTAAATCACAATACTAGATTCTTGTTGTGACGAGTGAAGATACGAGTAGTGCTCACTCAGATGGATTTGGATGATTCATTGTTTAAATTCGACAAGGTGCCCACAACTTGGACGTGGGAGTAGAAACAATGAAGGGATCGAAAGGCCCTTCTACAAATTCATTTTCATCTTTCAAATCATTTTATTCAAGACGGTTTGAAGGAAAAAATCGTAGCCGAGTCACGGTTGAAGTTGAGCAAATGCGCATGACTAAAAGTCTAACAAGCAAATTGCTCTTAAATCAGCGTTTGCATTCTCATCGTATGACAGGATGTACATCCTTAGAAAATCACATTGATGTCTTTAAAGAAATTGTGTCTAATTTAAAATCCTCGGATGTTAAGTATAATAAAGAGGATTTGAGTTTGATTTTATTTTGTTCGTTGCCATCTTCATATATGTCGTTTAAAGACACGATATTATATAGTCGTGATACTCTTACCTTTGAAGAACTATATGATGCTTTTGTTTTCAAATGAGAAAATAAGCATCTTGTTGGATTTTAGGCTCAAAGAGAAATCATTGTTGTTCAAAGTGGTTATGAGATGGACGAATCAAAATCTAATTTCAGTAATCAAATTTGTAACTATAGCAAGAATAATGGGTACATTAAGAAGGATTGCAACAAGTTACAGAATAAAGAAAATTGGCTGCAAATTAGAAGGAAAAGAACTAGATACTTCAGGCGAAGCGGATATTGTAGAGAACTGTTTGAGTGATGGAGAACTTTTGATTATTTTTTTACCGTGATTCCAAATTTGACGAGGATTAAATTCTTGATATAGCTTGCACTTTTCATGTGTCTCAATCAGGATTTGTTCTCAACATATGAACAAGTTTCGAAAGGTGTTGTAGTTATGGATAATAACACACCCTGTAAGGTAGCTAGTACTGTAACGATCATACTTAAGATGCTGGATGGGATGGTCGGAACACTTAATGCAGTGAATCAGATTTAAAGAGAAATCTTATCTCCTTAACTACTTTTGATTCAAAAGGTATAAGTTCATTAATGAAGGTGAGGTCTAGAAGGTTTGTAAAGGTGTCTATATTATATTGGAGGGGTAGCGAAGTCCCAATTATATGTCTTGTAAGGATGTGCAAAATCTTTGAAGATCAATCATCAGAGGTTTAGTACTTTGGTGGATATTCAATTTAGTACTGTATCATTAGAGTTTGGTTTATGGTCCTTATTGAAGATACATCTCAGTCGAGTTTAGATGTTATGGATATGATTTGCAGCCACCACCATCTGTGACATTGTATTCAATTGCTAGAGATAGAACCAGGAGAGATATTAGGCCTCCACAAAGGTATGATGAAGTTGATTTAGTGGCGTATGTGTCGAGTGTGGTTGAATGTATTCAGCTAGCAAAGAACTTTCCACAGTAGTATTTGGTTGTGTTGATTCTGTTTCAAGGCAAGTTTCAGCCCTTTTTGGTAACTTTTGAATCGTTTGTTATTTTATTGCTCGTGGTCAAATTTTGGTACCCGAGGAAATTCTGCTGAGTAGTACTGGATTCAGTTGATTGAATTTGTCCTAGTTGGACTTTGTGGAAGAGGACGAGAAATTTTTTGTTGGAGAGCTTTTTGGTTGAAGAGCTATTGATTTACTCCTTGCAGTTGAATTTGTCTTCGGTGGAGATATTTTTGAAGTTTTGTTCATTGCATTGAAATTTGTGTTAAGATGGAGATTTGTTGAATATTGTGATCTAAATTCTGTTGGAAATTGGTGTTTTGATTGAAAAGGGTGTAAAACTCTTCGAGAGAGAATTTCTTATTTTAGGCTCGACTCTTTGCAACTTCTCATTAGATTTTATATATCTCATATGCAACATACTTCAATAACATACATAAAATTTGTAGTGAAAATCATACCGTTATACAATAGATGCAACCACAATTATTGACCAATTTCAAGTAGAATGACCAATATGCCCCTGTAACATTTTAGTCAATATTCTTTGAAAAAGGGCAATTTTGGTATTTCATTCATATGGAGTCAAAACGACGGCAGAAATAGACATGTGCATTTGCAACGGTCTGAAAATTGATTAAAACCTGTCCAAATTTGCTTCCGGACAGGGGCTTAGTATTTCTAGAATAACAAAAATTGACAAGTGATTGAAATTAAGCCCTCGTTTGGCTCCATTATTTGATATTAATTTTTGGAATAGTATTTTTTTTAGAGAATGTATGGTTGAAAAAGAATGAAATTTTTTAAATTTATGTGTAATATTATTTTATTGTAAAATGTATTATTGAAAAAAAAAAGATAAAAATATATTATAATTTTAAAGGATAATTGCCGCAGCTATTATTTTATTGGAGAATGTGTTATTAAAAAAAAAAAAATATATATATATATATATACACACACAATACTGTAAACTGATTCTTTATCTGAAATATATTCATCAATTTCTAATAAATCTTCATTTATTTATCTTTTTAGGACAAGTTCTGGCTAAATGATCTATTCCTCTACAGACATAACAATTTAATTTATTAGGATAATTCCTTTCTGGCTTGAATTTTCTAACATGTCTATTTTCATCTAAATATGGTTTTCTTCTATTAGATTTTCTTAAATAATATTTTAGAAGAACAATCAGATTATAAAAATTTTATACAAGAATTTTCAAATTTAAAAGACTTATCAGATTCAGATGAAGAATTAGAGTTAATGGATATAGAATTAGAATGTAAACATAATTGGTTAGCAGAAACAGGTTTAGATAATATACCATGTTATATATGTAAATGGTATCCTAGTAAGAAATTAAGAGTAAAATGTAAAGATTGTTTTTTAGAAGCATGTAAAAAATGTTTACTACAAAAAGATTTAATAGAATTAAAAGAAGATAAACAAATTGATTCAATTCAGATAGAATTGTCGGAAATTAAAATTTTAAGAAAAAGAATAGAAAATTTAGAAGATATGCGAAGGTATATTTTACAAAAATTAGAATTAATAGAATCTTCTAAGAAGGGAAAAAACTCAGAAATAATTCCTGAACCAGAATTTGTTCAAGTTTTTTGTAATTCAGAAAAATTAAAAAGTATTAAAGTTAAATGTTATGTTAGAATAGAAAATTATGAAATAATGTGTTTAGGTTTAATAGATTCAGGTTGTAGTCATTGTATAATTAATAAAAGAATTATCCCAGAAAAATATATAATAAAGTCAAAAGAACCTATAGAAGCCCAACAAATGGATGAGAATTTTTATAGTTATCAAGATATATTAAAACCAACTAGAATTAGTTTTGAGACTAATTGTGGAAGAAGTACAGAATATAGCTTACCTAAAGACTCAGTATGGATAAGAAAATTATCTTTAAATACAGATCTAATTTTAGGATTAAGTTTCTTATTAAAAGATAATGGAAGTGCAATGATTAGCAAAGATTTTATGCAATTACAAAAATTTACAATTTCCGCACCTACTTATACTAAGATTATTCCATCAGAGTTTGCTGAAAAGCGTGGTGGGATTGAAGAAGAAAAAGAATGTGAATGTAGTAGAGAAAGAGAATGTCAATTAATAGAAGAAGAAGAAGAGTTTTTAAAAGAAGAAGATTATTTTAGAAATTTTGAGGAAGAAGGAGAAATATGTTTAGAATTTGTAGAAATTGAAAAAATATATAATTTATTAGTAACAGAACAAGATATAGAAAATATGATAAATAAATTAGAAATATTAGAAAGTTTAGAGGAAAATGTTTTAAAATACTGGGAGAAAGATAAAGTTTTATGTGAATTAAAAATAAAAAATCCTGAATATATAATTAAGACAAAAAATATTGAAGCTACAAATCAAGATGCTGAAGATTTTAAGATGCATATTAAAGATCTTTTTAAAATTAGGAATTATAAGAAAATCAGATAGTTCACATAGATTAGCAGCTTTTATAGTTAGAAAACATTTAGAAATAATTAGAGGAAAAAGTAGAATGGTTATAAATTATAAAAGATTTAATGATAATACAATAGATGATGCATATACAATTCCAGATAAGAATGTCTTAATAAATAAAATTCAAGATTGTAATATTTTTAGCAAGTTTGATTTAAAATCAGGATTTTGGCAAGTTAAGATGCATCCAGATTCTATAAAATGGACAGCTTTTACTTCTCCAGAAGGTCATTATGAATGGTTAGTTATGTCTTTTGGTTTAAAGAATGCTCCTAGTATATTCCAAAGAAAAATGGAAAATATTTTTAATAAACATAGTAAATTTATTATTGTTTATATTGATGATATATTAGTTTTTAGTAAAAATAAAAGAGAACATATATGTCATTTACAAATTCTTTTTTCAGAATTTATAAAACATGGTTTAATTGTTAATAAGAAAAAGATGATATTATTTAAAAAATATATAGAATTTTTAGGAATTAATATAGGAAAATGTAAGATTGAATTACAATCTCACATAATTCAGAAAGCCTTAGAATTTCCAGATAAGTTTGAATATCTTAAACAATTACAGAAATTTTTAGGATTAATTAATGATGCTAGACCTTTTATTAAGGATTTAGGAAAGATGACAGGACCATTATATGGAAAAACATCTCCTAAAGGACAAAGATATTGTAATATAGAAGATATTAAATTAGTACAAAAAATAAAAGAAAGATTAAAAGATTTACCTAAATTAGATATGCCACTAGATACAGATTATTTGATTATAGAAACAGATGGAAGTATAACAGGTTGGAAAACAATTTTAATTGCAAAACCCAATAAATATGCCGGTAAAGATTTTGAAAAAAATTGTTAGATACAATAGTGGAAATTATAAAGAAAAATGTAATATAAGTAGCATAGATTTAGAATTACTTGCAATTAATTATGCATTAGATTCTTTTGAATTATTTATTATTTCTAAAAAAGAAATTACTTTAAGAACAGATTGTGAGGCAATAGTAAGTTTTGTTAATAAAATGAAATTAGAAAATAAGAGAAGTAATCAAAGAAGATGGTTAAATTTTATAGATATAATTACTAATACTGGATTAGTAATTAATTTTGAACATATTAAAGGTAGTGATAATCAGATAGCAGATATTTTAAGCAGAATAATTAAAAATAAAAATTATGACTGATTGTTTACAGATGCAGAGACTTAGAGGACTAAGACCAGGATTGCCAATTGTTGGCAGTTCAAGTTCTCAGACAAACATAATACAGACTCGTGATAAGTTAAGGTTTGGTAGTATAGAATTACTTTGTTTTTTAAATAGTAATATTAGTTTTAAGACACTTCCTCATATTACAGTAATAAAATCAGAAAAATGTATTTTAGACAATTTATGGATTTCTTATAATAAAAATCCAAAAGATCAAAAATATTTTTTAGCATATTTAAATGCACTCTCAGAACATTTTAGTCAAGATCACAAAAAATTTAAGTGTTATGTTGTTTTACAAGGTAGACTTCCAGAAGTCTATCATACTTGGTTAGAAGTTTCAGACTGTATTAAAAATTTTCCAAATCCTCTTTATAAATGATTTTATTCAATTTCAGAAGCATTAGAAGAATGTAGAAAATTTTTAGGAATAAATTATTTTGTTGCACCTTCTTTAAAGAATGTTTCAGATCAGTCTTTAGATTATATTTCAAAATTTTGTGAATATTGTGAGTGTATGACTAAGAATTTTAAAATTTTAAATGAGTCTAATCAGGTTCTACAACAAGAAAAATTAGCCTTGCAAAAGAAATTTTTTGAATTAGAACAAGAAATTATTAATTTAAACATTTTAAATCCAATTGTTCAGACACAATCAAGTACTATAGAGCCCAAGAAATCTATAGTTAGTCCAACTCAAACGGAAGCTGGTAAAGACATCTCAAATCCGTTCATGGTTCTGGGCTTATCAAAAGCTCAACAGACTCAGGAGACTGTTGATTCTCCTACTTTCCAATTTAATCAGACTCAACAGGCTGAAAATCTTGTTACAAAAAATAAGATTATTGAAGATCAGACACAGCAGACTGATAATTCTGCTACTAGACTTATTAGTCCAATAGATTTTAAACAGAAAATGCCAGTTAATTTTTCAGAATCATTTCAATCGTCTCAAGATCCAGAACAAATCTCTCGACAGATATCAAAAGAATTAAAGAAATGTTTGACAAGATTGAAGAATTTCAGCAATAAGTTAAACAAAGCACTACAAAGAAAAAGAAGATACAGTTTAAAAATAAAAATAAAAGCAAAAAGAAAGCTGAAAAAGAAAAAGGTTTGGAAGATTTCAAAAACAATAATTTAGAAGAAAATGATAATCCAGATGACTGTACTGACGGAGGAGATTCTTTGGACAGCATTGGTAGACATAATTCTGAAACAAGATAAGAATTTTTCAGACTCCTGATGTAAATGGAGACACTTGGCAAAAAATCATGGTGATTGACAAGACAAGAATCAACCACTTGGAGAATTTTTTTCAGATTTTTGAAGAAAGATCAAAGAATTATTGTATAAAAAGAAGAATATTTACTGTTTTCTTTTTGAAAATTTGTAACGAATCTTACTATTTGATAAAGTAAGATTTGATTAGATTTTTTTACTGTTTCCTTTTTGACATTTTGAAAAAAGCAAAGATTCTTTACTTTCGAAAAACGCGTTTCTCTTTTTTCTCCTATAAAAGGAGATCATTCCTTCATTTGTAAACACACGAGAAAAAATTATACAATACAGGCTTTCTTTCTTACAATATGTTCTAATTTTCTTTTCCTTCTCGAAATGGAAATTCTTAATCGATCTTATTTTTAGATATTATAATAACCCACAAAAATATGTTGTTTAAAATTTTTAAACTACTGATGGATCATTCCAGTAGGTATGTTTTATAGTTCTAAGATATGGTGCTAATAATTAATATTAGTTCCAGATCTTTTAAGAACAATTTTTGTTTATAAATTTTTATGATTTTGTAAAAAGTTTTATACTTCATGCTGAGTATATGATAAGAGCATGTCTTAACTCCAAGTTAAAGTTTAAACTGTTTTTAAAAATAAGTCCTGGGTGACCTCTCAAAGTGTAAAAGCTCAGTGAAGAGGCTAGGAGACGCATAGAAGAGGGAAATTGATCTCTTTTTTAAGAATTCTTATTAATGGAGTGCCAACGGTGTCCTTACAAGAGTGGAGTTAGGCCAAAGTTCATATATCTCAGATGGCATTTTTTCTTTTAATGTGTTAAAAAAAAAAAAGTAAAAAGGGATATTATTTTATCAAAAGAATGAGATATCATGATTAAGAAGAGTACTGAGTAGGATATTTTTCAACAGCTTTCACAACAGTCATTCAACAGCCTTCACACACACACACACACACACACACACACACACACACACACACACACACACACACATATATATATATATATATATATATATATATATCAGAAATGATCTAATGAGCACCGGTGCTCATCTTATCCTAAGCACTAAATTGACACATTAATTCATTGGTGGATAAAGATTTTGTGAGTTCCAATCCACCAATGAATTAATGTGTCAACTTATTGGCGCTTAGGATAAGATGAGCACCGATATTCATTGGATCATTTTTGATATATATAATACTTTAAGGGATAATTGTAGCAGCGGTACCAAACCTTTCATTAAATAACAGACTTTTTCTAAATCTTTCATTTGTGTAATCTACGGTACCAAACATTTTACAATGTCGCAGCTGAAGTCCAAATGGATTGTTTCTGTTAGTTTGATCGTTAGTTGACCAAATAAATGACCTTAACAATAATTTTGACTAATTTTAAAATGTGAAAATAATAACTTTACATTTTTTTATAATAAAATAACCAAAATCAAATAATTAAAATTAAAAACCCCACTTCCACCTCCTTCTTCTCCATCCACCCCACACCAAATCTAGGAAATCAAAACCCAGAATTCAATACTTCTGCACAATATTAAGTTGCTGGTTTAAAATTAAAATTAAATAATTTCACAAATAAATTAAAACTAAGGCACCGTTTGGTAACCATTATTCTAGAAAAAAATGCATTCTTTGTGTCAAATCACACTTTTTTTGTGGTTGAAAATGAAGGAAAAGTTATTGATGTGATGAAAAATATTATTTTATTGATGAATGTGTGGTTGAAAATTAGTAGAAGAATAAGAATGAAAAAAAGAATGGATACCAAACAGAGGCTAACAGTGTTTTAGTCTGAAAAACAAATTGAAGGATAAGGGGAATGAAAATTATCGGATAAGGTTCTTGAATTTCCCTTATCATCATCTTCTTATTCTTTCATCATTTCCCAACTTCCATACCTAGAAACTGCAAAAAGAGATAAGAGAAAAAGGTGTTCTTTTCAAGAAATTTTGAATAATTCTTGGTAAACATGTTAGCTTCAACATCTCTAAATGTAGGCTCTTTGGGTGGTATGATATTTAATGCACCCACCTATGATTCACACAAATCTTTCTTACTCCCTGTAACAAAAACCATTTTCTATGTTAACTTTCCCCACAAAACTCATCGGCACCACCACTTGGAAATCAATCACCTCTTTAAAAACAGTCGTAGCCGCGGTAAATGTCTGCTGCTTAATGAAAGAATCGGTACTGCTGCTGCAATTATCCCTAATTTTAATGGGGGCTAAACAACTCTTCTATTAAAAAGTAAACTGCTTTTTGCGACAAACATAAGGAAGGTCCTGGGGAGGCATGTCTTACAGGAATTTAAATAAACCAGTACATCTAAAGAATGTTATTTAACAGTTAGCCACATTAGCTTCATGTCTGTGTGTTGGGAAGTTCATTTCCCCTTAAGCATAAGTTTTGCTGTCAAGTACAAAGTGGCTAAAACTCCAAAGGGCAAATGACACCTGGGTTTCCATCTTTGCTGAAATAGAAAATAAAATTATAGAAATGGCCACTGAAAAACTAAGAACAAGGAAGATGACATGGCCCCATGCGCAAGTATAATACACATCAAATCTCCTCTATTACCACTAATTCAATTCTTAAAAATCCACAAATTTTAAAAAGAAATACACAAAACAAGCAGTTCTTATCACAGTTTCCTCCCCTTTTTCTATCTCAAGAAATAAATTAAGCCTGATACATACACAAGGTTGACATGAAATAATTTGTTTTCCCTTTTTTTTTTTTTTTTATTTTCCTTGTCAATTCTTTACTCTCTTCTTACTGCTGCTAATATCTTATTCCTGCGTCAACGATCAATCTATAGTCATTGGTCGAGTCATGCAGCACCTGAAACGGGCCTTTCTGACAGTTGTCATGATCTCAGTCTCTGCATGCTCAAGCATTCTGACTACCTCACTGAAGGAGGGCCTAACATCGGGATTAGCATCCCAGCAACGGGTCATGATCTCACTGAGAACTGGAAGGCAGTCGTTGGGGATACTGGGACGGACGCCTTTGTTGACAACAGCAAATGCAGCCTGAACAGCAGTCATATTCTGGAAAGGAAGCAACCCTGTGATAAGCTCCCACAGCACAATCCCAAAGCTATACACATCAACTTTCTGGGTGTAAGGCCTATGCTGTATCATTTCCCTGCAAATGCAGACCAAAATACAGCAAGTAGCTCGTAATAAAACAAGATGCTTAAAAATAAAGTAGAAAAACTAATCGGAGAAAGAATAAGAGGAAAAGTATTCTGAATATCAAGTTCAGATAATATGATGGGAATTAAAAAATCAGATGCAACAGAAGGAAATGCACAAAAGAGTAATCTCGTGGACAACTATTATAAGCACCATTATAAACACCAAAAACATCATCAGACTTATTGCTGCTTTACTAGCCTCAATATTTCCATGTGAGAAAAATTTATTCAATGAGTTGTAGAACCGTATAGAAAAAAGGATAAATATCATAGCTTAAAAAACCCATTATGTTTCCCTATATTTCCAGAAAAAATAAATTATATCACCAGTAATATATACCCTGTTCGGTTTTGCTAAAAATCAAATTTTTAGTAGATTTCCATAAAAAGTTGATAAAATGTGTGGTTGAAAGTAGATAAAAGTTGTGGGTCACATGGAATGTGTGGTTGAAAATAAGTTTGGAAAAAAAAATGAGTTTTAAAAAAGTGGGCCAAACTGGGGCATAGTATTATTGGCACAGTAACAGTATGACTGCAGACATAAGTGACGGCAATGGGAAATAAATTTACCCCACCTCAAATACAATGTTGTTCCCAGGCTCTTATCTAGCCCACCACGTGTTCCCATATCCACTATACTCCTACAACAGCCTCATCTCCCACCGCCCAACCCCAAAATTTTTCACCTTATAATCATCTTTGGCGAACTATAGCTACTGGACTGTGCATCATAGGGTAGTGATTGTTGAGCAATTTCAAAAGACGTGTATAGCTTTTGCGAAGATTAGAATACTCGACGCATATTTACTAGTGGAGTAACATAATAAATATTTAATTGATCATAGTGTTATGTTGAATCGGTGTATCTAAAAGCTTAAGTTATCAAAAGGGACTACATATATATCATTTAATCTTGTCTTCAAAGCGCTTCCTCGGGGGGGGGGGGGGGGGGGGGTTATTTTTTCCCTTTAAATTGTTAGACTTGAACTCAGGACCTTCGTATGCTCTTCATACCATGTTGAACTACTTAATGTAAAAATTATTACTACATATATATCATTTAATATTGCCTTCAGCGCACTTCCTCAGGGGGGATTATTTTTTCCCTTCAAATTGTGAAGCATTCACAATTTCATTAGACTTGAACTCAGGACTTTTGTATGCTCTTCATACCATGTTGAACTACTTAATCTAAAAACTATTAGAGAAGGTCGCATGTATATCATTTCAATCTTACCTTCAATAATTTAAATAGTGTAGGCACTGCTATATAAGGTCCTCATATGAACTGATCACATAGCTTAACAACACACATCCACGAGTATAGTAAATTATCATCAAATAAGTATTCGCTGAATAAATACGAAGTTGCACTAGAGCTGAAACAATGAAGGGCTGAATTCTCACTCATTTTCTCGTGAAGTCCATGAGTCTCACACTATCATGCACAGACATGCACGTGTGTTCAACACGCGATTTTTAAAAAAAAGTACGAACACGATACGTAGATTAAATTCTTTAGAATTCTTCATTTATATAGGTTTTATACTTATTACCAATTTTCTTGTTGAAATCTTTTAAATAAGAGTATCTAATTTTTATATTTATACTAAATTTGAGTTAAAACTATATATTACTGTTGCCAAAGAATGAAAAATGATTATAGTAGAGTTCTTAAGGATTGTTGGTATCCGACACGACATGTTCGAAGTGTCCGTGCAATACAGGTCTCACACAAATTAATTATTTGTTGCAAGTCAACACAAAGAATGTAATTGCACGATATTCTATTTAGTATTTTACCTGGAGGTTACGTATAGGAACCTTGATGCAATTGCTGTATTTTTGTGCTTTTGTATGTGTGTGCTTAATGAAGAAATTACAATGAAATGATAGCAAGAATATTACAGATAGATGCGGCAGGCAGTCTCCCCATTTTCTAATTCTCAATCTGTGCATCAACAGAGCCACCTATCCCTTACATTTATTAACTCCTACTTGATTTACTACATAAACTTCCCAAACTAGCCATCCCCCTACTTTAGCTAGCTCAATAGAATTATTAATGTGCCTTGGGGATCTATCACTTACTCATCCAATAAATAATCTGTCAAGCATCAGATTCTGGATTTATTTTTGGGAGGTACACCGGCTTTCATATTCTTCTCAAAATGCTTAGAATTTATATCTAACAAGAAAATTTACAAAAGAATGATCAACAAAGTAATGACTGCTTAGCTGAGGATGGACGTGCAAGTCTATTATAACTAAGTGGACCTTTAAAATGATTTGGCTAAAAATCCTCAACATTGGGGTTTAATCTGTGCCCTTCCTCCCTGTGCAAAAATATTATCAATTTTAAATGCACTTGATTTGCACTTCCTACAATCCTCACTAGGAGCGAGTTCTTAGCTATAACCAGTCTGGATAATTAAACCTTTAGTGAAATACTTTAACACTACCCTTTTCGCCATAATTGCCCCACACCGAGGCACATGACAAATGGTAAGCATGGTAGTTTCCATCAGCTAGACTTGCTTCCTATACCTTAACTATTTCCTTCATGCAATAAATACAAGTTCAATTTTTTACTGCAAAAGTTAAGCGCATATATGGTAACATGCAATTCAACCACAAATAATCCAGCAGTACCTCATTATTGGATAATAGCATTTTCCGACTATCCTTAACTGATGTGTCGAATTCACAACCCCCATATGGGTCAATGGACTAGGACCAAGAGAAAAGCAGACAAGATTGACATTTGACAATTTCAGTGCCAGCTATAATATCAATTATTTCAACGTGGGACTGATTTAAGTAGAAGTTTCTCAAAGCTTTTCTTACTTGCCAAGGGTTGGCAATATCGCAACTTTTTCTGGACGAGTAAGCACACCATTACTAAATGCATTTAAAGTTGAAATGAAAATGACAGGTGACTACTATAGATAAAACCTTGAGAAAATTAGCTATCTCACAAGATTTATCAAAAGGATGTATCTCCCGATATTGTTCGGGGAGAATTGGCAGAATTGATTTGAACTTTCCTTTTGTATCGTACCATCTCTAGTCCCTCCAAAGAGAATCCTCCATGGTCCATCTATCAGGTTAGTATCTTTTCACTAAATTGTTTGTCTATAAGTTTAGTATAGATTTTAATTGTGCCAAAATCTTTCAAGAAGCTTCATCAATATGCAAACATTTATCTGGTTATGTTGATAACTTGGCACCTAAAACTACACCTTCTCATGGTGTAGTAGAAGCAACCGTTCGTTGCAACATTATGGACAAGGATTCAAAATGATCAACTAACTCAGAAGAATGGGATAGGTCCAGCAAGAAACTTGTTAAGTAAAACTGATAGCATATGGTCCAAACAAGATTCGGTGAGATGCTAAATCCATGGGAACAGATAAATTGGGCCAAATCATGAATTCAAGTAGAACAGAAAATATCCGAAGGAACTACCCATTGAACATGCATAAAATGTGATAGTCACAGTAACCTGAACTTACAAAAATTAGGAAAAAAGATGAGGGGGGTGGGGTGTGAATGAAATGCCTAGAAAGTAATGAAATCCAAGAGAAATTATATGTAAGACGTAAATAGTAACATGTTTCTAACATTCATGCGAGGTAAAAAGACAAACATAAAGTGAACGAGCCAACATTTCTAGGAACAAATATAAGATGAACAAGTAACAAAATTCATCGCAGAGGAAAGAAAGGAACTTACGGAGCCATCCATCGGTATGTCCCTGTCTCTGGTGTCATTCCTTCGGTCTGCACCTCAATACGAGCAACCCCGAAATCAGCAATTTTAATAGACTTGTCAGCAGCAATTAGAAGATTGTCAGACTTCAAGTCTCGGTGAATCAAATTTAGTCCATGCACATATTCCATCCCCCTAGCGACGTCCAAGGCCTGCTTTACAGCCAATTTCAAAGGCACTGATCGGTTCATTCGCTTTGTCAAGAACTGGCGCACTGAACCCCCCCTTGCATATTCTGTCACAATACACCAGACCATGGGTTTACGGCAACCGCCAATGAAGCGAACAATGTTTGGATGTTTCAGTGTCGCCAACATCATCACCTCCTGCTGAAACTGCTGCTCCATCAAGTGCGCCCTCTCTACATCATTCTCTGGTTTCTCCAGAAGCTTAATGGCAACATCCTCACCATTATATGTACCCTTGTAGAGCTTTCCAAATGCTCCCTGAGCAAAAGCATCCCCCACGTTAAGCTTCCTCAAGTCAATTGTCCACTCGTCATAATTTCCAAGACCCTCTGTCTGATATCGAGGGTCCATCAAAGCTTGAGCCAGTGCATCATTGCTCAGCCCATTAGGGGATCTCCCACGATTGACACTTGCCGCTACTGAATAGTTTTTAACACGCTTGAGGCCCTGGTGGCCTAATATGCGTGTATGCGAATCATTCGATCCAACACTGCTGTTGTCCATTGACATGGCAACAGAACCTCCTCCATTGCTCATCTGCAAGCTCCCATAACTATCGATGGACATGTTAGAACCCTCATTGAGCTTCTGATAAAAGTTCTGCGAGAAATCATCCTGGTTATTGTTTAGGCCCATAATTCCAGTAAACTTTGGACCCTCCAACATTTTCTTTTCCCTTTGTCAACACAATTGCCGAAGCAAAAAATCTTTTAAAAAATCCGTATATTTACTGCATGAGGGTTTCCAATCTCTGAATCTCAAAAGCTAAAACCCTACAACAAGAATTGATCCACAAAAAGGTATTAACTAAAGTCAAGCTACCTGTTACAAAAATCATAAGAATATAAATAAAACCTCTAATAGAACTATCTTTAATTTCCCGGCAATAGTAATTATTACCAGCGAATTTCAAAACTGTTTATGATCTTTCATACAATAATTGTACATTAGTTTCTCGATTGCTCCATTTATTTATTTTCCTTTTCTGTCAAGTCCATTTCACCCTCAATTTTCCACTCACGCAAAGGACGTCAAATAAAGAACTCAAAGGCTCAGCTCAAAATATATAAAAATCAAATCTCTTTTACAAAGCACGAATACCCCCAAATCAAAAATCAGCTAAATTTCTCCAAATAAACCCATAAAACTACATATACTAGCGATCCGAGGATAAAATTGGAAAAAAGAGACAAAAGTGTGACCTCGATCGACAGGGCTTGACTTTGCTTTTCCGATGGCTTCAGCCAAACACCCGATACAATTCCCCTTGCAGTTAAACGAATTTACAACTTTGTCCCTCCACCTCACCTCCACTTCAGCTGTATACAACAATAGCAAAGGCAAAGCAAAATGGCAACGCCTTTAGAGAGAGAAAGTAGTTGTAGAGATAGAAATGAAGAGAGAGAGAGAGATGAAATGAATGAACGCAAGTGCAGTGTGCAGAACTCTAGTCTTCGGCTACTCTCATTTTCATGTTTTTTTTTATGGAAATATTGCATTATTGATCTCCAAATTACTGAACAGGTAGCAAATTGATCCAAGGCCTTTAAAAAAAGGGAATCAATCGAAAGCTTTTCATTATAATTGCGTGGTCAATATTCAATTGAAAAATGCTATTCATCGCCAGTGGGAATGCATCCCTAGTATATGTGGATGTAAATAATTGATTAAATGATAGGTGAAATTAAATGACTTATTTAATTTCACCTATCATTTAACGCCACACAGACTGGGGATGTATCCCCAGTGGGGATGAATAGCATTTCTCTATTCAATTTCACAAAATAATTTATACATTCATGAAAACTATCACTTGATGTTCGCATTCACCTTCGAGATATTTTTGCTTCTTGGCCATAAATTTCAAGTGAATTATGTCTTAATTGGATAGCGTAATAATTTATTGAAGAATTAAACTCGATCATTTATAAAAATGGATTGACAGACTGAACCTTGTCAGATTCATAAACATTTTGCATCTCATAATTGTTGTGAAAGCAAAAAACGTGTGCTTAGATTATCAATAGCCTAAGATATCTTCAATATAGTCAGTATCGATGCTAACGATAATATTTTTTGAAAAGTATCTAAAATGACTTCATTCTGCAATCGAAAATTAAAGTTCATGAACCCTAGAATGCAAGAAAGGAATTTCTTATTACTGCTCTAGTTTAATTGAATAGATGATAAGTTTGTTGTTTGGTTTGTGTTTTATTGTTATATTCCCCTTTTAAGTTTAAAAATAGGAGTTCGGACTTCAATTTTAACATATTGCGTAAAGATTTTGGGAATATGGATCGAATGCAACAGATTAGATAGACATGGTTGGTTCGACCTCATTTATTAGGACAATAGATTTTATAATAATCAATATTTTGGAAAATGTGTTGTTAAAATTAAGAAAAAATTTTAATTTACATGTAAAATTATTTTATTGAAATAATGCGTGGTTGAAAATAAATTTGAAAAAAATATTTTTCTTATAAAATAGGGCTCAAACGTGGCATACTAATTAACCCTCGCACGCGTAAGTATAATAAAAAAAATTGAGGATTACCTTGTTTGTTTTAAATAGTTGAAGACTAACTTATTATTTGGACAATAGGTTACGAGCAGTAGTGCAATTTTCCCTTATCTTTTATTCTGAAAGGGGAGGACCTGTGTGTGCGCTCGCACAGGGAGCTCCTGTGTCCCACCTATTTCTTGATTTAAACAATTGTTAATACCTGTTTGGTTCTAGTAAAAAAAAACTATTTAATTTAAGTCAAAATCAATAATAATTTTAATCTACATTTTATGAAATTCACAATTTTTTATCTATGCATTACATTATTTATTCTTAAAATCTAATAAAAAATTTTTAATTTTCATTTATACCAAAACTTTATCAATTTTGGAGATAGACGTGGACGTGGTGCTTGAAAAGGGATACAAGCAAAACAATCATTATTTCAAAACTCTTTAATTTTCATACTCATTTTTAATCACATATTTACACTATAAAATATTTTGCACGTAAACTCAATTTTTTTTACTTTTTACTTTTATATTTTTCAAAAAATACTATTTAAAACTCTATTTTCTCAAAATAATGACAATCAAATAGGAGCTAAAGAAAAAGAGTTATTATACTCCCATGAGTTGGGCAATTAGTCTGTTGAGCATGTGGGACTCACGTAAAGGTGTTGATACTTTATGAAATTTTAAACTTTATAAATTTAGAAAAAATAATTGTTTAATTGTCAATATCCTCTATGTCAAATAATCAAGAAAATTAATATTACGGAACATACCTTAATTCTTTGAGAATAATTTCTTATTATTGGATTTTGATTTTGGATCTTGAATCTTGATTATTGGTTCTTTTGGTTGTTGAGTTCTTGATTTTGATTTTTTCTTCTCACTCCATAATCTTGATTGTTTTGTTCTTTAATTTAATTGCTTCAATCATTTTCTTGATTCTTGATTGTAATCTAGATTCTTGATTGTGAGTTTCTTGATCTTCCTTTTTAATATACTCTCTATTAATTCATGTGATGATGAGATGACACAAATAATGAGAAGTTGCATGTGAATTGGGGACCATAACCTTATATATAGTTTTCATATGTATTTAGCCAATCGTCAAATATAACCCTAATGGATCTGGTCTCTATACATATAATTCGGTCGACGCTTTATTTAGATATCATAAACCCAAGAATTTAATTCGGGAAAAATTCATAAATAAGGTGTTTATTTTACACTAATTCAAAAATCAGATTTATAGTTTGAAAATTTAAAAATCAGGTTTTTTTTTTTAATTTTTATTTATGAAGTAATAAATTATTAAATCAATTTATTATTAAATATTTAATTCTAATATAATATAATTAACCCATCTCATATGCACCACCCATATCGCTCCGGAGACTATTCCAGCTACCCTTCTGACCACCACTCTTCTTCAGCGACTGTTTCGATGACCGTTCCGGCGACTGCTCTGATTCCGACGACTATTCCGGTGACCATTCTGGTAACAGATTTACAATTTACGGTCACAGCTCAAAATTTATATGTCACATAGTCACAAATTTTCAAATTAATTGGTCACAGATTAATTGGATTGGTCACAGATCAAAAAAATTGTAGGTCACATTTCATCGATCGGTCACATATTTTCAAGTTGAACCAAATAGTTGGTCACATATACTGAAACACCCCTCCCCAATCCGATCCACCACCCATACTTGGTCACAGATGATCAAATAATTAGTGACATACATCAAATAATGGTCACATACCACTGCCATCAACACTACTGCCACGGCCACTAGGCAACTTGTGACCACCCTCACTCGACCACTGTCGTTGCCACACCACCACCACCACAACAACACAACCACCGCCACCACCACACAAATGCACCACCGTCACCAACAATACAAACACACCACCATCGCCGTCGAAAACAAAGCCATGACTATCACATCGTTGTCGTTGCCGCCGCCGCCACAAACACCTGCTGCAACACCACACACCACCTCACAAACACCATCACCACCACACAAAAACCCATCCAAACCCTCCCCAATCGCCAGATCCACCACACAAACACCATCACCATGACCACCACACAAAAACCCATCCAAAACCTCCCCAACCGCCAGATCCACCGCACAAACACCATCACCACGACCACCACACAAAACACCATCCAAATCCACAAAATCACCACCACCCGAATTGAGCTTAAAACACCATCAAAGTACCTGAACCCTCCATCCGACTCGGCAGCGTCGCGACGCCGTTCGTACAGCAGCAGCTTCTCCCTCCACCCGCCACCAACACTACTGCCTTTCTCCCTCCCCCTCCCACTGCAGCAGCTTCGCGATGGTACTGCGCGAACGGCGTAGCTGCACAACAGCATCGTGAAGCTGCTGCTGTGGGAGGGGGAGGGAGTGGGAAGGAGAAGCTGACGGTGGCGGTGGAGGCAGCGAGTGAGAGAGTGGGGGGATAAATAGATTAGGACAGAATAGAGAAAAATGAATTAGTTTAGGATTTGAATAGATTAAGTGTTTAATATTTAAAATAAAATACCTGATTTTTGAATAAATAAATTGTAGACCCGATTTTTAAAAATCTATCTTTAAACACCTAATTTTTTATAATTTCCCTTAATTTTTTATTAGATCACTTTATTTGAGCTCAATTTTAAGATAGTTTTATACATAATTAATTACATATGTAGGCTCATAATGACAAATTAATAAACTTAACAAATGACAATTTTGAATTGGTCAACATAAGAGAAATGAAATGTACATCTCATATACAGCTTCTTGAAGAAGAATTCATTTATTTGATTACAATTATGGAACTTGTATGAAAAGAAAATAAATTTTAGATAATTAAAATTACTTGTATGGAAATTATAAATTAATTATGTTTGATTGACTTAATTTTCAACCTAAAAAATATTGTATTTTTTTTCATATAATTGAGTTTTTGAAAAGTGTGAATTGCCTATAAAATAAAAACTTACCCCATAAACAAAACGTTTTTCATGTTTTTTGTGAAAAACATGGTCACGTGATCAATTTTTGAAACATATTTTTCATTAAAAGATGTCAACCAAATATTCCAAAAGTAGAAATTTAATTTGGATAAAAAAAATAACATTTTACATGAAAAATAAAGTCAATCAAACGCATTCTTAATAAGCCCCTGTTTGAGCCACATTATTTTTTTCATTCTCATTCTTCTACTCATTTCTAACCTCATATTTTTCAATAAAATAATATTTTCCATCACATCAATAATTTTTCCTTTTTTTTAAGCACATATTCTCCATCACATCACTTCAAAAAAATGCATTCTCTCGTTTTAATGTGTACCAAATGGGCATTAAATTGGTAGTTGCATTGTTAAGCCGTTGTTTGAGCCCCATTTTCTAAATTTTTTTTCAAAACTCGTTTTTAATAACACATTTTTCAATAAAATAATACTACATGTAAATTCAAAATTTTCTTTAATTTTTAATCACTCATTCTCCGTCAAGCTGCTACTTCAAAATGTATTCTTTTTGAAAAATGGGGCTCAAACAAGGTCCCGGTATTTTTTTTTGTTTAATGAGTCAATTAAGCTCATGTTTGATTATCATTTTTTTAAGACTCTTTATTTTTTTTTCTTATACTCATTTTTAACTATACGTTCTCACAATAAAGCTTTATTTTTCACATAAATCTAAATTTTTTCCTACTTTTAATCACACTTTCACCAAAAAATTAATTTCAAAACTCATTATTCCTAAAAAAAAAAATGGATGTCAAATAGGGCCCCGAAAGTCATGCCACGCGTGAAACATGGTAGTGTTCAGAACAGGAGGTGTACATGCAATCAGCCCTTCTCTCAGAAGAATGCGATATAATAGTATTAATTATTTTTTAACAACTTGTAATAATGGTGATCATAATTAGAAAAATAATTACATTTTAGTTTATTTTAGTTAGGTAATTGGATTTAAATTTTAATCAGTTAGATAACTATATTTTAATGTGTCATCTTATCGGTGCTTAACATAAATTAAGCACCGAGTGGATCATCAATATTTGAATCTAATTTGATATTTATTAATGAATTAATGTGTCATGTCATCGATACTTAGCACTCGTTTACTTCCATTATTTCAAATTATAATGAGAGGAATAATAATTTTTTGAAAAATGTGTGGTTAAATTTTTTTTTTTTGAATTTATGTATAATATTATTTTACTAAAAAATGTATGGTCTATAAGAAGAAAGAGAAAAATAAATTATAATTTAACTAAAAATAACGGAGGCCAAACAAAAATTTAGTATAAAATGATTAATAGTGACATAATGATGTTGACAATGCAATTGGGTGGGAGAAGTCGGCCTTCTATTTTTCTCTCTTTTCTTCTCACTAGTGTTGGTCCATGCAATGCATGAAATTTCTAATTTTGAAGGTTTCGTTAGCATTGGATATAGAATCTTTATTGAATAGTGTAGAAAGTTTAAATATGAGAGAACATTGAATAATTAAGAGGCATTTGGAGTAACATATTTTGTCAATAATATGAAAACTTATTTTATGTTATTGTGAGATAAAAGAAAAAATATTTCTGTTAACTATAGGCAAAGGAAAATATTGTAACATGTGATTAAGGGTAAAAGGCAATAAATTTGTATGTACTTTGTACATGCAATTATAAAATTTGTTTCTCAGTTTAAAAAGTATCGATCGAAACAAATATCAGTTGTAATTTTTCGTCTATATATAGTCATCCTATCTGCTAAAACTGACTCTATTGGATATCCAAACATGAAGCATTTTATGTACTTGAGCACAAAAACACCGCAGTTTGGCCTGTGGAAAGAAATTGGTTTATGTTAAACGAAATTAGTATGATAAATAGATATTTGAGAGTGAAATGTTAGAAAGAATAAGAAATAATTAAACTGCTTACCCATTATTTACACAGGGTTGATATGGTATAATGTCAACGTCTATAGATATGATTGCAGTTTTCTTCACGTATCGTCTGTAAGCAAAAAATTCTGGTGCATTTAACATGAGTACAGTTAAGTCTTTGACTGCATTTGAATGGGCTCTGATTAGGTCTAGTGTATGGACGTTGTTGCTGCAGTCATAGATTTCGAATTTCCATTTGGGGATATTTACGTGATAGAGATACCAATTGTTGCCCGGTAATGAAGATGAAATTAATACATGTTTGCATCGTATCCATGGACGACCGTCAATTGGAAGAATGTCATTTACATACTTTTGTAAAGTGGCTAGATTCCCTGAAGTTCTAATAGTGCCTTCTTTGTGGATTTCAGCGTGCAACAACATAAGATTATTACATTCATAATCGTAGTTGAAGTCTAGAATTGCATAATCTTTTGATACAGGAGAAAAGTCGTCGTTGATGAGCCGGCGTAACAATTTCAATTCCAATTCAAGACTCTAAGGAAAAAAAAAGACGTAAATTAAATGTAAGAGAATAATATATTATGATGAATGAATTTTACTTACCGGAACGCTGATATTTTGTGTTACGTCCATCGTGGATTTTATGAATTCTCTTCCTTGGAAATTATTGGGTCGAACTTCCCAAATTGCACTGCAGAAAATAATATAATTCAGTTTGCAGAAAATGGAAGTAAAATAATAATATTTAAGGTAATGGAATAGAGGTCGATTAATTACTCTTGTAGATTGTGCAGCACCCAATCTCTAATTGTTTGATATTCGACGATAGAGTAGTCTTCTAAAGGATAGTTTGTTGGATGCTGTGTCTTTTTTCCTTTAGTTTTTCGTTCTTTTGACAATCTTGTAACATCTGAGGTATGTGCTGCAATGGGGATTTTATGAACATGAACATCTTGTTGAAGGGCACCTATAGCAGCTTCCATATTCGATTTCCAATCGGATAGTTCGTTCAGTACGTTGTTATTTTGTTCGTTGATGTGAGATTGTACTAAATTGAAACTGTCATCGACATAATGTTGCATGTTAGATTGTATGCCTCGATAATGTTCTTCTTGCCATTGTTGTTGTTTTTGGAAGAATTGTTGTTGGTTGTCAAGATGTGTTTGATACTGCATTTCTTGTAGAGCGACGGAAGGAATTTTGATTTTCTTGTATGTACGTAATTGAATATTTTCTAATATTTTTGAATTAAATTATTAATTAGAGAAGTTGAAGTTATAGTTTATGTGAAATGTGAATAAGTAGATTTTTTGGCAAAAGAAGGAAATAAAAAGAAAAGGCGCAAGTGCGGAGCGACGAAATGAATTTTGATTTTCATATATGTACATAATTGGAGATTTTCGAATGTTTTTGAATTAAATTATTAATAAGTGAATTTGAAATTATAGTTTATGTAAAATGTAAATAAGTAGAATTTTTGGCAAAAGAATAAAATAATAAAAAGAAAAGGCACAAGTGCGGAGCGACGGAAAGAATTTTGATTTTCATGTATGTATGTAACTGAATTTTTCTAATGTTTTTGAACTGAATTATTAATAAGTGAAATTGAAGTTATAATTTATGTAAAATGTAAATAAGTAGAATATTTGACAAAATAAGGAAAAAAGAAAAGGGGCAAAAAAGGAAATAAGAAGAAATTCTGATTTTATGTATGTTTGAAATGAAGCAAAGAATTGTAAAAAAAAAATTACGCTAATTATGTATATTTTTTCTTCTAATTGTGATTTTTAATCTCCTAATTGAGGTAAGTAATTATTGGTTATTATATTATAATTGTGTTAAATCAGCGATACGTAAGGAAAAATGACTTAAATTGAAGATTTGGAAGGGAAAATGACGAATTTTGGCATCGAGAACGACTCCCACCCAGCTAAGCTTGGTGGCCACGACGTGCGCATCGAGTAGACATTTCCGAATTGGGGTCATGAGTGTGATTCTGATAACCGTATCAAAAGTTATGGTCGAAATACTAAAAAAAGCACCAAAGTTGCATAAAAATATGATTTCGGGGATCGAATTGTACAAGTGTCAAAAGTTTAAGGACCTAGGGTTGCAATTTTTGAAGGATGAAATTAATAGAAAAGGGAAAATATAAGGACTAAAAAGTACAAGATTAAAGTTTAAGGACTTTACGCGCAATTACCCCAAGGACTTAACTGCAAGAAACAAAAAGCAAAAATTTTTTTTTTTTTTTTAATTTGAAGTCTTTGTAGAGTGCGGAGCAAATGCTCCAAACTCTTTGGAGCAAAGGTTTGTTTTTTTGTTTTGTTTATTTATTTATTTTTTTGTTTTGCTTCTCTTCCTTTCCAAAGTAGATGAGTTTTTTTTGATTCCTCTGCAGTATATCAATAACTATAACAAATAAAACTAAAAATTCATTCAAAACAAATACAAATAAAAATTCATACTCAAAATTTCAAAACTCTCACCTGAGAAATATATAGATGCAGATACAGATATATACTTGGAAAACGTTAGAATATACCAAACTCATACATATATGAAAATCATAATAATTTTAAACTGGAAAACAAAAAACACAGCAGGAACTTACATTTATTCTAACTAACTCGCGTCGTTCAGTCTCAATTATTTTTTTCGTTTTTACATTTACGACTTAAAAATGAATTTTTTTTTTTACCTCAATAAAATATCAAAATAACCCAAAAATTCATATTGAAATAATTTTTTCCATTTAAAATTCTTTTTAAATATTTTCTTTTTATGATAAAAATTTAATTTTACACTTATCGTATTTAATCTTGACGATTTTTTACTAAAATTTAAATTTACACTTGCCCTATTCAATTACGAGGCTATGTGCAACATATATGATTAATATTCATGTTCATATATCCATTAATACCGACTTTACATCCCTATCCTAAAAGGAGGCCAAAATGCAAACAACAACTTCTTGTTACACGTTTTGCCCCACAAACATCAAATTCAAATTTGCTATGTCAATTCTCTACCGCCTTCAATTATATTAATTATGTATATTTTTCTCCTAATTGTGATTTTTAATCTCCTAATTGAGGTAAGTAATTATTATTTATTATATTCTAATTGTGTTACATCAGCGTGTGCGTTGAATAGACGTTTTCGAATTGGGGTCATGAGCGCGATTCTGATAACCGTATCAAAAGTTATGGTCGAAATACTAAAAAATGACCAAAGTTGCACAAAAATATGATTTCTGGGATCGAATTGTACAAGTGCCAAAAGTTTAAGGACCTAGGGTTGCAATTTTTAAGGATGAAATTGATAGAAAGAGAAAATATAAGGACTAAAAAGTAAAAGATGAAAGTTTAAGGACTTTATACGCAATTAGCCCAAGGACTTTACTGCAATAAACAAAAAAATTGTAAAAATTTGAAGTCTCCGTAGAGTGCGGAGCACCTGTTTGGAGCAAATTGCTCCAAAGTCTTTAGAGCAATTGCTCCGCACAGTGCGGAGCAAATGATTTTTTTTTTTTTCTCTCTCTTCCTTTCCAAAGTAGATAGAATTTTTTTTTTGGTTCCTTTACAGTATATCAATAACTATAACAAATAAAACTAAAAATTCATACTAAACAAATACAAATAAAAATCCATACTCAAAAATTCAAAACTCTCACCTGAGAAATATATAGATGCAGATACACATATATACCTGAAAAATATTAGAATATACAAAATCCATACATACATGAAAATCATAATAATGTTAAGTTGGAAAACAAAAAACACAGCAGGAACTTACATTTATTCTAACTGACTCGCGTCGTTCAGTCTCAAATTCCGTTTCTTCTCTTTGATTTCTGGGTTGATAAATCTAATAATTTATTTGATGGTTGAAATGAAATTAGATACTATCTTCTTGCAAATGAAATAAGATATTGTCTTATTGCAATTGGTTTTAATATATTTGCATGTATATCTTGGCAAGTCGGTTTAATCAAAATTGAAAAGTTAATTTTATATATGCATGGAACACACATAATATTTTATAGTCGGTTGATAATCACTGCAATACCTTAGTATAGAAGAAACACGATATTTTATAGTCGGTTGGACTGTACAGAAGCCAATTGTACTTTAGAAAAATCAGTTATATTATAAAGTAAAAACTCACGTAAAAAAAAAAGAACAGTGATGTTCCGCACAGTATGGAGCATTCACTCCATATAGTACGGAGTGTCAACTCCAGATTTTTTTTTTTAGAAAAGTCAACAATTGTAAGCATGCGGAAGGAAGAAGTCCAAATCACCTTTGAACTCTATATGAATAGTAGAAGATGGATAGGGATGAATTGAGATTTTAAAAAGATCCAAAAAATCAACAGTAAATAATGGGCGATAAAATAGGAAAAAATTAATTAGTGGGGATATAATGGGAATGGAAAATGTTTCAAAATGAACAGTAATCGGTGGATTGGCTCTTGCAGGGTGGGGGTAACTGGAGAAACTAAAATGCTTAAAAAATGAATAGTAGTCAGCAGGTGGGGGGTAATTATGGAAACCTAAAGTCAACAAATGTAGGTGAAGATATTCTAACAATTTCAGCCAACGACAATATATTTGGCAATATATTTCTTTTTATATCTAAACAAGTATGTTATGTAGTTTAAATTTAGTTTAATTTTGTATTTATAATGAAAATAATGAATATTATATTTTGGCAACGTGAAATTGGGTAAACGAGAGTGAATTCTTTCGAGATTATTTTTTTATAGTATAAAAGAATTTTAATGATTGTGTGTTTAATTAAATAAAGAATTAAAAACAAAATATAAATAAAAAGCAAGAGAAAAAATGCGTCGTTGAACATTATTTATGAACATGGAAATAGTATAGTATAGTAGGAAATATAACAATAAAAAAAAAAAAAAACTCTCCTGAGAGTTTGGACAAACTCTCCAAACTATTTGGAGAGTTTGCCTTACTCCAAAGTCTACAGAACAAATGCTCCGTAGACTTCGAAGCAAATGCTCCAAAGTCTACGGAGCAATCAATTTTTTTTTTTTTTTTGGTTCTTTTTCTCTGTTTTTTAGTCAACAATTGTGGGTGAGGAAGAATACTATATTACCCTTTTGTTTATCTTTTTGTTTTGAGGAAAATGTTTCACAAATGAACAGTTAATAATGAGGATAAAATGGGAAACAAATTAATTGGTGGGGATAAAATGGGAATGTAAAATGCTTCAAAAATGAATAGTACCCGGCGGATTGACTTTTTTTTTTTTTTTTGGTTTCTTCTCTGTTTTTTAGTCAACAATTGTGGGTGAGGAAGAATACTATATTACCCTTTTGTTTTTAGGAAAATGTTTCACAAATGAACAGTTAATAATGGGGATAAAATGAGAAACAAATTAATTGGTGGGGATAAAATGGGAATGTAAAATGCTTCAAAAATGAATAGTACCCGGCGGATTGGCTCTTTTATTATACTAGGGATTTGTTAGAATTATTTTTTCTTTTTTTAATTAATTTAAAATAATCGTCTCATGGACCTTTTAACGAAATTGTGACTTTCTAAAGGTTAGTTTGACTATTTCTATTCATTGAGGACATATCACCAATTTGACAATCATTATTTGTATTTTTTCTTTTTAAGTATTTATTTTCAATCATACGTTGATACAATATTTTGCACGTAAATTGAAAATTTTTCTTTACTTGTTAATCACAGATTCTCTTAAATATTATTATTCAAAACATTGTTCCGACGGATAATGACCATCAAACACGGGCATAAAATGTAACGAAAGTGAGATCCAAGTACTAGAGGCTTTTGTTAGTATTATTATGAACTTGATATTTTATTATTTGTGTTTTTTATAAATTAAAACATAAGTTGGTGGCAGGAAAGAAGTTTAATGAAAATGAAATTGGCCTTAAACGTTAAACCATTTGAAAGAGGATTGAAAGTCTAATTGGAAGAGTAGTCTTTTTTGAAAGTAGCTGAAATTTGGTGGCGGAAAGGGAGTAAATAAGGGAGGAGAAAACGAAAAAGAATGAAGAAAATGGAGGACGACAGAGGCAGAAATTGGAACAGAGAAAAGCTCCAGATTTTTTGCACGTGAAAATTCATCGATAATTGTATATGTAGGAGATATTACACTGATAATGTGCATATTATATTAATCAAGAACATACCGTGAAATCGAAATATCATTCGATTTGCCGAAATCTGATTTGAGAAGACAAAATAGTGATTACCGACTTCCAATATATGAAAGATTGTAGGAGATATTACACAGATAATGTGTGTATTATATTAATGAAGAACATACCGTGAAATCGAAATATCATTCGATTTACCGAAATCTGAATTGAGAAGACAAAATAGTGATTACCGACTTCCAATATATGCAGATGGATTTATCACTTTCCAATTTTGAACGAGTGTCATTCTTTAATTCAAACCTTGCATAAAATCAAAAGAATATTAGTTACATTCCGAAGTCAAAAATACTAAATTAGAATGAACTCGGAAAAGAAAGATGAGATGCAAATGATGCGATCGATCGAGGCAAGTGTTTGACACTTTGTCCTTAAGATGAATTTACCCCGTATCGGTACTAACGGTTTCTCTGCAATCATCTACCAAGATACAACAACCACGTCGAGCCGTATGAGCACTCCAAATGGCTTAGATCAACGAACTCGAATGGAATTCACTCTCTACCATAACCATGATTTTGATGCAAGAAATAATCACTTCTACAAAGTGGTTTATACAAAACTAAAGTAAAACATGGAATGGAATGATATGGAACTATCAATTGAATTGTTCCTCTTACTTGTTGTTAATCCAAACACATGGAGATCAATATATTTCACTAAGGGAGGTTCAAAGCCAAAAGTTACCTTTTCTGATGCAGTGCTTTCCGCCCTCTCTCTATTAGTGTCTGCATGGTCATTTGGATTAATTTTTATTCATGTGGGGGATTGTTGAAAAATTCGAAATTGGTTGTGACCAATTTAAGTGATTGTTTAAATGGAATTTTTTGTTTGGTGAATGAGAAATTAAGTCAAACTTAAAATGCTTGAAATTGTTGAAAATTGTATAGAATATTGTAGAATATTCTAGAGAATGAGTAGATGAAAAGATGAGTCTTTTCATATGGATCATGACTCTTGGAGATCATGACTTTTGGCATTATTTTTCAATAATGGTCTCTTTATGTAGAGATGTAATCGTGTCTCTTTATGGAGAGATTTAAATTCCAAGATATGTGTTTCTTGGTATGGATGTTCCAACTACTATATATATAGATCCTCATGTATTTGGATTAACAACAAGAAAGAGGAACAATTCA
This sequence comes from Fraxinus americana, assembly GCA_035079005.1. Taxonomy (NCBI): domain Eukaryota; kingdom Viridiplantae; phylum Streptophyta; class Magnoliopsida; order Lamiales; family Oleaceae; genus Fraxinus; species Fraxinus americana. The sequence goes on along the minus strand of CM068717.1, from coordinate 18,083,953 downwards.
ATTGATAGTTCCATATCATATCATTCCATTCCATATTTTACTTTAGTTTTGCATAAACCACTTTATAGAAATGATTATTTCTTGCATCAAAATCATGGTTATGGTAGAGAGGGAACTTCGTTCGAGTTCGTTGGTCTAAGCCATTTAGAGTGCTCCTATGGCTTGACGTGGTCGTTGTATCTTAGGAGATGATTACCGAGAAACCGTTAGCACCGATGCGGGACAAATTCATATTAAGAACAAAGTGTCAAACACTTGTCTCGACCGATCGCATCACTTACATCTCATCTTTCTTTTTCGATTTCATTCTAATTTAATATTTTGATTTCGAAAAGTAACTAATATTCTTTTGATTTCATACAAGGTTTGAATTAAAGAATGACACGCGTTCAAGATTGGAAAGCGATGAATCCATATTCATATATTGGAAGTCGGTAATCACTATTTTGTCTTTTCAAATCAGATTTCTGTAAATCGAATGATATTTCGATTTCACGGTATGTTCTTGATTAATATAATATACACATTATCGGTGTAATATCTCTTACAATCTTAAGATGAATTTTGATGCGTGTGTTATAAGTGAAATTAATCAGAGGTTTTGGTTGATTTATGCAAGTATTAAAAGGCTACGTGGTTGGCAATGTAAAATTACAGAACATGACCTTTTAAATTTGTTTCAATTGCATGTTTCCATAACATAAAATAATTGTGCATTGAGGTAGTTAATTTCACGTCTTTTCAGCAATTGGAATGAAGAATTTGTAATGACAAATAGTGGTTGTCGGTGGAATATAATTAAATGCATACATTGATATAATCATTATGTCCTTTTCAATGGAATAATGAAAGATAAGAAAATGTCAACTGTCCGAGATTTTCCTTCCATTATATACATGAAGGGGTTCTTCCTTTATTACCCTAACCATTAAGTCTATTTATATAAAGATGGAAATACAATGACCATGTTATTATAATTATTTTATGAATGGTTATAGGACAAGTTTCCTTGTCGGTTTATTTGAATAAAGTATGTGCATGACTTTTGAGAAGTTCATAATTAATGGTTCTATGGTTGAGTAGTCATATATGTATGGCTACAAGTGCTGTACTTACTTGGTGTGAAATCAAATTTTGTGCAGTAAAATTCTTGCAAGAATTTCTGATTGAATTATCATGATGGAAAGATACTAGTGACCAATTTCTAGTGTGGAAAATTGTGTTTATTCAGGTTATTCTCTATAACATGAATTGCTAAGCATATAGGTATGAGATAAATCTAAAGTATTAGATTTATGTGAAGAAAGTATATGAACTTTCATAACTATTCTTTTGATCGGAATATAGTAAAATTAGTTGGTTGAAATTTCATATCTTGTTGAAATTATGCTAAATTTTTAATGGTGATAGCCTCAATTAAATCTATGAAATTAAAAGAAATGATTTACGCAAAATTATATGTGCATGAGAATATGACAAAATACGATTTGTTGTAATTGTATTAAGTAGAAATCATTATTTGATAATGAGATTTAAGCCAATTAATTACTTGGAATTGGTAGAATATTATGAAATATTCTAGAATCGATTTAGATGGAAAGATATGTCTTTTCATATGAAAAATCATGAACTTGGTATGATTAATTTCCAATTGGTGTATCTTTTCATAGAAATTTATTTGAAGAGGCATGTCCTCTCGTTGGGTTGTGTCTTTTGAGAACACAATTATCGAATGATAGATGATTTGTTCATTAAATTTGAACGTGGTGAATAGGTATTATTTAACATGAAATAATGCTATCTTGTGAAATATCACAAATATGATATGTTGCATATGTTGGGAGAGTTACAATTCTTGTGAATCAAGATGCTTAGTCTTCTTCATTGTTGAATTCGATTTCAATCGTGGAACCAATTAAATTGGTATATGTTTGAGAGCATTTGTTGGTCTATGTGATGACATTAATTTAATTTGGATGATCAAATTAAAAGAAAGTTGGATTGAAGTATAATTTATAAATTGTGGGTTGACGGCCACTATTTTGAAAGTACTTAAACTTTCACGAAGCATTCAATATGGACTTATCTATTCAATAAATAAGTTGAACTACGAAAGAGTTGATGAACTCTAAGTTCAAGTGTAACCCAAAAATGTGGGGATTAGCTTCAATGCTTGCGAACTTTTATGAAAAGTTCAAGACTTGTGGATGCAACATTATTAGTTGCACATGCATTCCTAATTGAGAAATTGTGGGGGTAACTTATGTTTAAAAGTTACAATTTTTCTATACCTTATAATCATAAAAATATATCTATGAAGGTGGAAAATGTAGAGAACCCTGATATTAATTATAAGGATGATATACACTAAGTCTAAAGTGGATGAAATGGGATAAAAGACGATTACGGCGTTTGTTTGGATATGCAAAATCAATTGAAATATTAGAAAAATATTCATAAAATTGAAATGTATTGTAATATTTCAATAATGGTATTGAATACCCATGTTTCTGAATCCACTAGTGAAAAGTGATTGACTAGTGTAGTGCGTGATAGAAATCCTCTAACATTGTTGTTTGAAATTTATAAAGCTTTAGATAAAGCTAGTTAGAAGCATGTAGTTTCATGAGCGGATTTCTTGGTGGTGACATGTTGTATCTATCAAATCAATCGATCGTTGGTGAGATACTAAGTCACATGTAATGGTAAGTCTAGACGTATAAGTCGTTAACATAATACTGTTAAGCAGTCGATCTCAATGGTGTAAACTCATGGTACCTTTAAGAGATTTATCGAGAGATCTAGAATACTGCATATCGAGAGGAATGAGATTAAAGCCTACTACGTAAGAGTTTTTGTAATGGTAACCCTACCTTGTTGACTGGAGATCTCAAGATCTTAGTTCAAAGGGACAACTGAATTATGAAGATTCCATGAAACACTTAGAAAATTATTGCTACTCATTCTTATGATAATTACAGTGCTTTCTACAAAGTGTGAGGTTAAGCTATGCTTTTAATGATTCCTATATCTTGATTAAGTCAAGTAGAGTAAGAGAGAATACTCTTAATAGGAGATCACCTATGTAAGTGTGAAGTGGTCCAGGGCCAAAATGGACCTAGTCGAGGCTAAAATTCTCTAAACACTTATGAAACCAAGAGTGGTTCAGGGCCAAAATGGACACAATCATGAGAACTATGAACGATTTAGGAAAGATATTGTGTGAGTACTATTGTCTTGATTTACACAAACGGCTGAATGGTTCAAGACATCACGTTCACCAATTAGTTAGTAAGTCCGATAATATTTCATTAAGGGAGTTTCAAAGCCAAAAGTTACATTCTCTGATGCAGTGTTTTCCGCCCTCTCTCTACTAGTGTCTGCATGATCATTTGCATTAATTTTCATTCATGTGGGGGATTGTTGGAAAATTCGAAATTGGTTGTGACCAATTTAAGTGATTGTTCAAGTGAAATTTTTTGTTTGGTGAATGAGAAATTAAGCCAAACTTAAAATGCTTGAAATTGTTGGAAATTGTATAGAATATTGTAGAATATTTCTAGGGAATGAGTAGATGAAAAGATGAGTCTTTTCATATGGATCATGAATCTTGAAGATCATGACTCTTGACATTATTTTTCAATAATGGTCTCTTTATGTAGAGATGTAATTGTGCCTCTTTATGGAGAGATTTAAATTCCAAGAGATGTGTCTCTTGGTATGGATGTTCCAACTACTATATATATAGATCCTCATGTGTTTGAATTAACAACAAGAAAGAGGAATAATTCAATTGATAGTTCCATATCATTCTATTCCATATTTTACTTTATTTTTGTATAAACCACTTTGTAGAAGTGATTATTTCTTACATCAAAATCTTGGTTATGGTAGAGGGGGAACTCCGTTTGAGTTCGTTGGTCTAAGCCATTTAGAGTGCTCCTATGTCTTGACGTGGTCGTTGTATCTTGAGAGATGATTGCCGAGAAACCATTAGCACCGATGCGGGACAAATTCATCTTAAGGACAAAGTGTCAAACACTTGCCTCGACCGATCGCATCACTTGCATCTCATATTTCTCTTTCGATTTCATTATGATTTAGTATTTTGATTTCGGAAAGTAACTTATATTCTTTTGATTTCATGCAAGGTTTGAATTAAAGAATGACACGCGTTCAAGATTGGAAAGTGATGAATCCATATTCATATATTGGAAGTCGGTAATCACTATTTTGTCTTTTCAAATCAGATTTCGGTAAATCGAATGATATTTCGATTTCACGGTATGTTCTTGATTAATATAATATACACATTATCGATGTAATATCTCCTATAGTATATGAAATTTGAAATTATTTACATATCGAATTATCAGGAGATCTACAAAAAGCTATGAAGGAGACGAGGAATCATCGTTCGGATTCGTGTAGCAAGTTTGATTTAAAATCAGGATTTTGGCAAGTTAAAATGCATCCAGATTCTATCGAATGGACAGCTTTTACTTCTCCAGAAGGACATTATGAGTGGTTAGTTATGCCTTTTGATTTAAAGAATGCTTCTAGTATATTTCAAAAAAAAAAATGGAAAATATTTTTAATAAACATAGTAAATTTATTATAGTTTATATTGATGATATTTTAGTTTTTAGTAAATATAAAAGAGAACACAGATGTCATTTACAAATTCTTTTTTCAGAATTTATAAAACATGGTTTAATTGTAAATAAGAAAAAGATGATGTTATTTAAAGAATATATAGAATTTTTAGGAGTTAATATAGGAAAAGGTAAGATTGAATTACAACCTCATATAGCTCAAAAAGCTTTAGAATTCCCAGATAAGTTTGAAGATCTTAAACAGTTACAGAAATTTTTAGGATTAATAAATTATGCTAGACCTTTTATTAAGGACTTAGGAAAGATGGCAGGACCATTATATGAAAAAACACTCCTAAAGGACAAAGATATTTTAATATAGAAGATATTAAATTAGTACAAAAAATAAAAGAAAGATTAAAAGATTTACCTAAATTAGATATGCCATTAGATACAGATTATTTGATTATAGAAATAGATGGAAGTATAAAAGGATGGGGAGCAATTTTAATTGCAAAACCCAATAAGTATGCAGGTAAAGATCTTGAAAAAATTGTTAGATACAATAGTGGAAATTATAAAGAAAAAGGTAATATAAGTAGCATAGATTTAGAATTGCTTGCAGTTAACTATGCATTGGATTCTTTTGAACGAAAAGAAGAATTTACTGTTTTCTTTTTGAAAAATTTCTAATGAATCTTACAATTTGATAAAGTAAGATTTGATTAAAACAGTATTTTATCTTTCTCCCAGTATTTTAACAGTAAATTCTTCTTTTCGTACAATGATTCTTTGATCTTTTTTCAAAAATCTAAAAAAAATCTCCAAGTAATTGAGTCTTGTCTTGTCAATCGCCATGATTTTTTGCCAAGTGTCTCCCTTTACAGCAAAAATCTAGAAATTCTTATCTTGTTTCATAATTATGTCTACAAATACTGCCCAAAGAGTCTCCTCCGTCAGTACAGTCTTCTGGATTATCATTTTCTTCTGAATTATTGTCTTTGAAATCTTTTAAACCTTTTTCTTTTTCAACTTTCTTTTTTCCTTTATTTTTCTTTTTAAACTGCATCTTCTTTTTCTTTGTAGTGCTTTGTTTAACTTGTTGCTGAAGTTCTTCAATCTTGTCAAACATTTCTTTAATTCTTTTAATATCTGTCTGAGAAATTTGTTCTGGATCTTGGGACGATTGAAATGATTCTAAAAAATTAATTGGGCTTTTCTGTTTAAGGTCTATTGGACTAATAAGTCTAGTAGCAGAATTATCAGTCTGCTGTGTCTGTTTTTCAAAAATCTTATTTTCTGTAACAAGATTTTCAGCCTGTTGAGTCTGATTACATTGAAAAGTAGGAGAATCAACAGTCTCCTGAGTCTGTTGAGCTTTTGGTAAGCCCAGAACCATGAACGGATTTGAGATGTCTTTACCAACTTCCGTTTGAACTGGACTAGCTATAGACTTCTTGGGCTCTATAGTACCTGATTGTGTCTGAACAATTGGATTTAAAATCTTTAAATTAATAATTTCTTGTTCTAATTCAAAAATCTTCTTTTGTAGAGCCAATTTTTCTTGTTGTAAAACTTGATTAGACTCATTTAAAATTTTAAAATTTTTAGTCATACAGTCACAATGCTCACAAAATTTTGAAACATAATCTAAAAGTTGATCTGAAACATTCTTTAAAGAAGGTGCAACAAAATAATTTATTTCTAAAAATTTTCTACATTCTTCTAATGCTTCTGAAATTGAATAAAATCCTTTATAAAGAGGATTTGGAAAATTTTTAATACAATCTGAAACTTCTAACCAAGTATGATAAACTCCTGGAAGTCTACCTTGTAAAACAACATAACACTTAAATTTTTTATGGTTTTGACTAAAATGTTCTGAAAGTGCATTTAAACATGCTAAAAAATATTTTTGATTTTTTGGATTCTTATTATAAGAAATCCATAAATTGTCTAAAATACATTTTTCTGATTTTGTAACTGAAATATGAGGAAGTGTCTTAAAACTAATATTACTATTTGGAAAACAAAGTAATTCTATACTACCAAACCTTAACTTATCATGAGTCTGTATTATGTTTGTCTGAGAACTTGAATTGCCAACAATTGGCAATCCTGGTCTTGGTCCTCTGGGTCTCTGCATCTGCAAACAATCAGTCATAATCTTTATTTTTAATTATTCTACTTAATATATCTGCTATCCGATTATTACTACCCTTAATATGTTCAAAATTAATTAATAATCCAGTATTAGTAATTCTGTCTATAAAATTTAATCATCTTCTTCTATTACTTCTTTTATTTTCTAATTTCATTTTATTAACAAAACTTACTATTGCTTCACAATCTGTTCTTAAAGTAATTTCTTTTTTAAAAATAATAAATAATTCAAAAGAATCCAATGCATAGTTAACTGCAAGCAATTCTAAATCTATGCTACTTATATTACCTTTTTCTTTATAATTTCCACTATTGTATCTAACAATTTTTTCAAGATCTTTACTTGCATACTTATTGGGTTTTGCAATTAAAATTGCTCCCCATCCTTTTATACTTCCATCTGTTTCTATAATCAAATAATCTGTATCTAATGGCATATATAATTTAGGTAAATCTTTTAATCTTTCTTTTATTTTTTGTACTAATTTAATATCTTCTATATTAAAATATCTTTGTCTTTTAGGAGATGTTTTTCCATATAATGGTCCTGCCATCTTTCCTAAGTCCTTAATAAAAGGTCTAGCATAATTTATTAATCCTAAAAATTTCTGTAACTGTTTAAGATCTTCAAGCTTATCTGGGAATTCTAAAGCTTTTTGAGTTATATGAGGTTGTAATTCAATCTTACATTTTCCTATATTAACTCCTAAAAATTCTATATATTCTTTAAATAACATCATCTTTTTCTTATTTACAATTAAACCATGTTTTATAAATTCTGAAAAAAGAATTTGTAAATGACCTTTGTGTTCTTTTTTATTTTTACTAAAAACTAAAATATCATCAATATAAACTATAATAAATTTACTATGTTTATTAAAAATATTTTCCATTTTTCTTTGAAATATACTAGGAGCATTCTTTAAACCAAAAGGCATAACTAACCACTCATAATGTCCTTCTGGAGAAGTAAAAGCTGTCAATTTTATAGAATCTGGATATATTTTAACTTGCCAAAATCCTGATTTTAAATCAAACTTGCTAAAAATATTACAGTTTTGAATTTTATTTATTAAAACAGTCTTACCTGGAATAGTATATGCATCATCTATTGTATTATATTAAGTCTTTTATAATTTATAACCATTCTACTTTTTCCTCTAATTAGTTCTGAATGTTTTCTAACTATAAAAGCTGCTAATCTATGTGGGCTATCTGATTTTCTTATAACTCCTAATTTTAGAAGATCTTTAATATGCATCTTGAAATCTTCAATATCTTGATTTGTAGTTTCAATATTTTTAGTCTTAATTATATATTCTGGATTTTTTATTTTTAATTCACATAAAACTTTATCTTTCTCCCAATATTTTAAAACATTTTCTCCTAAAATTTCTAATTTTTCTAATTTGTTTATCATATTTTCTATATCTTGTTCTGTTACTAATAAATTATATATTTTTTCAATTTCTACAAATTCTAAATATATTTCTCCTTCTTCCTTTATTAAATAATCTTCTTCTTCTATTAAATATTCTTCTTCTTTTATTAATTGACATTCTCTTTCTTTACTACACTCACACTCACATTCTTTTTCTATTTCTTTAATCCCACCACACTTCTTAGCAAACTCTGATGGAATAATCTTAATATAAGTAGGTGCAGAAATCGTAAATTTTTGTAATTGCATAAAATCTTTGCTAATCATTATACTTCCATTATCTTTTAATAAAAAGCTTAATCCTAAAATTAGATCTGTATTTAAAGATAATTCTCTTATCCATACTGAGTCTTTAGGTAAACTATATTCTGTACTTCTACCACAATTAGTCTCAAAACTAATTCTTGCTGGTTTTAATATATCTTGATAACTATAAAAATTTCCATCCATTTGTTGGGCTTCTATGGGTTCTTTTGATTTTATTATATATTTTTCTGGTATGATTCTTTTATTAATTATACAATGACTACAACCTGAATCTATCAAACCTAAACACATTATTTCATAATTTTCTATTCTAACATAACATTTTAGTTTAATACTTTTTAATTTTTCTGAATTACAAAAAACTTGAACCAATTCTGGTTCAGGAATTATTTCTGAGTTTTTTCCTTTTTAGAGGATTCCATTAATTCTAATTTTTGTAAAATATACCTTTGCATGTCTTCTAAATTTTCTATTCTTTTCCTTAATATTTTAATTTCTGACAAGTCTATTTGAATTGAATTAATTTGCTTATCTTCTTCCAATTCTATTAAATTTTTTTGTAATAAGTATTTTTTACATGCCTCTAAAAAACAATCTTTACATTTTACTCTTAATTTCTTACTAGGATACCACTTACATATATAACATGGTATATTGTCTAAACCTGTTTATGTTAACCAATTATGTTTACATTCTAATTCTATATTCATTAACTCTAATTCTTCATTTGAATCTGATAAGTTTTTTAAATTTGAAAATTCTTGTATAAAATTTTCATAATCTGATCATTCTTCTAAATTATTATTATTAGAATCTTCTATTGATACAATACTGTAAACTGATTCTTTATCTGAAATATATTCATCAATTTCTAATAGATCTTCATTTGTACATTCTATTAAAGTACTTCTTTTATCATTATTATTTATCTTTTTAGGACAAGTTCTGGCTAAATGATCTATTCCTCCACAGACATAACAATTTAACTTATTAGGATAATTCCTTTCTGGTTTGAATTTTCTAACATGTCTGTTGTCATCTAAGTATGGTTTTCTTCTATTAGATTTTCTTAAATAATATTTTTTCTTAATAAGTCTATTAAAATTTTTTCTATCATACTTTCTTTTTTCTTTAAACTTATTTCCATAAGTTTGTGGTGTAAAGATATATTTGCAAAATTTATAATCTGTCTTTTTTAGTTGATTCTGAATTTGTAATTCAACACATTTATTTTCTAAACATTTCATTATAAATTGAGTTCTATTTCCTATACTCCATAAATGATCTTGTCTTTCTATTATATTTTTATTTTCATTCCATCTTTTTGTTATTTCTAATCCTAAAGGGCCCGGTAATTTATGAAATAATTTTTTACCTAATTCTTGATTAAAAGTATTTTCTGAGATAGATACTAAATAGTGATATTCATTTAAAAATTGTTTTACCTCTTTACCTTTAGTCCATCTATTTAAACTAAGTTGTTCTAAATCTCTTATGGCCTTATGTTGAATTAATAACTGTCCTGTATTAGGATCTGCTCCTGTTAATAATTCATGTATTTTACTAACAAAATTATAAGGATTATTTCCTAATGCCACTAATGATTCAAATTCTGTCTATTTTTCTTTTTTAAAAGCTTCCCATGTAGTTTTAGCACTTTCTCCTAAAAATGTTTCTAGATATCTATACATTTCTAATGGTTCCATATTATCTGCTAATCTAATATAATGACCTATTATTGTATTTTTCCATACTTCTATTATATTATCCCAAGTCTGAGGGTCATGTGCTGTAATATTTAATATTTGTGGTTTATGTAATGTCTGAAATTCTATTTTAGGTTCTAAAGGTCTAACTTTTCCTCTAGCTATATAATTTCTTTCTTTATCATTATAATCTGTATAAGCAATTCTAGGAGGATAACCAGCTAAATATTGATACGTTTCTGGTTCTGGTTTAACTTGCATTACTTCATCTACCAATTCTTTATAATTACTAATTTCTGAAATTTCTGACTTATTTTCAATTTCTTCTATATTAATTCTTACTCTTATATTTTGATAATTATCATAATATAAATATTCTTGTTCTCCTATTTGTTTATTCAAAATCAAATGATCTTCTAATTTTAAAAGTTTTGTAGGAGATAAATTCATTCCTAATTCTTTAGGATATAAAATTTTATCATCTATCTCTATTTCTACTGTATTAAGAAAATGTTCTTGTTCTTGTTTTTCTTCATTAGTAGTATTAGATTCTGTATCAAAATTATCATTTCTATTTATAGTACTGTAATTACCTATTTATATATATATTTTTTTTATTTTTTATTTTTTTTACGTCAGGATGAAGATGTAGCCTTATTTTAAATATTTGTTTAATTTCAAAATTTCATGCCATTTATTTAAATATTTTAAACATAATTAATGGCTAAATATTTGTTCAATTTCAAATTTTTGGATAACTTGTCTATGTTAGGACAAGTTCAAGAATTGCAAATTCAATAAAATAAAGGCAGTGAAGATGTTGCAAAACCTTTCAAGTTGGTGTAACATTGAAAAATTGTCATCTTCATTAAAGGGTTACGGGAATAAATTTTTCACAGTTCCCAAAATTATTATTTGGAAGAGATTCAAAAGTATCTTTGTATTGAGGAATAGTCAATGGTACGAGATGAGGATATACAAGGATTCCAAAAAGAGGAAATCCTCAAACCCCAACAAAGATAATAAGAACGAGAAAAAATTCAAGATTTCTTGTTATGTATGCAGCAAACTCGATCGAACATTATGTTCGGGATTGCAGATATTGCAAACAACCAATGCAAGAAGGCGGAGTAAACTCCGTTGACAACATCATTGCTATCGTGAGCATGTAAATTTGGTCAAATGAAAGATTCAAGGATGGTAGTATGACACTTATGCTACCATACGTGTCATATGATAGATCAATTTTCAAAATCTATCAAGAGGTGGATGCATTCAAATGCAGAATGAAATTCAATCACAAGTTGTTGGCAAATAAAATGTAGACTTACAATTCAAATTAGGCAAAATATCACGTTGATGGAAATTTTACATGTACCGGATATGAATAGAAATCTTGCAAGTGCGACTTGTTGGGAAAATTAGGAATTGCGTTCACATTAGTCGGACAAACTTGTACTTTTCCCGAATGGTGTATTTGTTGGAAAATCCTATTCTAGTAACGGAATGGTCAAATTTTGTACTATTAACAACGATATCAATAAAATTATAAATTTAAATTATGTTGTTGAGTCTATTTCTTTATGACATGATAGATTGAGACATATTGGCTTTCCTACTTCAAAAAGAATGATAAAAATCGAAATGATTTTATGTGAAAATATAGAACATAATAATTGTGAATTATGTGTTAAGTCTAAAATGACCAAGAAACATTTTCATAGCGTCGAAAGGATATCTAACTTATTAGATTTAATTCATTCACACATGTGATTTAAATGAAATGTTACCTAGAGAAGGTAATATATACTTCATAACATTCATAGACAATCATTTTAGGTTTTGCTATATTTATTTGATGAAACATAAGGATGGAGCCTTTATCATGTTTAATTTATACAAAGATGAAGTAGAAAATCATAAAATAGAAAGATTAAAATTCTTAAAAGTGATAGGGGAGGTGAATACTTCTCTAGTGAATTTTATCTTTTTGGCGAACATCATAATATAATAAATTAATGTTGTGCACCTAGAACACTTGAACAAAATGATTTGATTGAGAGAAAGAATATGACACTAGTTCAAATGATGAATGCTATGCTATTAAGTGCTATGTTGTCATCTAACTTATGGGGTGAAACTTTGTTAAGTGCATGTCATATTGTTAATATGATTCTTCTAAAAAATTTAAGGTTTCTCCCTATAAATTGTGGAAAGAAAGAAAATTGAATATTGGTTTCTTCAAAATGTGGGAGTATCTTGCTTATTGTAAGAAAACGGATTCTAAAAGGACTGAGTTGAGTTATAGAGGGATCGAATTTGTTTTTGTAGGATATACTCAAAATAGTAATGCATATCGTCTATTCTTGGAAACCATGTAATTATTGAATCCCTAGAAGTAGAGTTCATGAGAATTTGTTACATTCAAATAATATTTCTTTAACGGAATCCCAAGTGGAGATTCCTAGTTCTGCAAGATCACAAGTAGGAACACCTTTCGAGGATGTTGAAACAAGTGAACTTCGCAAAAGCAAAAGAGCTCGAAAGGAGAAAGTCTTATGACAGGATGAATTTGATTATCAAATTATTTCCCTCTATTCGGTTGAGGAAATGTGAAGAGTGTCACTAGAATTACTCTGTATGTTCTTCAAGTGGAAATCGATCCTAAAATTTATCAAGAAGCAATGTCATCTAGAGATAACATTTGTTGAAAAAATATTGTGAATGATGAAATTGATTCAATAATGTCAAACAATACTAGGAAATTAGCCGATTTACCTCCTGGATCAAAACCTATAGGCTATAAATGGGTATTTAGGTGGAAGTACAATGTGGACAGTACTCTTAATACTTTTAAAGTTAGGTTAGCGGCAAAAGGATATTGATAAAAAGAAGGAATATATTACTTTGACATGTATGCATTAGTTGCACGAATAACATCAATTAAAATTGTTGGTCCCAGATTTGTGATTCAAACTTTTTTGACTTAACTGATTTGAAACAAATCGTAATAAAAACAACAAAAAATTAAAGAACACGAGAATTTTTGGCCAAAGGTCCCGGTGGTTCAACGACCACTTCTAACGCTTAATCCCCATTAAGCATTCGTTAGGATTTCTCTCAAATCCACTAACATAGCCCCAAAATCACAGGAGAAGGTACCGGTTATAAAATAACACAAAGTGTTCAAAGTTTCCTCTTATACTCGTACCCTGATATCCTACAAAAAAGATTATGAACACTCATAAAGAGAAGATCACCGTTATTATTTAACAGCCCCAAATTCCATTCAAGAATTTACACAAGAATCATCCAATGGACGACCAATTTGAGAGAGAAGCATGAAGCAAACGAAGTGTCGAAATAGAGGCTATGGTTTCATCATATTAACCAAAAAAGGCATATGAGTAGTATTTGTATCGACCAAGGCAAACCCTTCATACAACGATGATCTATACACCACGTGTCAACCATCCAGTTAAGCGCATGTATAATATCAAAGGCATGTTTCCAAAACACGTTTTCAATCAATTCTGGAAGATTTACTATGGATCACACATTGGGCATGACGTTTAATCACATAATCAAATAAGCCATCAACAATTCTTGGGCTCAAATTATAGCAGCCTAGTAGTAATTTACAATCTCCACCTTGTTGCAATTTGAGGCAATGGCTAAATGGATTCAAGTAAAAAAACCTACTAACTTCATTTGCTCTTATTATCTGTTCACAAAGAAAAAAAAATTAGTAAACTTCAAGATTTAATAATCTCAAAGAGTCAATGAATTTACTAAGTGATATTACCTTTGTACCTGCATTATTAAGATTTACCTTATAGGGATTTTGATCAACTTAGTATCATTTTTTTCAATTTTATCTTTAATGAAATGAAACTTAACATCAATGTGCTTAGTTCTATCATGAAAAATTGAAATTTTTTTTTTAGAAAAATGGCACTTTAACTATCAGAAAATTGCTCCACCCAATTCTCCATAAGTGCTAACTCATTCAATAAACCTTTCAATTATAGACCTTCTTTCAATTATAGTCTCAGTTGAGGACAAATCAACCAATTTCTGAAGTTGTGATTTCCCTCTAATACACTATTATTTATCACATAAAAATATGCAGTTGTCGACTTCTTATTATCTAAATTACCAACAAAATCAGAGTCTACATATCCTTTTAATTTAAAACAATTTTCTATCAGTTTTAAACATAAGTCCTAAATGCTGTATACCTTTGAAGTACTTGAGCAAAATTTTCATTGCTTCCCAATGAAACTCACATGTATTACTCATAAGTTCGTTTAACACACAACATATGCAATGTCAAGTATTAGAGCATAACATGATATACATTGCAGATCCAACTAATTATTTATCATTCTTTTAAGTTCATCTTCAGTTTTAGGTGATTGATCAATAGATATTTCAATAGCCGGATAAAGGTGAACTAACAGGCTTTGAATCATTAAGAAAAAAAAATCTTTTAACTACTTTTTCAATATAAGATTTTTGTATAAAAAATAATTTTCCATTACTCTCGTTCCTTTTTATTTTCATGCCTAAAATCTTCCTAACAGGCCTTAAATATTTTATTTCAGATTTAGATTTCAACTTTTCTTTTATAAAGTTAAGAGTGACATAATTGTGACCAGCTAGTAGCATATCATCAACATATAAAAGCAAATAGAAAAACTCAAACTCTCTCTCTCTCTCTCTCTCTCTCTTTCTCAATAAAAACATGTATCATATTCAGATTTGTTGAACTTTATGCCCTATATAAAATAGTCAAATCTTTTATATGTTTGTCTTGGGGCCTGTTTTATTCCTTACAAAGATTTATTTAAGAGATACACTAAGTTCTCTTTCCTTTTCATTTCAAAACCTTTTGGCTGAAATATACATATGTATGTATGTATGTATGTATGTATGTATGTATGTATGTATGTATATGTTTTCATCTAGAGAACCACATAAAAAAGTAGTTTTCATGTCTAGTTGTTCTAATTTTAAATAAAATTGAGTTACAAATGCAAGCAATATTATAATAGAAGTGTATTTGACAACATGTGAAAAAATTTCAGTATAAACTATTAATTCTCTTTGTGTAAAGCATTTAACTACAAGTCTTGCATTATATCTTTTGTCATTTGATTTCAACTCACCAGGGCTGGCCCTGAGAATTTAGAGACCCTAGGCGACTGATTATTATGAGGCACTTCAAGCTAAAACTTCTCTCACAACCTGTGAGATTAGGCTAGCATAAGATTTAACCTTCTCACATTTTGAGATGTAAAATCAATAATTAAACTACTAAAATCAAGTTTTTTCAACATATTTTTTTCCATAGAAATCATAGCTAATCCATTCAATCGCTTTTGTGACATGATTGATTGAAGATAAGACTTAATCAACTTCAACTTTTAAAAACTTCTTTCAGCAGAGGCAACCGTGACATGAATAGTCAATAATACTCTATAAGCAATCCAAGCATTTGCAAAACAAAAGTCCATTCTCTTAATGTAATCAAACACATCAATTGCTCCAATAATTTCTGCAGGTATCGATTCCCTTAAAACTTTCAACTCAAAATATAATTCTACCTTATCAATATCAGAAATCATATTATGCTTCAAATAATTTTCAATGTTAATGTAAGAACACTTCAAACTATCATCATCAACAGATTTAAATATTTTCAAATCAAATAAAAATCCAAAAATATCATCATATTTTTGAAATTGATCAAATCTATTTTGAAGTGATGATAGAGCCCGATCGACTATATATATGAAATAATTGATCTTAAAAGATTCTTCAACTGTTTGTGTTATTTTTTCTTAAGAAATCTCATCATACTGTTTCTTTCTATGTATAACCCGTTTTTCACGAAATATCGGTTTAATTTCTAATTCACTTGCAATCTTTTTAGCATCAACCATTGCCGATTTAAACCCAGATTCTCTATAACTTTTGAAAAATGAAATGAGCCCTTGTAAATGGTTTATAGCAATATCAATATGCATGTCTTCTGCTTGCAAATGTTTGCTTACCCTGTTAACATTATTCAACATTTCATACCAAATAATCATTCCAAGTAAGAATTCAAAATTCTCAATTTCATATGTTGCCAAACACTCCGCCTCACTTTTTGTCTTAGGATCATCAACATTTGCCAATTGAAGTAAAGATTTTTTTTTTAATCTGTGGAGTTGGAAATCTTATCGCTATTAACACTTTCAATATGGCTTTCCCAACGAATTTGTGACAAAGGCTTAAGGGTAAGACCATTTACATTCTCTTTGAAAATTTTCCACCGTTGAGTAGATGACGAAAATAAAGTGTATATACGTTGCACCACCCCAAAGAAAGATTTATCTTTTGAACAAAAGGTGACCATATCACAAAGTGCAAGATTAAGATTATGACACCCACAGGGACTGTAGAATGCTCTAGGATTTAGTTGTAATAGTCTATTTTGGACTCCTTTATGTTTTCCTTTCATGTTAGCACCATTATCATAGTCTTGACCCCTTATGTCATCAATATCAAGTTCTAGATTATTCAAAGCACCCACAAGTTCATCAAAAAGTCTCTTACCAGATGTATCATCCACCAATAAAAACCCTAAAAAGAATTCTTCAACCTTTACTGGACTTACTGAAATATCTACACACCTCAATATTATAGACATTTGTTCTTCGTGACTCGTATTTGGAGTACAATCAAGTATAACAGAAAAGTATTTAGAATTTTTGAGTTTCTTAATGATTATTTTTTTTAACTCACCTGCTAGCATAAGTATCAGCTCATTCTGAATGTTGTGTCCTAGATAATGATAATGAATCTCTTTATTTTGGATTCGACGAACATGCTCTTGCATTACATGATCAAACTCAGTAATCATTTCAATTATGCTTAAGAAGATACCATTATTTTCTTGGTATATCTTCTCATTATCTCCACGAAATGCTAAATTATTTTCAGCAAGAGTTTTCACCACATATATTCTTCTAAGTAATACTTGTCTTCAATGTTCTCTATCTCTATTGATTTGTTCTTGCACACTTTTATCAATTGTTTTACTCTTTTCAAATCTAAGTTCCATTTCAATCCATCTACCCATGTTATTGATATGGTCACAACTTACTTCATGCATTTTAATTTTTTCACCAATAGTTTTCCAATCATTTACTCAATCATGTGCCAATTGAGATCTGATCCCCTCATTCTTGAATTAGCTTACAACAAAAGCAAAATACTTTATCGAAACTTTTTGAACATATCAACCATTTTCTATTATGTTTCTCTCCATTAGGTAGTCGTCAAACGTAATGTGTAGTTGAGAAGTGTCGATTTGCTACATCTTTCGGAAAAATCACATCATTTTCTCTTACAGGACCTTTCATTACAATTAAATCGCTTAAATTCGTATTCATATTTCTCCAATTTACTGGATCAATAAGGTCAAGAGAAAAAGGTACACTATCTCTGTCAGCAGATACTTCTTTATTCATCAAACAATGTTTTTTTTCAATTGTATTATTTATGTTATCATTCTCATTAAACTCTTCTTCAATGACTACGTCCTCGTTATGTGTTCGTTTATTACTACTAAAAAACTTATCAAGAGCTCCCTCTTGAGATTTAATCAGTTTTTCAACCTTTTCTTTCCCTTTTCTTTTGGTACATCCAGATTCAAATTTTCTCGTAGACATAGGTATAAGGAAATAGCAATAGAACCTGATTGATGTGTCTGAATTAAAAGTTCTCAAACTTCTCCAAGAAGAAATGACTCAGCAATGATAAATGACCTACAAATATGTAGTTACAGAGGATTAGAACAAAGTCTCCATTGAGCAAATAACTAAAAGGATAAAAAAAAAAAAATTCTATTACAGCAAATTAATTGGGTTTTTGTTTCTATTCTAGTGGATGCAATCACAATTCAACTGGCATGCAAAATCCAACCTCCCACATTCACCCGTTTAAGCAATAAATTCAACAATAAAGTTTTTTTAATCCAATTCCATAATTCCATCTTCTTCCCATTATGAGAAAATTGCCTCATCTCCGTTGATATTAATTCTATTCAACAACTAACAGAGAGATGAAGTTGTTTGATGTAGTCAATCTCGTTTCTAGAATATGATAAAGTAATCAAAAGCTACATTTTTTTGACATTTTCATTTGTTTAATAAACCTTTATATCTGAGCAGGGCCGCCACCAAGCTCTTCCTTTCCCCCAACAATGCCATTACCATTCCCACAACCCAATTCCAACACCACAAATCACTATATGTTAACAATTCAAAATCAAATTGAGAAATCCAAACTCGTAAAAAATTTGAGAGAAAGACCCATAACAAAATGTTGCCTGGTACCTTCGATTTTGAATTTGAGTGCCCCTCTTGCAAGCTTGAGGAGGACTGTAACTTCTTGCTGTCAGTGTTAGAATATTAATACAGGAAGCCAGGACCAATAATCCAGGCGGCAGGCACTGAGGCACAATAAAAGTCCAAACAAAAATTACTAAAATAAAAACAAATACAAGAAAGCTTTTCTAAACAAACAATAAAAGTCCAATTTTAGGCATTCACGAATGACCAGACCAGTCACCAGAATTCTAAACAAACAATTCTAATAATAATCAATCACAAGAAAAGCTTTTTTGTCCCTTCTTCAGTATAACACATCAATATTCAATTGAGAACGCAAAAGCCAAAAGCAAACACATATGGATAAAGTCTCTGAGTGTGATTGATAACTTACCCCAAATCTTGTAGTCCACACTCTACCGTTCCACGTCCAAGCAACACAATATATTGGAATGAAATTTGGTGAGAGACTAGTGAAGAAGCTGAGAAAAAGACCGAAGAGTTGAAGACGTGAAGGAAATAGGAATTTGAAAGGTTTGAGCTTTTTGGGCTCTTTTTTAGGGGCTGCTTGGGCTTTTTTTTAGTGGCCCCTTCAAATTTGAGGCTCAAGGCAGTGGCTTTACTTGCCTTGAGCCAGGGCCGACCCTGAAACTCACCCTCCTTAATCTTGTAGACCCATTTGCAGTCAACAAGTTTACAACCTTTAGGTTTTTCTACAAAGTTCCAGGTTTGATTCTTATGTAGAGAATTTATTTCATTTTGCATTGATGCAAGCCACTTAGAAGATTCTTTACAGGTTAAAGCTTCTTCATAAGTAGCAGGTTCTATATCAGAGAGGTGAGATTTAAGATGTGCAGTATTGGAACCTAGAAGGAGGTCCTATTTGTTTGCTTTCTCTATCTCTAGTTAGTTGATAATCCTTCAAGTTGTGCACGATTTACACCTTGATCATCATCCAGGTTTTCATCATCCGTTACGATCCGAGGCTCTATTTGAAGTGACTTTACCTCAAATCGAGTCTGATCAACAACATTCTGCTATCAAGGTTAATTTCAATAATAACAAAATTATTACCAGTTATTGCTTCTCTAGTTTTGTCAACAAGACATGGGAAGTCATATTCATTAAAAATCACAGAATTATTTATTATCACTTTGAATCCTTTGGCCTCTTTTATCCATAACTTGTAACCTTTAACCCTTTTACCATATCCTAGAAAAACATACTTCAAGAATCTGGGATCCAGTTTTGAATCAATGTGAAATGTATAAGCTGTACAGCCAAAGGTTCTAAGATAAGACTAATTAGGCATTGATCCTAACCAAACTTGCTCAGGTGTTTTATTGTTTAACAGAGCTAGAAGTGCATCTATTTATCAGATAACATACAGTCTTCACTGTCTTTCCCCAGAATATTTTTAACAAACCTGAACTAATCACCATGCATCCAGTCCTTTCAAAAATGGTTATGTTAATTCTTTTAGCAATTTCATTTTGTTGAGGAGCATAGGCCACAGTCCCGTACCTCAATATACCATGTTCAGTGCAATACTAATCAAATTCAGCATTGCAGAACTCAAGCCCATTGTCAGTCCGTAAGGTTTGTCTTAATCTTCTTATCAGTTTGATTTTCATTTAATTTATTCCAGTCTTTAAAAATTGTGAAAGTGTCAAATTTTGATTTTAACGAGAAAATTCAAACTTTCCTTGAATAAATGATCTATAGTAAGGAGATAACATTTATAACCAGATGCTGTAGATATAGAAGCAGGGCTCCATAAGTAACTATGAATGTATTCAAGTACTTTTTGAGACTTATGTATACTAGTCTTCAAAGACAATCTATTTGTTTGTCCATAACATAATGTTCACAAAATGTTAATCTCTGAACATTGTCTTTTCCGAAGATTCCTTCCTTTGAAGTGAATTTTAAACATTTTTTACTTAGATGACCTAGTCTCTCGTGCCATAATCCCGATCAGGGGCGGACTCAGCACCTGGCCAGCCCCCGCGATCGCCCGTGCTGGGTTCGTCGGAAGCTTCAGGTGACTCTGTCAACTCGCACTCCCCGTCCTCCGGTGCTGGGAAGAAAGAAGAAGAAGAACAGGCTGAAAAAAAAAATTCCTCCCCCATTTTTTATTGTTTCATTTGGGTGGGCATTATTTAAAAAAATAAGGCCCAATTAATGAGACCAATTGAAAATTAAAAGTCCATTAGCCATGACAAAACTTAGTCGATTTCATTTTGGGTGCAGTTGAGGAGGAAGACGGACGCCAGTAGGGCGCAATTCCACATTGCCACTGCGGTCTGACTTCTGAGTGCGGTCCTGTGGCTGTGGGTTGTGGCTGTAAGCTTTGACGGAGTCACGGACAACGGAACGATGGTGCAATAGCTGGAGGTTGGACTAGAGCTTCGTCTCGTCTGCCGACTGCCCGTCTTTGTAGTGCGTTCCGGTTTTGCCGGAGTGCGGTGCAGCACGACTGTCGGCTGCCTGTTGGCTGTTGTACAGAAGTAAGGTATAACCCGTATTGGTGTATTACCAATTTCTGCCTGGCTGTTTGATTGTTTCAGTATTACCAATTTTTGTCTGCCTGCCTGTTTGCTATGATTTTTTGGGTGCATTTGGTATTTCTATTTTTATTCTTATGACTTATAATTTTGAGATATGAGAATTTATGTTATATTATTGTGTTATAACTTATAATTTTGAATTGTGATTTGTGAATTGTTCATTTAGTTAATTTGTTTGTTCCTTTAGTTAATTTCCTCCAGGCTCCAGTTTTTGTTTTTGTTTTTGTTTTTGTTTATATAATATGATTGTGTAAATTGTAATATGTTTGTGATATGTGAATTGTGCTTGTTGCCTGCAGCCTGTAGACTGTATTTTAACTTGATTTTGAATGTTGTGAATTTAAAAATTGGGGATTTTGTGAATTTGAGAATCTAAGAATATTGGAGATTTTAAAAATTGGGGATTTTGGGAATTTATGTTTTTAGGAAATTAGGGATATGTGAAAAAAATTAATGAAAAAAATGTTGGGCTCAATTAAACTATGTGTAGACTATTTGGGAATTTGTATTGCGTATTTCTTTAGTACTTTTGGTTGTATTGAACTACGTTTTCGTATATATATATATATATATATATATATATATTTTTTTTTTAACGTTTTAGTGCGTTTACATATATATTGAATAATTTTTAATATTATATAATTAAATATTAATAAACGACATCGCTCTTACGATTGCTAATAGTCGACGTTGACTAGTCAACGTCCGCCCGGGCTGAGTTTAGATCCTGGGTCCGCCACTGATCCCGATTTATCATATTGTACTACCAAGCTTACAACGATGTTGGGTTAAACAAGTTCAAAATTGATAACATGGACTCCATTAGTTTTAGATGAACTCATAATGAGTTTCTGGTCTCTAATTATGTTTGTAAAATCATTTTTAATCTCAATATGATAATTTTCATTATCTAGGACCTCTAAGGACATGGGACTTTTTCTTAAAGCTGAAACATACCCAGGGGCAGACGCAGAGTTTTAAAGTTAGGGGGGTACATTGCAAATAAGTTGGGAGAAATTTTACAATCGAAAATTTACGTCCAAAAAAATCATACCTTATGTAATTTTGCATCCAAAAATTTACATAGGATATAACTTTTTTCGGATGTAAAATTTTGAAATTTTTTGATGTCATATTCCATATAAAATTTCCTAATAAAATGATGAAAATTATATCGAGAAATTTGTATCGTAAAAATAATAAATGTTAATGAAATAATGGATTTTTTTTTAAAATGCGAGTTAAGACGTCTTTCTTTAAGATTCACGTTTAATGTATTTTTAACTATTTTCGATATCTGTTTGAACTATTCGATGTGCCCATAATGTAGTTCTTGAAATAAGTTTTGAGATGACATAAGTAATTTGTAGATTCGATTAACGTACGATTGTCGAAATTTTTTTAAAATTAGCATGTTATTGAAATTCAAATTTATTGTGATTTTGCTATTGTTTGATGGAGATTAATAATCAATTTTTTGGTAAATTTTGATAAAAGATAAACAATTTTGGATTCCATGAAATATGTTATTAAAATTAATTGGTAACTTTGATTTAAATTAAAATTTAGATTTCAATCGATATCAAGTATGACTTAAAAAAAAAATCTCAAAAGTCGTGGGGGGCACATGCCCCCCAGGACCCCTCTGGGTCCGCCAGTGAACATACCTAGTATGTTTTAGCATCATGAACTGACCACTTTCCAATTTCAAAACAATATTGTCAAAACATCTATCAAGTTTTGAGAAATCGGAGAACCTACTAAAATTGAGTCTCTTATGAAAAGAACAGACTGAATAAAAAACCTAGTTTTGACGAGACTTTTCAATTGAAGACAAAAATGCCACCTTAATATTAGCTTATGCTTCTTTATAGGAAGCATCAATGGCAGAAAAACTATTCTCATGTTTAGATCCACTCCTTTGGTCATTAACTTTTTTGAAACGGTCTTTTATGATATACCCTATTTTCCCTCAATAATAGTACTTTTTATTCTCTGTCTTTCCTTTATAAATTTTTTGTCTTTTCCTTTAAACGATTTGAAAATAGTAAAGAGAACATACCTTAAATTTTTGTAAGCATGTGGATCAAACATGGTATTAGTTTGTTTAATTAGGTTTTCATTAATTTTAATCATATTAAACTATGTTTTCGTGTAAACTTTTATAAATAAATAGTTATCTCATTGTTTTTTATTACCTTTCAATAATTTACGGATTTAATTTTTTATAATTTGGTGAATTCCAAAATTCGTGTTATTAAGGTTTTCGTTTGAATTCATTGTTGGCACTGCGTCAGTTCGAGAGCAAAGTGCAAAGTAAAACCAATCATTGAGGACCGAACACGCAATTGACTTCCAAACGAAAAGATGGTACGACGTCGTAAATGGAAGAGCTAGGGTTTAGCCAGGGGTGAAGAATTTTGAGGGTGTGGGGAGAGAGAGACAAGATATTTGAATAGCCAAAAATGAAGCCGGTGGTGGGCATGGTGATAAGCAATAAGATGCAGAAATCAGTGGTGGTGGCGGTAGATCGCCTCTTCTACCACAAGGTCTACAACCGCTATGTTACGCGCACCTCCAAATTCATGGCCCATGACGAGAACAACCAATGCAACCCCGGCGACCGCGTCCGTACTATCTCTTTCTATATATATTTATATTTGTGTGTATAAATTTATTTTTATGTGCTATTTGTTTTATCTTCTTGTTATTTAAAGGGGGTGTGAAGTAAAATGACAGTATAGTGACCTTAATTGTAATTGCAGGTAAAGTTGGAACCTACGAGGCCACTGAGCAAGCGGAAGCATTGGCTTGTTGTCGACATTCTTAAGAAGTACAAAATTTATCCGCCCCCCGTAATTGAAGTGTCTAAAACTCAAGATTCAAGTACCGAAGAGGTTAATTTATACCTCTTGTTTTCCACAGTCTGTTTTAAATCCTTGTTGATTAGATGAATGTGAAAGATGTTAATTTTTAACGTAATTTTTTTTTTTTGGTACTTTTCCTTTAATTGATTATTGATGAAATGGAAGCTGCTAGGTTGTTATGATTATTATAGGGGTCGAAGGAAATTGAGGAAAAAGGAATTGATTGTAGGATTAAATTGAATTCCTTGAGAAGCTAATCTCCTTTGCATAAGTCAAAACCTGGAGTTCCACTTTGTATTTGTACTTTAATTGTTCATTGACGAGATGCACACAAAAGAAGTTGCGTCTTGAGTTCGTTACAAGGTCATGGAAATTAAAGAAAGGAGGGAAAATGCTTATGATAATCACACCATAAAGAAGTGGATAATGAAATCAAAGAAGCTAATCATGGTGCTACAGCTTTACATGGGGGATAATCCCACGGAACTCTGAATTTTACCCATACGAATTGGGATGCACCCTTGACCACATCCATTGGAATGCTCTTGCATTGCTACATGAGTGAAATTGGTTTCAACTCGACGAGTTACTCTACAAAATGCTTGTCCTAATAAGTGAAGTTGATGCATTCTTATGTGCAATTATTGCCAACCAATTTGCATGCTTTTAAGTAATTAGATGTCTCTAAGAGAGATTTGTTTGCTGGTTAGAGCAATCAACTGTAGAGAATGGTGGGCATGGATTACCCCTCCCATTTTGGGGTAATTATGAATTGATTGAACTCAACTAGATGATACCTGCATTATAACTGTATCTCTGATCAAATTTGTTGTGCTCACACACACACACACACACGTGTTAGGTACTATATTAAGGTGTCTGAAGGCTTGATAGTTTAGTAATGAATGATTGGATTATGTTAAAATATTAGAATCATGGGAGATTGGAAGGTATTAAATGAGATGATAATTTTGTACTATGTGGAAGGCTAGCCACTCTTCATTTCTTTGCTTGTTAATCAGAACAAACAATGGGAGAGGGAGCACATCTACTTTTCAGATCATATAACGAACCAACAAAATTATAAATGCCATCAGCTCCCTGTTGATCTCCCAGAAACCAGTAAATATACTCCATTCATCTGAAAGAAAGGCGATCAAAGATACGTGCGAAACATATCTGTTGGTTTATTCTTCTAATTATTAATTAATGGTCATTAATCTATTGGCCTATCAAAATGGTCAAAAGTTGTTGAAGTCAGTAACATCATGTAAGTCGTGTTTCAATATAGAAGATCTGTTTCCTTACCAAGGGACATTCAAGCCACCACGGTGCCTTCATTTGTTTTTTTAGACCAGTCCTCCATTCCAGATTCCCAAACTTCTGCCCATTGATAGCATTATCAATGTCTTAAAAGGATCAGAATGTTGGTCAACGTTGATAAACATCGCTGCCCTTGGAAAGATTTTGTAGTTTAGCTCCTATTAATTTATCAAGGGGGAGAAAAAGTAATGGAGCATGTGATGGAATTAAAACTGGAAATATGCTAAAGATAAACATTTATTTTAGGCAAAAGAATAGGAAATATATTAGATTTTTTTTTTTTAATTTTCTTGTATTTGTTTTATTTCTTTTAATAAATGTTAGGATTAAGTTTGGAAATTTCCATTTTTGTTCTTTAGAGAACTTCCCAATTGTACTAGGGATTTTAAATACAGATAAGACTAGTCTTTTGAATAATGAAGACCATTCATTCGATGTCAAGTGATATCGACAATTTTCATATATCCAATTCTTCTTTGTCCTCTTGTTCTCTGTTCTATATCTCTTGCATTCTGTATCTTAGGCCTTTTCTTCTCTTATTAGTTTTCAATGTTTACGATTTATTTTTTCCCATATATAGTTTTTGGTGATGGAAGTACCATTTATAGAGTTTCTCTCTCTTTCTTATTGGCTTACTTAAACCATTTGACTTTATATTTCTTTTGAGAACTTTCTTCAAAATAAATACCCATCTCCCAGCCCCTTCTCATTTCTGTCCTTTTTATTTGGTGCTTAATTTGACAAGAGTCAGGGTAAGTAGAAAGTGAATTGTTACCGTGATATTTGGTTATATTGCCATTTGAAAGTTGCGATTAATAAAAATAAGTGTTCACTAGTGACCATCCTGAATATTATTGTTTGATTACGAATTAGCTAATCAAGGCTGCGAATGAGATATGCTTTAAATTAACATCCAATGAAAGTAGAGAGTTAAAATATGTTACCTCCGACAGAAGGTGCAAGAGATATAGTTATTGCAATTTGCCATTTAGTTATGAACCTTCTGAAAGTTGATTGAATTGACTTGTCTGTGAAAATATTTTGGAAAGGCCATTGATAATCTATGAGACTTCTGATGCATTGGTTCAAACTAATGGCTCGTCAATACTACTATGTGGAACCTGGCTCATTAGACTTCTATTCTACTGGTATAAGCAGCAGCCTTTAGACTTGGATAAACTTGATTTTGACCATTGATAAAGCTTCATTTTCTTTCTTTAGTGAGATTACATTGCAATGTGTGCATTTATGTGCATTGATCTTTTCAAATTGCACAAGAAACAAAGAATCTAATGCAGAATTTGAAATATGATTGCCAAATTTGTATGTTGTTTGTGCCAGTCTAAGAATACACCACACTGTTGTGACTACTTGTTTGACAGAGGTGTTATGTTTTAAACAAGCATTGGTCATAAATTCACTGATTCATTATTTATTTGACATTTTAATTTGAATGACACACTTTTTCCAAAACTAGATGTTTGTCTCTATCTTCACACTTTTTCATAGCTAATATTTTGTCACACGAGAGGTCAAGAAAAATGGATATATAAATCATTATGAGCTAATAGAATTTGTATGTTTTTGCCAGGGGAAACTATAGTCAACATTGGACTTCTGCGTGAGAGATGGTGATCGACAGAGCATCACAACTGCATCCACCATTGATGAACAATGCCAAATTGTGTTGTCTTTCTTGCAGTCGTGTTGCTATGCACGAAACAGATCTTTTGTGTAGTGTAGTTGAATTATTTATGAGTTTCTGGATCCTTTGGAAGTTTTTATTCTACTCTTAACCCATTATAAAAACATACATGTTTATTTTCATCAATAAATCACTATTCTACAAGAGGATCAGATTTTATAAATAAATTTTATTTTATTCACAAGTAATTGTTCCGTATTCATCATATTTGAATACTCGTGGTAAGCAACTTTATCACTGCTTAAAACACGTATATGCAGGAAGTTCACGTTATTGTCGACAAATTATAAGAAGCCTAGTTGGTTTTCTATTTCATTTGTTAAATGTTAGATTCTACGTTTCTTCGTATTTGTTTTATTCAATTTTAAGGTATGAATAAATTCTTATGGTTTTAGTTTAAAAAATAGTCATTTCAAAGGTTATTATACAGTTAAAATTGTAAACCTGTAGTAGCGGAATTCACTAATCACATACCAGATTCCACATAATTGACAGAAACTTGATCAAAGGCTACAAAAGGTGGGTTTGATGTTCACTGATAAGAGCCAGATATTCTTCCCTTTAGCCATGAAAATCAAGGGCTCCTACCAGTGCCTCACACACAAAGAGATCCCAAGGAATTATGTTATCCCTCTCATTGTAGCATTTCTTGTCTGGCCCAGCGCAGGTGGCAGAGACGGGCCACATGATTTTGGGCGGGACTCACGTGGCCTGCCACTGTATGTGGGCCGAGATGGGCGCTGGTGGTTGGGCTGTTCCTGGCCTATGGTAGCTAGGCCTGTTGGACACCTCTACAAGTGTTTAGTCCCCATTACAAACTCCTTTTTTTTAGCTCAATTTTGCTAAAGCCATAGTTCTTTCTTATTTTTCTATCCTTCATATCTCTCCTCACTTCTTCCACCCCAAGCCAGTTACCAGATTCAGCATAAACCATACTTAGCAAAGCATGATTGGCAGCACTCTCAGGTTCTGATCTAACAAGTTCATGAGCTAGCAATCCTGCAACATCCAATCTCCCATGAAGTTTACAAGCAGAGATCAAGGAACTATATATTCTTGAGTTTGCTTTCATTGGCATTCTGCCTATGACATCATATGCATCATCGATTTTTCCTGCCCTTCCCAGGAGATCAATAAAGCATGTATAGTGCTCCATTGTTAAAGATATATTTATGTCTTTTATTGCTTCGTCAAAGAGCTTTAGTCCCTCTTCTACAAAACCAGCATGATTGCAGGCGGATAAAATTGCAAGATATGTTATTGCATCAGCCTTAATACCACTCCCTTGAATCTCGTAGAAGAGTCGCAAAGCTTCCTCTGGATAACCATAAAGTCCATATGCGCCAATAATCGCACTCCATGAAACAGAATCCCTTATTCTCATTTCCTCGAATACTTGAACAGAATCTTCAAGACTACCACACTTCGAATACATATTAATAAGGGCATTTTGAATAAACAAGTTGGAATTCAAGCCACACCTCAAAGTGTAGCTGTGGATTCCATGACCATCGCTTAGTGATAGAAGATTAGTACATGTAGAAATCATTGCCAATATAGTAACACTGTTGGGTCGAATTCCCTCCATCTGCATTTCACCAAATAACCTAATAGCTTCTCTAGCACAATCTTTACTACGCGAATAGACGGCAATCATAGCACTCCACATCACTACATCTTTCCTCGTGCACTTATCAAAAATAAGCTTAGCATACTGCGATGCTCCCTTGCACTCAGAATAAACGTGCACAAGCGCTGTTGAAAAACGAGATTCTGAAACAAAACCATGTCGAAAAGCAAACCCATGAATCTCTTTCCCACGCTTTATTGAGCCTAGCTCAGCAAAAACTGGTAATATACTAATCAAAGTCACTCTGTTAGGCTTGAGATTATTTGCCTGCATTTCACCGAATAAATCAAGCGCCTTTATGTAATCTTGATCATTAACACATCCAGAGATCATAGCAGTCCACGAGACTTCATTTTTCTCCTCCATTCGAACAAAAACACGAAATGCCATATCAGAATCGCCACACATCCAGTAAAAATCCACCAATGTAGACAACACAAAAATCGATTTCTCTATTCTCTCATCAACAATAACAAGAGCATGTATTACTCTTCCTAACCTCCAAGACTTGCT
Organism: Fraxinus americana; assembly: GCA_035079005.1. Classification (NCBI taxonomy): domain Eukaryota; kingdom Viridiplantae; phylum Streptophyta; class Magnoliopsida; order Lamiales; family Oleaceae; genus Fraxinus; species Fraxinus americana. The sequence continues at coordinate 18,054,786 of CM068717.1, read as the reverse complement.
TTTAACACATGCTGAGAGAACACTGGCAATTAGCTCAGATTTCGGTACAAAACCAGGCATATACATCTCCTTAAACATCTTTAATGATTCCAAGAAAAACCCATTTTGAATATAGCAGTTAATCATGGAATTCCAGGAAATGGTATCTCTATGAGGCATAATTTCGAACAGCTTGTGCGAGCTCTTTGTGTCTGAAAACTTTGCGTACATGGAGATGAGGGAATTTGAGACGGTAGATTCAGAATCAAACCCATTTTTGAGGACATTGCAGTGTACCTGAAGGCCCAAAATTTGGTGGGTTTGAGAATGGGCACAGGCTTTGATGATTGACGGAAGAATGAAGGTCGTGGCTGAGTTTGCAGGGAAGGGGTGGACTTGTTCTTTGTAGAATGCAAGGGCTTGGCCATATATTCCTTTTGTGACCAAATGTTGAACTTTTGTGTTGGCCTCAAGAATTGATGATGTTGCGCTTGAAGTTGATATAAAACGTTGTATCAATTTATGCATTTTATGTTTCTTTGTGTGTCATTCCCATGGTTGGGTCAAATGATCAAACAAATCATTTAAAGGTGAAAAGATCATTAGACTCGCTTTGATATGGATTAAAATAAGATTTTTAGCAAATTTTAATAAAAATTGATGAAGTATGTTGTTGAAAAGTTGTGGGGTCTATGAAATTTGTGGCTAAAATTAATTGTTGATTTTAACTTTCGATTTTAATCTCTACCAAACAGATTTATTTACAATCTGTTACACAATAACGACCTTTTTCAAATTTCTCATAGGAAATTAGCCAATGCATATATTGCTTCTTATGTTTATAACTATCACTAGGTTTGGCCCGTGCGATGCACGGACTCTGTTATTTTTAAGGTAATGTTAGCGTAGAATGTGAATGATTAAAGAGAGATATGTGCATTGTACCTTCACACAAAAGTTACTTAGTTAGATTTCATATTCATATTTTTTCAGTTTACCCTAACAAGAAATCAAAATCCCAAAATCTCAGTAGACAAATGAATCAAAGGCGTTTCGCTATAGTAATTCATCGCTTTTTTCCTCTTCTTTTAAACCTCTTCAAGAGAATAACATGATGGAAGAAACTCATTCATAAAAAATGCTAAATATCGGTTCATAAATCCAAATATACAATTTTAAGAATTCTCCATCCTATATCGTCGATTTTGTAAATTATAGATAACTACGATGAAACACTCTTATTTTTCAATAAATCTGAGTTCGGCTATATAAATTTTCTTTTCTACTGGGGTGTATCACTACATAATCTCATTAATCATGAAAAAAAAATAATGGAGTGTATATTTTTCTTTGTTTACATATTATTATTGCACGCAACATTATTTCCAGAAGTACCAAAAACTGTAAATAATATTATAATTTGAAGGCTGAGAATAAAATCAAGAAATTACATTGTTTGGTTCATAATTCTTCTGATATTTTTCATAATTGTTTCAACATCTGAAAGAATGTCTTGTTCTTCCACGGTGAATATTTCCATGCGTTGCCTCGTCACACAGGTTCCCATGCAAACACGAAAGGGGGAAGTAGTCAAAAATTGGTGTCACCATACGCAACTTTAACAATGCACAGTAGCGTCTCCTAAAAAGAAAATTGTGCATTCAAATAAAATAGGCATGTGGTGAGGGGTGATAAATCAAAAAAGTTTTCTAACTTTAATTCAAATAAAATTTCAAAAGGAGGAAATCCAAAGATATATACGGCTAGATACATCTCAACAACACGACTTCTTATATCCAATTACATTTTAGGAGTACGTTTCGACTTTGTTGGAAAATCCGAATCATCATCTTTCCTCAAGTTAAATGCAACGTTTGAGTTGAATATATTATTGAATATCTGCATTGCTCCTCCATATGGTGTTGTAACATAAATACTGAAAGTAGCTTAAAGCAAGCAGCTAAAATAAAAAGGAAACAAATAAGTAAATGCAAACATGATAACCACGAGCTAAAAATATAACATTCCAAACAAGGAAACAAGGGCACAATAACAATAATATCATCTAAAGGGCCTATAGAAATGATAATAATAGATTTTACATATGTCTTGAATTACAGAAAAACAGGTTTGGGAATATACTTTGATTAAATTAAAAAGATAAGGAGTCCACCATCCATTACAAAGTTAGACGTTCTTACAGTTGATTTATTACTTGAAACAAAATTTATGTGCACTTGTATTTGTTTTACTCCAAATCTTTTCAAACTCCTAATCTCTTCGTCTGTTGAAAATACTTTCTAAGCAAAATAAGCAATCATATCCATCATATAAATACTGCTCTTAACTCATTATAATTAAAAACCTTAGAACAAGATTTAAGTTAAAAACAGAATCAACAAATCGCAAATGAAAGGAAAAGACCTTGAACATCACCCATCTCCTTTTCAACTTTAGCCTGCATTTCGCGAAGTGCAGGAGCTTCCTCTTCCATTTCCTTCAATCGCTTCTTCATCTCATCCAATTCCTACAAATTCCCACATCCACCCAAACCTAGTTAATCCAACTCAACAGGCACATAGCCACACACACACACACATATATACACATCCAGTTCATACAAATTCCCAAATCCACACATACCCAATTAACCAGATTCAATAGGCACCCCTAGCGCGCGCACAAACACACATTTCAACCAATTCCCACGTCAACTCAGACCCAAATGATCAAAGTAAAATAGGCACCCAACTATCCATCCTCTCTCCCAAAAGTGCGAACTGGCACAACAGAGTATATAAATATATTTATTACTCAGAAAGAACATCATTGGAGGTTATTTAGTCCATTCCTTGTCGAGACCAAAACGCGTAGAGAAATTAGCAGATTTTCGAGAAATTTTAAGACTATTAGCCACCAGCATAGCTTCAACCACATCAAGTAAAGCTTACTTTGAGGTATTTAAAAAAACATCTGTTTAATTCATATTAAAATCACGAAATATTCATAAACTGGAAAATCAAGATCGAAAATTAAAGTCAAACAACCGATTTTTCAATATTTGTATAAAGAGAATTGCAAAATCATCACTAAATAATCACATTTTCACGCACCAAGATCTACCTGTCAATTTTAGAACCCCATAGAAATACAATTTGAAGAATCAAGAACACTGTAAAGAAATCGCGAACATAAGCAATCGAACCTTTCGATTGATGAAAGCAAACTGTGAAGAACATCCTTGGCAATGTGAGGAATCAGTCACCCAATTATACCCCTGAAGCGATGGTTTTGAGGGTAGCCCAATTTTCTCTAGCATCGTCTTTCTAGTATTTCAATTAAAATCAGATAAATCAAACAACTCAGAATAACGAGTAATGAAGAAAGGGGCGGAGATAAATTCTTTGCGTTTATCTCTGTGGTGCACGAGAGAGTCTCCCGCTCCTTGGACCCGTCGATTCCAACTCTATCTCCTCTCTTCGCTGTTGTATTCTAGAAGTCTCTTTGAAGGAATGTAGAAGATAGAGGAAGAAGAAATGACCGCCTCGACTGAAAAAAAAAAGGGGGAAATCAAAACGACGTCGTTTTGGACGATAGTTTCTACAGTGATATGGAACTTCGCTCTTTTTATATATGTAGGAAATACGACCTTTTATTTTTCAGGGTCGAGCTCGGGCTGCAGAGCTTTTTTGACATCGCTATGTTAGAAGTAGCTGATTATGTTGGTTGTGATAAAAATACTGATGCTCACATTGCATGTACTTGATGATGTGATCACATATTCTTCTACACGTTTTTTATTTTTATTTTTTAATTTACGTTTTTAATACATATTTGTGCAACATTAAAATAGTAAATTTTTAATACACGTGAAAGAATTTAAAGCAGAGAATCTAGATTGTATTTTGTAATTTATATATATTATGTTGATTTAAATGAATTTTTTAATAGGTTTTTCGATGTGCCAGAATTTTTTTTGAACTGGTGTGTTTGAATAGTGAATCATTGTCAATTGTGTGCACTACTTATTAATATTATCTTGAAAATATGAGAGTAGTTTTGAAAAGAAATTCTTATTAGTCCTAAAAATTAACTTTTTGTGTTTATGAGAGGTTGTCAAGTCTCACAGAAAAGAGTGAGGGATTCTATTATTTTAATTGGAAAATTAGTCTAAAAATTAAAACTTGCGGGTTTTTCAAATTGTTTACATTCTAAAGAATATTTAAATCAATAAGGTATTGTGCGAAGTTATAACTATAATTTTGCTATGACAACTTTGGTGTATACTTAGCAATGTCAAAAAAGTTCGGGGGCTTGAGCGGCTCCAGGCTCGACTTGGAAAAAGCTCGAGCAGAGCCGACTCGTGGCCCATGGCATCGAGCCGAGCTAGCTCGGGCTTGTCACCGGCCTGTGACGCGAGCCGAGCCGAACCGAGCTTTTTTTAATTTTAGATATATTTTTTATATATTAATATTTTGTTATTATTTATAATACGTACAAATTGTACAAATTTTAAATACATTATAAAAAATTATAGATTTATAACGAATTTAAAAAAAAAACCCGAGTCGGCTCGAGCCGAAAGCTCGGGCTGAGCCTCATTTTTTTTGTCGAGCTTTTGCTCGGCCTGGCTCGAACTCAAAAAACCTCGGACCTGTTTTGCTCAAGCTGAGCCCGAGTTTTGAGTTTCGGCTCGACTCGTTGACATTAGGGGTGGGCGTGGGTTGGGTTGGGTCGGTTTTTGTTCCAACCCAAACCCAACCCAATACGATCGGTTTGATAGAAATTCAACACAACCCAACCCGCGAAAAAAATTGAAACCCAACCCAACCCAACCAAATGTCGGTTGGGTTGAGTCGGTTTGGTCGGGTTGGAACAACCTTTCAACAAATATTAAAATTCCAAAATTCTGATTTTTTTTACCAAAATACTGAATATAAAGCAACATTAATAGTTTTTCAATATCAATAAATTTCATATTTGATATATTTGATAACACATAACATATTTGACAACATTTATATAATGTAAACATAACTAAAGAAGTTTTTGAATATACCTGGAAACGTGTAAAATAGAGGAGTAACTCAGATACACATGTTGAATTTTTCATTCTGATAATTATAATTTTGTAATCACAAAATGAAGACAAAGAACTCCTGATTTTGTAAATGCTCCCAATAGTTTACATTTTTCTATGTATATAGCAATTCCGAATCTCTAATTACAACTAGTAGAAATACATTTCCAACTTATTTCCACTGGAGTCATTTAAGATTTAGGGTTTAAACATACAATTTCAGTGGGTCCATCACAATGCAGTGCCATGAATTCATTACACCCATGTGTAAATACGCACTTCTGCGTCAAATAAATCCAATTACTAACTTATTTCATATATGTATTCTCGTACGCAAGATGTAAATAGATTAAGCACAAAAGAAGCAGCAGACTTTTTATTAAAATTTTGCTAACAAAATGACATAAATCGAGAAGGAAACTCACCAGTTCAACCCTGTAAACCAGAAATTGAAACGAGATCTAGAATCCCCGTCTCACTCTATCTACATGAGTCCTAAAATCGATAATTTGAGAGGAGAAAATGAAGGTAGTCAGAGAAAATGAGGAGTGGAGTGAAAAGTCGGGTTTGGTTTTAAGGTTTTTTTTTAAAATATGAAGGGCGGGTCGGGTTTTTTGGTTTAACTCGCAAGCCGACCCAACCCGATCCGCCTTCAACGCCCCGAACCCGAACCCAACAAAAAAAAATAAAAAAAAAACCGACCCAACCCGGTCGGTTTGGGTTGGGTCAGACGGGTTGAGCGGGTTGGGCTACTTGTTGCCCACCCCTAGTTGACATGACTATGTATACTACAACAAAGATTTATGCTAGAAAAATAAAGAAAATTATGCATTTAGAATTCAATGTGAGGTATGTAATGCCCCAAAATTTATTTTTTTATTTTAATTTTTTTTTTAAAAAAAATAGACAGTGTTACCAAAAATCATCTTTTATCCAATTTAAGTGGAAATTCATTTTTATTCACATTTTGAGATTTGATCGATAAATCGATAATGTTAAATTAACAAGTTAAATGAAAATTTTCATATTACATAAAATTTTGAAATACTATGATTTCAAACTGTCAACTTAAATTTAATACAGAATGTCAAATGTGCAAACACTAAAAAAAAAATTACTAAAATAACGTGCACAAAATTTAACATAAACGTGTTCAAATAAAAAAAAAAAATTGACAATTATTATTTCTAGAAATTTTACTGGCGATCCTATAAACATTACTCGGTCAATATTCTACTCATCCACATGACTCATTCTAATCTGAAAATTATTGTAAGAGTGAGTATTTTGAAAAACACTTGTTAAATTACGTGCAAATTCTTATTTAACATGATATAAATATAAAATAACATAATATACCGACATTTTTAGATTTAGAGCAAACTAGTCTTGATACTCAATAGCTCAAGAAATTTCTTAAGAATTCATATATCCAGTAGAATTTACATATCCTAACGGCCTATCACGAAAAATTTAACATAGAAATCGACCCGAAAGCCTTGAAGTATTTCATACCACAAATATATAAATATCAAGAAAAACAAGAATTTATCACTCACTATGTATTCTCACATCAATTGATGCCAAAATAATCTGAAAATGTGATTTGTAAAAATGAAATTCTTTCAACAATGCAGTGTCCGTATATAAAATTGAGTAAGAATGAACTTGTGAATTTTTTTTTTTTTTGAATTATGTTACTCAACCATTTTGGATTACTCGATTCCACATTCTCCCTCACATGGAGGTCTGGTCGTACATCCAATAAATGCGTGGGATCCAACCCCCTTGTGAGGGAGGGGGTGAGCCCGAACAATCCAAAGTGTAATTCAAAGTGTACATGTAGTAAAATCCATTTTTTTAGTAAAACACTCACCGAAACATCCACTTGCAAACTTAAAATCAATCAATCAAACGTCTGAAAGTTAAATATGGAAATTCAAAAGATTAATTAATTAATTTATTATCTCAATCAATCAACGTCTGAAAAGTTAAATGAAAAATTCAAGAGATTAATTAATTAATTAATTATCTCCATTAATCAAACGTCAATAGGAATTCAAGAGGTTAACTAATTTATTTATTATCAAAATTAATAAATTAATTATGTTTAATCGATAAAATTATAATATTCCATTTAAATTCTCAGTGAAACCATGTTAAACAGGCAGTTTACAGTTATGAAAGTTCTGCATGAAAGAAACAAATGGAAGAAAATTAGTATCTGTGATTACGAACGTCTCATTGCATCTAAACCAGCTTATTCTCTATTCCACACTCACAATATCTGTCAAGTCTTTTCCATTGGTTTCGACTGGGAAGAGCAGGACACAGAATCCAGAGACAAATACTACAACTTCGAACAGAATAACTGCAGCTGTTTGATGGCAACCCCTAACCAATCCTACTGCCACCAGAGGGCATACCATACCACCAACTCTTCCCACAGAGGTTGAAAGTCCACAGCCAGTGCCTCGTGCCGAAGTTGGATATACCTATAGTTGAATTTAAGAGAGAAAATAAGAGAGAAAATAAGACAATACAAAGAGAATAAAATTGTATTGAATAGTGTAATTTGTTAACAAGAGAGGCATTCTATTTATAGCTTAACTTGATAAGAATGTTTTACTTTCTAATCAATGTGGGACTAACTAAAATATACATTGTGTATATATGTATATACATTAACAGCCCCCCTCAAACTCAATGAGGTAAAATGGAGACCAACTTGAGTTTGGAAACTAAATCCTGAAAGCGTCCAGGAGGATGTGTTTTAGTGAAGATATCAGTAGTTTGATCGGCTGAAGAAACTGATAATAGTCCAATAGTCCCACGAGTGAGATGATGACGTATAAAGTGACAATCAATCTCAATGTGTTTTGTGTGTTCATGAAATACATCATTGTGAGTAATTTGGATAGTACTTTGATTATCCTAGCTTATGATAGTGAAAGTAGAATGAGTGACGCCCATGTCTTCATGTAACCAACGAAGCCAAAGAAGTTCCTGAGTTGTATCAGCAAGGGCTCAATACTCAGCTTCTGTACTGAATCGAGTGACTATTGTTTGCTTCTTGTTGCGCCAAGAAGATAAGAGAATCACCAAGGAAGAAGCAATAACCAGTGGTGGATCTACGGTCAGTGGGGTTACCTGCCCAATCTGCATCTGAGTAGGCGGGAAGCTCAAGTGAAGATTTGGATGAGAAATTGAGACCATAAAATAGGGTCCCTTTGATGTATCCGAAAATCCGAAGTACTACGGCATAATGGGATGTGCAAGGAGCAGAGAGAAATTGACTGACAATATGGACATCATAGGAGATGTCAGGGCAAGTAACTGTAAGATAAACAAGACTACTGACCAACTGGCGAAACAAGGTGGGGTCATCCAAAGGTGTACCATCAATTGGAGTGAGTTTAGAGTTGAGCTCTAGAAGTGTCTTACTATCTGTGAGTCCCGCTCGAGTAAGAAGATTAGAAGCATACTTTGCTTGCGAAGATAATATCCCTCAGAGTTAGAAGTGATCTCAAGTCCCAAAAAGTAACTAAGCTTTCCAAGATCTTTCATCTCGACATGTTGGCTAAGATAAGTCTTGAGATCCAAATTACAGATGTGTTATCACCCGTGATGATCATATCATCAACATAGAGGAGAAGAAGGATAGTACCCTGGTCTATTTTGCGAATGAAAAAAGCAGAATCATGTGAGCTGGAAGTGAACCCAAAATCTCCAACAATGGTGCTGAACTTGGCAAACTAAGCTCGAGGAGCTTGCTTGAGACCATATAGAGCTCGATGAAGTTTGCAGACTTGATGCGGAAGATGATGAGAACCAGGAGGAGGGTACACATAAACTTCTTCGGTGAGTTCACTATTAAGAAAGGCATTTTTCATATCCATTTGAAATAATTCCCAACAATGAACGGCGGCAACTGCAATTAGGCTGCAAACTGAAGTAAGGCGAGCAACCTGGGTAAAGGTCTCCTCATAGTCAATCTCATACTCCTGGGTAAACCCTTTAGCTACCAAGCAAGCTTTGTACCTATCAATGGACCCATTAGAGTGAGTTTTGATCTTGTAGACCCACTTGCATCCCATAGCATGTTTGCCCTTTGGTAGATCCACTAGATCCCAGGTATGAGTGTTTTCGAGTGTCCGTAGTTCATCATTCATTGCTTTCTGTCAAAGAGGATTAGAACTAGCTTCACGATAAGACTGAGGTTCATGGTGAGAAAGAATAGTAGAAAATACAACAAAGTCACGAAACTTAACAGAAGGAATTTTTACCCTGTCACTTCATCGAGTAGGGAGATCGGAAGCTGTTGGAGCGGATCCATCGGAAGAGACAAGTTCTTCAGAAGAGGGTAAGGTGGATAACTCAATTGAGGGATCTGTAGACATGTCAGTTGGTAATGACATATCTGAGAGAGAGAGAGAGAGAGAGAGGATGTGTTGGTGGAGATGTTGACTCAGAGGAAGAGTTTGTCTTAGGAGTATCAGGAAAAAGATCTGTGGAGAGATCAGTGAATAGAAGATAGGTGTTGTCATGCGGCAGGTGAAACGTGGATATGGAGGCGAACATCTTGTGTTCCCAGAAAACAATATGAAGAGATACTCGGAGACGTTTGGAGTAGGGATCCCAACATCTGTAGCCTTTGTGTTCAATACTGTATCCTAAGAAACAACATAATCGAGATCTAGATTCCAATTTGGTGCGCTCATGAGGCTGATGAAGAACAAAACAGGCACAATCAAATACCTTAAGAGTGTTATAGTCAGGAGGGTGACCATAAAGACGTTCAAATGGTGATTGATTCCCAGTGATGGAAGAAGGCACACGGTTCTTGGTATAAACAGCTGTAAGAGCAGCTTCACCCCAAAAGCGTTCAGGATATAAAGCGGATATGAGAAGAGCACGGACGGTATTGAGAATGTCTCGATATTTGCGTTCAGCATGTCCATTTTGTTGAGAAGTGCCTGGACATGAACGATGAGGAAGGGTGGCATGTTGGTGAAGAAAGTTAAGGACTTTGTAGTCTGTGTATTCAGCAGCATTATCAGCATTGAAATACTTTGATATTACAAGAAAATTGAGTTTTGACCATGGTAGCAAAATTAAAGTATAACTAAGGTAATTCAGATTGATTGCGCATAAGAAATATACAAGTCTAACGAGAGTAATCATCAACAAAAATGACAAAATATCTAGAGCCTCCCATTGTGAGGGAGGGAGACGAGTCCTAAATATCAGAGTGAATTAAATTAAATGGTGCAAAAGAAAATGAATCACTTTTGTAAAATGGCAATGCCGATTGTTTTTTCAAGTTGACTAGGAAGACAATCAAATTGTTTTTAAGTAATAAGTCCTAAATGAGCACTAGATGCTAAAGATTGAAGACGACCAATAGAAGCATGACCCAGACGAGAATGCCAGAGACTGATGGATGAGGTAGATGAGACTGGAGCTACTGTTTGAACTGATGAGGAGAAACGGGATGGAAGGTGAAGATTGATGAGCTCAAAGAGTCGTCCAACCTTACGGCCTATCCCAAGAGTTTGTGCCGTCTTTGAATCCTGCACACAACAACCAGAAGCAGAAAAGAAGACAGTTAGACTGAAGTTACATAATTGACCAACAGATATAAGATTGAGAGTGAGTTGGCGAATACAGTAAGTATCAGGAAGATAAGTGTTTAATATCGATATTTTTTCGATATGACTCGCAATCCTAGAAGAACCATGAGCAGTTTGAATAGTCGGAGCATGATTAGCAAGATGTTTGGTGGCAAATAGAGTGGAATCAGGTGTCATGTGATTACAACATGCAGAGTCGAAGAACCAGGATGAATTACCTGAGGTGACTGACATAGCAGTAAAGGGTATATTACCAGAATGAGCAAGGATTTGTTTGACAATTTCTTCTATGTTAGAGGCAGAAAACGTCTCACTAGAAGTAGTGAATGATGAACCTTCAGCTGTAGTGGCGTTAGATCTAGATAGAGTACTGCGAGACATGTATTACTGGAAGTGTTTGTTGGGGTTTTGAAAACAATCACGCTAAAGATGACCTGAGGCTTGCTTCTGACAGAATTGGCAAACTCGAATCGGGCATTCCAAGAGAGTGTGTCCTGGTTTCTTGCAGTAATTGCAGAATTTTGAAGATCCAGATGGATGCCATTTGTGTTGAAAAGATCCAGATGAATGCCCTTTGTTGTTGGGTTGAGGTCCTTTGGGAGTGGTGAAAACAGCATCTATAGAGGTTGTTTTGTGAGGGGCAAGACGAGTTTCCTCTGAAATAAGTTCAGTAACAGCTTGATCTAAAGTAGGTGAGGGATTGCGGTGAAGGAGAGATGCACGAACATGCTTAAACTCATTAGTGAGGGCCATGAGAAAGAGAACCAAGTGTTGCTGACTCGATAGTCGAAAAATTTCTTAGCATTTTTGGCATCTGTAAACTCTGGTTCTGAGGAAGCAAGTTGACCCTGAACATATTGCATCTCAGAAAAGAAACTATTGATGGATTGCCCAGGTTGCTGTTGCATACAATGTAGAGTACCCAGAAGTTGGTATTGATGAGACAGATCTGCGGTGGTGTAGCGTTTCTGTAGAAAATTCTATAATAACTTGGCAGTCTTGAATCTACCAAATTGGAGACTAATGGAGCATACACATGTGTTTGTTAATCCAAGTGATAATTTGTGGTTCTTGCTATCCCACTCTTCGAGATGGTCTATGTATTTTGTGTAGTCTTCTCCAACGACTTTCTCTGGTTCAGAGATATTACCAGTGACATAGCGCCTAGCTATTTGCCCTTAAGAAAGCTTGACATAGCCTGAGCCCATATGGTGTAGTTGAGTCCTTCCATGATAATGACAATGAGTTGTGAAGTCTCAAGATGCTCCATAATGTGAACGAAACTAGAGGAGGACGAAGAAAAAAATAATAATAACAGGAACCGAGCTGTACTGATGGAGTGGTGGCTGAGATGACGTCGATGGAGAATAAGACTCCGACTATAGTAACTACCCAACAAGTATGACGAGGATCTACAAGAAGTTTTTCTAATGTGAATGATCCACTAATAGTGACAATGACAGAGCATACTCAACTCTTGATATATCGAAAACCACTAAGAATAGTAGCTCTGATACCAAGTTGAATTTAAAAGAGAAAATAAGACAATACAAAGAGAATAGAATTGTATTGAATAGTACAATTTGTTTACAAGAGAGTCATCCTATTTATAGCTTAACTTGATAGGAATGTTTTACTTTCTAATCAATGTGGGACTAGCTAAAATGTACATTGTTTTACTTTCTAATCAATGTTTTACCATTGCTTCACACATGTTCCACAAGTAGTGTGCTACTGATTCGAAAAGTTGACGGCGAAGTTGGTAAGATCTCTATAGGTAGGGACCCCAACACTGCAATTTTTTCATGAGTCAACTTGGTTTGCAAAGGAAAGAATCACCAATGCTGGAGTTGTAGTTGTAGGCCTGTAATTAACTACTTCCAATTCTCGTACTCTTGCTTAATTCGCTCATGGATCCTAATTAAAAATCACTCATAAATACTTCTGTTGAAATACTGTTGTTGTCTCCGTTTCTCGGATTACGAACACTTCTCGAGTAGTTTTCTTTTGTAACACGTATCTAAAAGGCCTAGTCTCCCATCTGTTACATCTACCTAGTAATTTAGAATGTTCTTCGATACGAGCAATGAATGAAATCCCAAGGTTAAATAAACGATAATATATTGAACGATACACTGAAATATACCTCCTTTGTGTAGACAGTTAAAGTTGAAGTTGCTGCAAAAATGAACATGCGAGCACCAAATAAAGAAGCTGTGGTCACTAACTCGTTTTGATGGGTAAGCAGTGGAAGAATTAGGATGAAAGTTAAAATGGTAAGAATTTCCATGGTAAGCTTGCGACCTAACCGATCCACAAGAACTGCTGCTACAATAAGCCCTGGAACTTCTGCAAGAATTAGAATAATGAATTTAGCAACTAATTATGTTAAAATGAATGTACTCTTTGGGGAATGGCTGAAGACGTAGTACCTGCTAAACTATTAATAAATACGTCAATATAGAGGCTAGCATCTTGGGCATTTTTCGAATGGATAGTTATCGAGCCACATTCTATTTGTCCACCGCTCAACTCGGATATCAATAATATAATTCCGTAGTATGCGAATGCATATCCAAAATGTAAAAGCCACAAAAGAAGCGTAGTCCCCAGTAAATTTGATGAAAAGAGTTCGAGCATAGATTTGAAGTATGTTTCACAATAACTTCTCTTTTTTTCGGTCGAGGAAAGTAGATGAGTTTCGTCTGATGGAGCATTTTCTTCATCTATAACCATTTTTTGATCGGAGAGAAGAATTCCAGTGGGAAGTTCCATTCGGTTGATCAGAGCTATTTTTTCCAAAATTACCACTGCATCAGTAGTTCTGTCTTTGGTATATAGGTATCTTGGAGACTCTGGTGCAAAATTAGATAAGACAAGAACCAAGAGAGCTGGTATAGAAGACAAAGCAAGTAGCCATCTCCAACCCAAGCTTGGCATGACAATCTGCAAGAATGATGGCTTTATGCTAATCATATTTATGCATTTACTGAGGAGACATTGTATGCTTGTAATATATTAGACATACCCATGCAAGTGAAGCCCCCAATATTGATCCAAGAGTCCAGAAAGTTGAAATAGCAAGCATATAAGCACCTCTATGAGAAGCTGGAATGAACTCCAGGAACCATGATGGAAATACATGTACACCGCCAACACCAAATCCGAGAAAACAACGATATATAATCAGTGACTTGTAATCTGGGGAAGAAGCACTTAATAGTCCAGATACTCCAATAACCATGACTGAACCTTGCATTGCCATCCTGCAAGGAGAAAGAAAACTCACTCTTCAGGGATAATGAAATCATGATATACGTTAGAGGGATAACGCTAAAACAAAGACAATGTTAGAAAAGATCTATCAGCAATCTCATACTTGAAGGTTCGTTATAATGTCATTTGCCCTCGTGGAGATACAGTACGTACTACGTAACACCGTGTGCTTCATTCTCGTAATTATCATGTCTATCTAAATGCTATATTTGCTGCTTAATTATTATAACTATGTTTATTGTGACTAATTATAATTTGTAGTTGAATGTGACGCCCTACACGATCGACATACTTAGCAAAGTTAATTATAATGTGTACATATAATTCTATTAAAATGAAAATAAATTACCTCGTATAATATATTCTTTTATTTATATGATTTTATTTATATGATTATAGTTTTATGACTTGCTATTTTTAAGTAAATCAAACCTTAACTCGTCCTTAGATATTTTTTTTATAATTAATTAAATTTTATTTATTTAATTTGATTAACAATTAAGCATGAAATTAAGGTTTGACTGAATAATGAAATCAGTCAATTGACATTCTAATTAATTATGTAGTGAAGAATCATCACCAACTTTCTAGAGAATTCCATAGCAGCCAACATACTAGAAGAATCAAGGAGGAGCAAGAACCAACTTCATTCTAGAGCTTTCCAACTTTCACCTCCATTGAAAAATTATCTAGAATTATGGAGAGGATGAGACCACCTACTATGCTACCTATATATATGTATGCAACTGTGTGTATTTGAGTGTAGTGGAAGAGAGTGTTAGAGAGAGTGCATGTGTGTTAGATAGAGTGTGCAAGTGAAGAAAGAGTGTAGTGAGAGAGTGTGCTGGAGAGAGAAAATATTTATATAATATTAGATAGTGCCATTTGGTGGTTCTTGTCTAGTGTGTATCCAGAATTGTAAAATCCATTTCATTAATAAACTTTTATTTTGGGCCTCTAAACTCAACATGTAGCTACAACTTTCCCTTTATAATGGACATATAATTAGAAGGCATAACACTTCCTAATACTATACGTTTCAATACAAAATAAAATCTCCATTTTATTCATTGGGACCAAGAAACTATCCAACTAAAGAACATACACATATTCTTATGCTTTTTCATCTTCTTCGATTTTATGACAAGCGCATAAGGTACTAAAAATTATTAATTTATCATGTTATCTTTCTTGTGCTTAAATCTATTTTTCTTGTCACGACGACGTCGACGAGACCGCTCTACATCGTCGAATCATATGGATAATTGTTTGCTCCATTCACACACACACGTGGGTATAATTAAATGACATGTATATGTATTCATGATTATTATCCCTTTATTATTTAAACCAAATGCATATCACCTCTTCGATTACTTTTCAAAGATGATTAATTTTTAATTAAATAAATTAAATTTTTTATATTTTATTATCAATTTATACCCAATAGCTATACATACATTTATATAGAGAAATATAAAATATTGTTTCATTTACATGTATTGAGATCCTCTTAATCAATTTATATACACTGTCATTTTAACATAATCTTGCCGATATGTATAAGTACTTATATTTCATTGGTCAAGGATATCAATAAATAAGATATTTTAGTAAGAAGTCTTTAGCATGTATATAATGCTTGTCAATTTTATCAATGTCAATACGTTATTTCATTTACGATGCATTTAAAAGTATCCTTAAGAGACTCTATTTTTAAAGAACATATTTTACAATATAGAGAGCATCTATTAATTTAGAAAGTAAAAACTTTTAAGTACTCCGACATGTTTTTTTTTATCTTTAACACTTAGTCCTTGTTTGATCCACATTATTATCAAAATTCATTTTCTTTTCTCTTATTTTCAATCACACAATATTCTTTATTAAAATAAGGGTTATTGGCGCAAAACGTCCCTACCTTTGAAGGGTTGTGTGGAAAACATCCCTACATTTGATTTTTTGGTGCGCAACGTCCCTACCTATCAAGTTTATTGTAGAAAACATCCCTACCTTTCATTTTTTGGCACAAAACATCCCTACCTTCTGCATTTCTTTGCACTGAACATCCTTTGCACATTTTTTTAATTCAAAATGACCAATATACCCTCCTATGTAAATTGAACAAGAAAAGAAAAATAAAAAAAGAAAGGGTAATTGGCGCAAAACGTCCTTACCTTTGAAGGTGTTTGTGGAAAACACCCTACCTTTCATTTTTTGGTGTAGAACATCCCTACCTTTCACATTCTTTATTTGAAGGTCCTTTTCACCAATTTTTAATATAAAATGACCCTTATACCCTCCTATATAAATAAAACAAAAAATAGAAAAATAAAGAACTAATTACAATCAAAGTCCTAAATGTTTTTAAAAAATACAAGTGAGTCCAAAATTTATGAAAATATTAAAAATAAAAAAATAAAAGGGATTATTGACCCAGTAATATAAAAGGGACCCCACTCGAAGAGAGGCAGAGGAGAAGATAGGGGGTTTTATTTTTTATTTTTATTTTTAATATTTTCATAAATTTTGGACTCACTTGTATTTTTTAAAAACGTTTAGGACTTTGATTGTAATTAGTTCTTTATTTTTCTATTTTTTGTTTTATTTATATAGGAGGGTATAATGGTCATTTTATATTAAAAATTGGTGAAAAGGACCTTCAGCGCAAAGAATGTGAAAGGTAGGGATGTTCTACACCAAAAAATGAAAGGTAGGGTGTTTTCCACAAACACCTTCAAAGGTAAGGACGTTTTGCGCCAATTATTCTTTCTTTTTTTATTTTTCTTTTCTTGTTCAATTTACATAGGAGGGTATATTGGTCATTTTGAATTAAAAAAAATGTGCAAAGGACGTTCAGTGCAAAGAAATGCAGAAGGTAGGGACGTTTTGTGCCAAAAAATGAAAGGTATGGATGTTTTCTACAATAAACTTGATAGGTAGGGACGTTGCGCACCAAAAAATCAAACGTAGGGATGTTTTCCACACAACCCTTCAAAGGTAGGGACGTTTTGAGCCAATAACCCTTAAAATAATATTACTTGCAAATCCAAAACTTTTCTTTATTTTTTAACCACACATCTCCATGAAATTAATATTCTAAAATACATTTTTGTCAAATAATGAGGCTCAAACAGGCTCTTAATTTTACTATTTCCAAAAATATTTATTGTTTTTTTAAATCTTTTACTTTTACTATCTTTTTTCAAATTATTATATTATTTTTCTCCATTAAAAATTGAAATACTTTGAATGCATTTAATCATAAATGTTAATTTGAAGAATCTCATGTAAAATAATTGTAAGTTTTAGCTCTTTAAAATCGAGATTATAGAGCATCTAATATTTAAACTTTAAATAGTCTTTTGGAGATACTCTAATAAACTTTGTTGTATGAAGATATGGAGTTCGACTTGGCTGGCATGTAGGGCTCTTTGCTTCTAGGCACTGACGAAGAGTGGTCTTCTCTCCCTTTCAAGGCTAAGAAGAGCAATGTGACAGAAAAGGGCTACGGAAAGGAAGGTGAGAAAAAAATTCTAGGGTCGGGCTGGAGGAAGGCAGCCAGCTCCGGATGGACTCGGAGGGCTATGATGCAGGTGAGGGTCCTCCTATCTGGACACTTGTTTTCTTCCAACCCATGCCACAGAAGATGTTAAAATTGTGTTGGTTGCATTCTATTATGTACAACCAAAGGTTTAGCTAGACACCGAGTTAATGAAGTAGAGAAGGTTTTGGCTGTCGTCAAATAAAGAGTTGAGTTCTAGAGTTCATGAGCATGAGAAGAAGGTCGACACCCTCCTATCTTCCCTCGCTCAGGCCTAGGACGAAGCCGTGGAGCATTATAAGGCCTCTTCTGAATATACACATCATCTGAACAAGTATGATCTAGCGTCGAAGTTCAGCTAGGGCGGAGAAAACTGTTGACCGTTGACCATAGACAATCAATGATCGTAATAGCCCGATCGTTTATTAATATTTGATTAAATAATATTAAAAGTTATTCAACGATCGTAATAACCGTTGACTATTGACCGTCGACAATCAGCGCGTCTCTCGCTGGGTGCTGGCTCCTCCACTTGGTACACGAATCTCAATGAATGGCTAATTACTGAGTTTTGAGTACCAGACTTTTAATCCCCTTAATTTCAATCTAATCTTCGCCCAAACGCGGGAAGTGGAGCAGGTAGCTTACAGCCCCTAGTAGGGACTAGGGGGATGATAGCACCCCACAGCCCGGATTTTTTTTTTTAATAACTTTCCTTGCATTTCAAACTGTATTTTAGACGAATTCATATCATTTGATGAACATATTGTCTCTTTAGCCTGGGATGTGGCGAATTCGATTGTAGTTCGACTTTACTCCCTTCATGTTCGGTGATAAATGTAGTTTATACACTTATTCGTGGCCTTAAGTCATGATATTTTATTGTCTTTTGAATTAAATTCTACATAATCTATGTTATATTGTGTTTTGTACGTAAAACTTTGTGTTTAATGAAGAATTGGAGAAAAAAAATGTAAAAGTGGCGAAAAAATGGTGAAATTCAAAGATGAAAACCATAGAGAGAAAATATTACATTAAATGAATTCGAGTTAAATAGAAATCAATAAATTTGTATTGAAAATATTAATTGGAGGCCCAAATTAAATCTATATGTATTTAAACACACACACTCACATGCACATATCACTACCTCTCCCCGTGCGTGCACGGGGAGTTTCGAACTCCCCGTGCGTGCACGGGGAGTTCCAAACTCCCCGTGCGTGCACGGGGAGTTTCGATCTCCCCGTGCACGCACGGGGAGATGGACTCTCCCGTGCGTGCACGGGGAGTTCGACTCTCCGTGCACGCACGGGAGATGGACTCTCCGTGCGCGCACGGGGAGTATTGAACTCCCCGTGCGCGCACGGGGAGATTTACTCGTTTTTTTTTTTTTTTTAAACAACAGTTATTACTTATTTTTTTGTGAAAAAATATATAATCGAGTATACATTATTTAATATTTTCATTAAATTTTTTTTTAAAAATCCGATTTTAAAACTACAATTTACTAATATATAATCCCTATTATAATAATACTTATAATACTACCTAAATATACATTATTTAATATATTTTAAACTCTAACTTCCCCTAAAAATTTTTTTTACCTAAATATACATTATTAATATTTTAAACTCTAACTTTCCCTAAAAAAATTTTTTTAAAAAAAAAACAATTATATTAATTTTACTTCCAATTTTAAAACTACATGAAAAAATATATATTCCAAACCTTCAAAATTCTTTTCAATAAATTATAAATTCTATAATCAATATACAAAAAAATTATATAATAATATTAATAATAATACCATCAACTTCCACCTACCCACTTCTCACCAACCACTTCTCACCTACCACTTCATTAACCCAACACACCTACACACAAATACCACCAATACTTCACTCATACATTCAACCACATTCAACCAAATACTCACACGGTTATAATTTCATCTTCCCAAATACACAAATTCTAAAACTCACATCCCAACTTCCTGCTCGCAAATTCAACACTCACATTCCAACTTTCTGATACAACAAAAAGGTAATTTTATCTAGCAAACCAACTTACTGTAATTTTATTCACAATATTTGATTAGATTTTTTATTTAATTTAATTTTCTAATTTACTTAGTGATTATTTATGGAATATTTTGAATTATACAATAATAAAAAAAAAAGTATACCATAATCTTAATTACTCATGCACAAATTAAAATAAAACAGTTGAAAGTTGAAAATCGACAAAATGAGATGTTGAACTAACAATAAAGATTACTTATTTATTGATTATTATAGTTTTTACATTAGATTCCCTGTCTTAATCTTGAGCAGTACAAAAGAATTAAATATTCTTAATGTTGAGCAGTCTTAATCTTGAGCAGTACAAAGAAATTAAATAGTATTAATGTTGAGCAGTACAAAGGAATTAAATAATGAGATTATAGTGTCACCAATATTTTAGTTCTTCAAGAATAATATATATTGAGAACATGTTTATTAGGTGTTGGTTTTTTAAATTGAATCTTAGATTCAATATGTTTACAGTGTATTTCTAGGGGTTAGTTCTTCAAGAATAATATATATTGAGAACATGTTTATTAGGTGTTGGTTTTTTAAATTGAATCTTAGATTCAATATGTTTACAGTGTATTTCTAGGGGATTTGTAAAGGGGATTTGGTAAACTTTTGTTTAAAAAATTGCTGTCTGTATATAATTACTAAAATGAATATAGATTGTAATAATGTTAATGTTATTTTATATCATAATCTTCGGTTGGGAATTTTTTTATGATAATATTACTAATAAGCTATTTGGCTCGGCTCAACTAGGCTAAGTTTTTTTTACAGCCAAGCCAAATAGCTCGACTCAGCTAGGCTAAATTTTTGTTAGTTTTGTTTACAGCCAAGCCAAATGGCTTGGCTCGGCTTGGCTAACTTCTTTTTTTTTTTTTTTTCCATTTTTTTACTTTTGATTAAGTATTTTAAGTTATAGATATTCGTTTTAAGTGATTTAAATTTGTTGGAAATGTTGAAATGCGTCCATGATAAATATAATGATAAATATATGATCGATAAATTTAAAATATCAAAATTTGAAGTGCGGCAATAAAAAAAATATGATCTATAAATTTTAAATATCAAAATAATTTTACATTAATTGTGAAACGTACAGTCGTGATTACTTATATTTTTTTCAATCTCAACCTCATTATAATGTCATTTTTTCGAATTTATTTTCTTACAATTTTTCGTTTTATTTGATATTTCACAATATGAATATCAATTTGGAACGATTTCAAATTTTTGAAAAAAAAACTTAAAATGTGATAATAATAATAAATATATTCTCGATTAAGTTAAAATATAAAAATGACTTTGGGCCATCTCAGCTAAGCCTTTTTTCTTTTCTTTTTTTTTTTTTTATGTTTGATTAGGTTTTTTCTATTTCTTTGGATTTATTAGCCTTTTTTTTACAGTGCTCTTCCTGATTAATAACATACTTATTGATGATTTGTTTATACAGATGTCTTTGGAATATATCCTTCCTCCAAATGAATGGTATTCTGCTGGCATTACTCAATATTCCAATCATCAGTATCTCAGGAATTTTTTTGAGTTGATCAATGAAGAACAACAGGCTGAGATAATGGGTAGTAACTTTCATGCATTTATATGCAGTGTTTTTTATAGATCTGAAGAACAACAACAGTTTAGTGGTAAACTGGTTCATGAGTTTATATTACGCCTTGTGAATTGTGGAAAAAATTATGAAATCAAGTTAAATTAAATGATCAATGGCCCGCTTCGGTATGCTTGAATTTTGTCTTATAACAGATTACCATGTCATGATATACCTTTAGAACGTGAACTTACTAACAATCGACTTAAAAATCGGTACTTCAATGGTATTAACAGAATCAAAATGACAATGCTATACGAAGCATTTCGCCTTTGTCAAAACGAAGATGATAAATTCAAACTTGGTCTAGTGATGTTCGTAGAATGTGTTTTAAAACCTACGGGAAGATATATTGACCAAAAAACTTTATCTATGGTTGAAAACATTCATACATTCCTTGCATATCCATGGGGTCGACAAGCATATGTTGTTCTACTGAGGTCTTTACAAGCATCACATGTAGAAAGGGTACAGAGAATGCATCAAAATGAACAACTCGAATCCAAATATTCATTACATGGATATCCACTTGCATTTCGAGGTACTATTCTTTTATTATATTGTTTTTCCTATTTTATATATAATTTTATTCACCGATTTATAACTTTATATATCTAATATATATTTCCATTTATGTAAGTCTTGGATATATGAAGCATTTCCCAATTGGCCGAAAATTTGGACAACCCTAGAAAGGAACAATACACATACCAAGGATGTACAAATGGAAGCCGCATAGAGTATTATGATGAAAATTCAATTAAACATTTTTTGTCAACTAATGAGGTATTCTACGTAATCATTACATTTCTTATCATTTTGTTATATACATATATTTACTTTTTGCATATACAAATACTTACTTTCGCACTTATGAAAAAAATCAAAATAAATTTTTTATTTATTTTTATTACACTTACAGATTCAAACAAACATAATACTACAGCCTCACTAGAAGAATTACAAACAATTTGGTATACAACTCTTTCAATGCCGGAAGACAACCATCATATCATACTTCATGGGATTCTCACAGACGATTAAACAATATCCACGAAGAAGTTCATCGACAACATACCATACCGGCTATTCACCGTACTTCCATTTCGGATACTTCAACCTCCACTCATGTTAGCTCCAACTATCTTACAAGAGGAGAGATGGAGCAAATGCTAAACGCACATAGGCGAAATGATATCGAGATATGTCTACTTTATGTGATAACATGAGAACAACCATTGTATCGGACATATCTCATCTACACAACAACTTAGAAACAACCATGGCACAACAATCGGATAGACAACAACGTCGATCTGAAACAATTTTTCAACGACAAGATGAATTGTTTCAACGACATGAAAAATTACAACAAGACTACAACGAAATCATACAATCTAGAATGCATCCTCAACATGATCCTCTTCATCATGATGCTTCTATTCATACAAGTCCTGTTGTACAGCATACATCAACGTTTGAACCCACAGAAGACACTACACAACAGAGAATACGACAAATACAAAAAGGGAAAAGCAAACAGTCTTCAATACCATTAATGAATTATCCTTTAGAAGACTACTCAACGTACAGATACTTAGCACTTACAAATTGGATTGCAGCAAATCCACCAAGGTAACCGCTCTAATTCTACTCCACTCTTTTACACATTGTTGAATTCATTTAATTCATCTCGAATTAAATTATAATTTTTTTCACAGCGCATTGTTGGATGATGGATCTAAAAATATGTACCCAAGAAGCATAATAGAAGCTATGATGGATATAACACAACCTATAACTACTGATGTAAGTAAACTGATTTACTATAATAAATTTAATTTTATATTTAATGCACATTATTTACATCTATTTTTTTATTAGATTCTTGATTTGGAGTTCAACTTGTTGAGGCAGTTCATAAACAACAATCCTACGTCCGTTTCAGAAGAATATGCAATTATGGATTTCAACTATGAAAACGAGTGTACTCGTCAGATGATAGTACAAATGCAAAATCTGGACACAAATACCTTAACCGATGGACCAAATTTACCTATTCTACAAGACTATGTGAATGGCAATTTACCAATAAATGGTCGTCCATGGTTAAGATGCAAGTACCTATTAATTCCAAGTTCATATCCAGGAAATACATGGTATTTATACTGTGTAAACATTGATGAATTGAAAACATACGTATATGATTGTAGCAATAACAATCATACACCGGAGCAAGTTAGAGCACATTCAAAATCGGCATTTGCTATAACTACGCACTTCCTGATGCATCCAACCTTCGTGGCCCACAAGATCCTTGAAGAAGAAAATTACAAAAAAAGACATAAAGTTGGAAATCATGCCGCATCAACCTTGACAAATAATGGGTAAGTATTTCAATTATACGCTATCTACTATACCATTTCATTCTCTGTTTACTATAATTATACATTTAACATACTAATTAAATTTTATTCTCACCTATCTTTTTCATAGGCCAAATTCTGGAGTATTTCTACTTAAATACATAGAATGTTTAGTTCGAGGTTATCCAATAGAATCAATTTCTGCAGACAGAATGATTTCTTATAGGCGAAAGATTGCCTTAGATATTTGCTTCAATGATTATTTCGTTCATCCTCATTGACTCTTTCACTCGTGGATAATCATGTGAAGAAGATACTATTTATGGCCAATTCTGCCTGCATAAGGTTTGATAACTTTCAATGCTACTTTTACGTTTCTCATTTTTACATTTATTTTATTTAGAAGCCTTTTCTGGCTTCTTTTTGCATTTATTTTATTGAGAAGTTTTCTCTCAATTGCGCTCCGGTGGCAGAATATGTCCACATGGATGAAGGCTCAAACGTCTGACAAATAACATGATCTAAGCTTATTCAATTTCGTGGGGGTATAATTTGTGTTAGCCATTATGATTCTCTCTTCTTTGCGTCTGGAAAATCAAAAATTTATTGAATTACTATTTATATATTGTTTCGTGATATTTAGATTTTGTGATTTCGTTATTTCTTCATATTTCAGCTTTTTTTAATTCTAATAGCCCCGCCTTGTAATAGCAATTAATTCATTATGTTATTTCATTTAGAAAAAGGGGTTTCCGTCAAAATCTAATTTTGACTGCTCAAACATGTGTTAATGTTAAAAGGCTGTTAATAATTTCATGTGCAAAGAGATTCAATCTACCTAAATTTGGAATAAAACTTATTAGTGCTTGTGATCTTTAGAGGCTTTGCTATTATTCTCATTGTTGTTGATATTTGGAGTGTACAAAATAAAATCTATTATTTTTTTATTTGGCATTAATGTAGATGCATAGATCAATTGATTTTTTACCTTGTGCTTTAAAATTTCTGTGGAGAGTCTATTCTAGCAGAATAGCTGTTTTAGTGGTCTAATTATCACTCTATCTGGTTTACAATAGATAAATCGTGGTCAAGCACAACAAAGGTCGCTAATTTGTGAAACCGGTTCGAAAATCGATTTCAGCATCGATGGAGTCTTCGTCCATAACCTTGGATTGTTGAAAGAGTTGTTGCAGAGTACACCTGCCAGTTCTACTTTCAACTTCAATTTTCTTGTTTAGTGGATTTGATGGCAATTGGGACTGCGTTTCCTTCTGCACATTATTTATTTGTTTAATTGCTTCAATGGATTCTATGGCAAATTCGACCACGTTTACATGTGTAGGAAGGACTAATCCCATCAGGCCCAAGTTGACAGACAGTAGATCCATTCACGCTCACCAAGAAAGGGAACATATTACAACTTCCTTCTGAAGATTAATCTTCGATTACATAATTCTCAAAGTTTTGTAACATGCTACTATATATTTCATTGTGACTGTGTATTGATGACAATTAGTAGATATTTTTTCTTTCTTATACATCATATTATCATGTCATCTATTGTTTATTTATATGATTTGTGAACTAAATTTTGCTTAAATGCTTTAGCATGAAGAATTGCATTTGATCACCTTGTTTTACAAATTTTTTTAGGTCTAATATCGTGTTATTTCTTTCATTAGAGGGATTTTGAGCTTTCTTCATTGCAGACAACGAAATTTCACCACAATGAGCGTTATTTATATAATTCACGAAATTCCACAACGAGCATTATTTATATAATTCACGAAATTCCACCACAACGAACGTTATTTATATAATTCACAAAATTCCACCACATTTAATACACTATCAATACTATAAAAAAAAATCAGCCCGTGCATTTGCACGGGCAAAGACTAGTATATATTAGAAGATACATACAGGGAGATACAGAGAGATAGACGTGAAAGATTGAAAAAAGGGAAAAGAAAACTGCCGTAGGAAATAGGGAGAAAAAGAAAGGAAAAAGGAAAAGAAAGAGAAAAGAGAAAGAAAGAAGAAAAGAAGAAAAAAGGAAGAGGAGAAAAGGATTGAGAGAAAGGAAAGAAAGAAAAGAAAAAGAAAGAAAACTGCGAACATTAGAAAATTTCACGTTTCGTCAATTTTTGGTGATATTTTTTCACTTTTGCGTGTTTTAATTTTTACAATATGAACAACTAATTTTTATATTAGGGAAAAAAATTTAGTCGACTTGTGATCGTTTATGTTTTATTCAAGATTTATGTAATTTATATATTTATGTGTTGGTTTTATTATGAGTTTAATGCATTAAATTACCTGATCAATAATTTGATGATTATGTGAGTCTCTTAAGAATCTAGAGGTGAGTTTGAGATTGAGACCATATAATAAAATTTGGTAAATTAGTATAACGTTTAGAGATACCAATACTAATTATTACGATCATAATATGAATTCTTAGAACCAGTGTTTCGTTTAACTAAAATTGAATCACGTAGAGATATGAAGTTGAATTAGTTAAATAGGCTCAATGAGAACTCGAGATGAGTAAATTGAATACAATAGAAGAATTCGATCGAACACTATATTAGGTTATGAATCTTAAATTAAGAATAAATGTGATCAATAGATGAAATTGCTATTCTCTAATATTTATCACATATTTGTTTCTTCAATTATCAATTGTTTGCAATCATTTTATATTTTTAATTAGTCAAAAGTAGTTAAGAAAAAATAAACACAATCATCGTAAATATTTACTTGCTTTTGTCAAATAGGAGCTAAGGAAAATTAGATTAAGTTTGAAAGTAAAGTCTCCGTGGGAACGATATCGGGACTTATAGGTCGACTATACTGCTTGTTACGATATCATACACTTGCGATATAAAAAAACGCAACAAATTTTTTGCGCCGCTGCCGGAGGACTATACTTTTAGTCTTAGTTTATTTTATCTTTAACTGCTATTTGATTTGAGTTGATTTGATTTTACTTTCTTTTATAAAAAAAAGTGTTCGTTGTATGCTCCGTACCTCAGGGGACGATCTTGAACCGTTTGACTCGAAAATAGAACGTACTTTCAGACGAAGACGCAATGAATACAAACAAAAACAACAACATCAAATGAGTGATTGTCAAAATATTCATATTCCTATTCAACCAATTGGATAAGTGGTCGCAAGAGTAGCGGCACTACCGGATCAGCAGCAGGAGTGAGGGGAAATAAATGAAGGAGACTTGCCCGTTTTAATGTTCTTGACGCCAATAGCCGCGCCTGCGATTTCCAGTATTGTGTATCCAGTTTTTGGGATAAATAATTTTCAAATAAGAGCAGAGTGGATCAATTTGATGAGCAAGACTCTCCAATTCTATGGGCTACCTCATGAAAATTCGAACACACATATCTCCAAATTTCTCAAACATTGTCAGAACTTCCATATTCCGGGGGTTAACGAAGTTGCTATTAAGTTGCGATTATTTTCATATACACTAAGGGATGCTGCATTGGAGTGGTTAGACGCCGAATCTCATAGAAGCATTACTACATGGGAAGAACTGATTAGAAAATTTTGCAACAAATTCTTCCCAACGGCAAAAGTAGCTGATGTCAAATTGAGAATTCAAACTTTCCAACATAAAGATGGAGAGAGCCATCATGAGGCATGAAATAGATTCAAAGAGCTAATGCGAAAGTGTCCAAATCATGGAATCACAATAGGTAATCAAGTGCAGCACTTCTACACCAGACTCTCACCTTTTTTAAAATCTCAGGTGGATTCCTCTGTGGGTGGATCGATCATAAGAAAATCTTTACACAAATCTTTGATTTATTTGAGTTAATTGCCTACACACTTTTAATGTTTTCATCAGAAAGAGTGGTACCACCGAGAGCATCGAGATGTATGAATTAGATAGCATAGCATCTATGAACGTGCAGGTAGCAGCTTTGACAAAACAGGTAGAGCTATTTGTGAAATCACAAACGAGAGGAGCATATGCAGTGATGGGCGGTCCATCATGTGAAAACTGTGGAGCTAAACATTTGACATAAAATTGTATGTCTATGGGCTTTCCCGAGGAACAAGTCAACTTCATTCAAAACGGGTCCTGCAATTTTAATCCATATTCACAAACATATAACCCAAGATGGAGACAACATCCTAATTTCAGATGGTCGAATAATCAACAAGGGAATGATTCAAATAATGCCCAGCAGGAGCACAAACCAAGTTTGGGGGAGATTTTGCATCAATATGTGTAGAAAATAGACAAAATATTCCAACAGATTGATACTAATTTTCAAAATCAGCAAGCATCTATTAAGAAATTGGAGACACAGATTGGTTAAATAGCTCAACAACTTACAGAACGTCCACAATGATCATTGCCAAGTAATACAATGACAAATCCTAAAGAGGAAGTGATATCAATAAGAGTAGTGAAAAACGATCAACCCAGGACTTCTGTAAAAGTTAAAGTATATGTACGTCCACTTCCAATCCTCTAAAGACTTCGAAAGAAGTTAATGAAGGAAAATATTCATGCTATAACTATAAGAAGTGGGGTACAATTATTAGAGATTACTGTGAAATGACCAGAAAGAAAAGATGACCAGGAAGATGTTGATGAAGCTATAATGGAGGAAAAATTTGCACCCGCCTCAATTGAGAATGAAGAAAGTATAGAAGCATCCACTGTCAATGCACCAAGTCCAGTTAAGGTTTACGTGAATCCCATTCCTTTTCCTCAAAGGTTCAAGAAGAATAAACAAGACATAACATTTGAAAATTTTCTTGATATTCTCAAGAAGTTTCAAATCAATATTTCGTTGATTGATGCGATATTACAAATTCTAAGCTAAACAAATTTTTTGAAAGATATGTTGACAAAGAGAAAAAAGCTTTCGAAATTTGAAATTGTGTCATTAATAGAGGAAAGTAGTGTAAGAGTGCAAAACAAATTGCCTCCCAAGTTAAAAGATTCAAGGAGTTTTACTTTGCCTATTTCAATTGGAAATTCTTGTGCTATTAATACATTGTGTGACACAGGTGCTAGTATAAATCTAATGTCATATTCTATTTATAGGAAATTGGGATTAGGCGAAGTCAAATCAACATCAATAAAACTACAACTAGCTGATACAACAATTTCAAAGCCACGTGACAAAGTTGAGGATGTGCTCATAAAAGCAAGAATTTTAATATTTTCGATGGACTTCATCGTGCTGGATATATCAGAAGATCGAGACATTCCAATTATATTGGGCCAGCCATTCTTAGCAACGGATTGAACTCTAATTGACATGGAGACGGGTGAGCTAATATTGAGGGAAGAAGACAAGCAATAGATATTTAATATTTATACCCCACTTGAGGAACCTTCTAACAACAATAATTGCTGTAGAATTGATGAAAAAGAGCTACCCGATCAACGAAGCTATCAGAATAGAAAATCAAATTTCGGTAGATTTTTTAGTAGAGATGAAAATAGAAATATCAAAATATAGAGAGCAAAAAAAAGGGTGCATAAATGAAAATTGCACAAAATGCAATGATGTCATAACTTGGTTTGAGCCACCATGATCAAACATGGCATAAAGTCAAGCTAATGACGTTAAAGAAATGCTTCTTGAGATGCAGCCCAAGCTTTTTTGCCTTTCTTTAATTCTATTTTTGAGTTTTAGAATAGTTTAGTTTATTTTAAATTTATTTGTGACTCATCATCCACATCCCATTTTCTCTTTAATTTTCGATATGTTAGTTGGTTTGTTAGATGTTAGAGTGAAACAACACTTGTTCCAATTATTTGATCTTAATACTTTATATGATTATTCAAGAACATATCGTCATGGAACCTTTAAACCAATATTTACCACGGAGCCAACAAGACCAATAGAAAAGCTAGCAATTGAATTACAAGCCATATTAGGGGAGTTTTTTCTTCACATTCTTTCACACCCCTTTATATGCAGATTTAGGATTAAAGACATTGAGGACAATATCTAGTTTAAGTTTGGATGTGGAAAATATGAGTTTTCATTTTTTATGTGTTTTTATTGTTTTATTAAAAAATATTCTTTTGTATGCTTGTGTGAGTTAGTTGACATGTCTGGTAATGATGAATATATTAAATTATGAATTGATCTATGAATGGTGAATAAGTTGCATGCTTAGATTAATTTTTATTTTTCAATGTAAAAGTTGATATATATTGAGCACACGAATTAAGTTAAGCATTGTGTAGAAATAAGTTGATTTCATAATTGAATATGTTGAAATAGTGGGTCATAGATGCTAAACTCAAAACCATTAAATTTTACATTCTTAGACCAAATTTACAATAGTTTGGGGGAATTTCACTGTTGTAGGAAGATGTTGAGATAAATAGGAATTTCATATGTAAAATTAAAAATCTTGTGTGGATTGTCTAAGGTCAATACGAGGCAATTTGGTGAAAATCTCAAATTAGAGGTCGTTTTACTTAAATTGGTGTTATATGAGGAATATTGCACTAATCAAGACATAAAATAATATATTTTATTAGAAAATTTCTCTTCGTAGCATTTATGACTTGAGCAATTAAGTCTACAAGGGTATTTAAAATTTGGTGCCCTATGGTCATCTGATTTGAGAGTTATCGGCTGAAAGCTTGTTAGATAGGTCATTTAGAAAGCTAATGGAAGAAAACGCTTCAAATAAAAAAAAATTATTATTCAAAAAAATAATTCAGAAAAAGTAGGTGCATGAAACAGAAGACGCGCCAATGCCTTGGTTAAGTCCCAAACACTTGTTAAATAAAATTTGACTCTTGATAAGAGATTGTTAGTTTAATTAAGTCCTAGACATTGAAGCAATCAAACGTAATCGAGAATCATTGTTTATTGAAATGTTGAACTGTAATTAATGAAATTTTGTCAAACTAGAGACGTGAGAATAGTAAAAAAAAAACCTTAGTCATACACTGAAAAATAGTGAAAATAATAAGTTTGGGGGTGTGTGAATCTTACGAATGATGAAAGAACATATTTGACAATTGAAGGTCGAGAATTGAAACAATTTATGAATTCATAATGCTATATTTAATTCTTCACACACACACACACATCGATTTTACATTGAAAAATTGGATTTTAATTTTTGTATTGTGATTTTGAAGTTATGCATAGATTTATTATTATGATTTCAATTCTAAGATAAAAAGTCAGGTTAACTAGCTAAATCTTGTTGCTTTACTTGATTGACTGGCCATCAATTAGATAATTAGCATTGCTTGTTTGTATATTTGTTAAGTTTTAATTTTGTTTGAGGACAAATAAAGATTCAAGTTTGAGGTGTGATAAGTGTAGTTTATACATTTATTTGTGATCTTAAATCATGATATTTTATTGTCTTTTGAATTAAATTCTACATAATCTATGTTATATTGTGTTTTGTAGGTAAAACTTTGTGCTTAATTAAGAATTGGAGAAAAGAATGCAAAAGTGACGAAAAAATGGCAAAATTCAAAGATGAAACCATAGAGAGAAATATTACATTAAATGAGTTTCAATAGACTTGTATTGAAAAATTTAATTTGAGACCCAAATTAAATTGAACTATATATATATATATATTAGAAGATACATAAAGGGAGATACAGAGAGACAGACGTGAGAGACAGGAAAAAGGGGAAAAGAAAACAGCTGTTGGAAAAAGGGAGAAAAAGAAAGGAAAAAGGAAAAGAGAAAGAAAAGAGAAAGAAAGAAGAGAAAGTCAAAGCAGAAAAACGACAGGATAGAGAGTGAAGAAAAAAAGAAAAGAAAAAGAAAGAAAACTGTAAATACCAGAAATTTTCGCGTTGCACATTTTTATTTTTACAATATGAATAACTAATTTTTATGTTAGGGAAAATAATTTCGTTGACTTGTAATCCTTTACTTTTTTATCCAAGATTTCTGTGATTTATATATTTATGTGTTGGTTTTATTATGAGTTTAATATATTAAATTACCTGATCAATAATTTGATGATTATCTAAGTATCTAACAAATCGAGAGGTGAGTTTGAGATTTAAATCATCTAATAAAATCCGGTAAATTAGTATAACGTGTAGAGATACCTATACTAATTATTGCGATCATAAAATGAATTCTTGAACCAGTGTTTCGTTTAACTAAAGTTGATTCACATAGAGATATTGAATTAAATTATTTAAATAGGTTCTGTGAGAATTCGAGAGGAATAAATTGAATACAATAGAAGAATTCGATCGAACACTATATTAGGTTATAAATCTTGAATTAAGAATAAATATGATCAATAGATGAAGTTGCTATTCTCTAATATTTATCACATATTTGTTTCTTCAATTATACATTGTTTGCAATCATTTTATATTTTCAATTAGTCAAAAATAGTTAAGAAAAAATAAACATAATCATCATAAATATTTACTTACTTTTGTCAAATAGGAGCTAAGAAAAATTAGATTAAGTCTGAAAGTAAAGTCTTCGTGGGAACGATATCTGGACTTAAAGGTCGACTATACTGCTTGTTACGATACCGTACACTTGCGATATAAAAAATGCAACATTAGACACTTTTGAGTTTTAAGTTATATAGCCCTTAGGCCAAGCTACATATTTCGATTTATTTTGATGTATGCTCTATCGTCTTTATTTCTATACTTTTGTTACTTTCAATAGGTTAAATCAAAACCTTTCGGCACTAAAAAACATCAACAACAGTAAGCTATGCAAAGTGAATTTTCCTTGTGGCCAACAAACCTCTGAGCAAGGCCTTTATCTTTATGTACACTTTTTTACGGTATGCTAGCCAATAATTGGCCGTCGATCTCCCTCTCACAGGCTGAGGTCGATCGACCAAACTGATTGTGGTCAATTAGTCGACCACATGCTGCTGTGGTCCCTTCGAAGGAAGAGTTGATATATGTGTAAAAGGTAAAATATAGAAGTATGGATTTCGGCAAAAAAAGTCTTTTAACTATAGTTGACCCCTTTTGGGGTATCGATTAGCCTTCAGATTTCGTTCACGTGCTTAACGGGTTCTGCTCACGTGCGAGGATGTTTTTGAGAGCCTTAAGATACAAGTTCTATCAAATCGGGCATCTAATTGTCTTTCAGTTATTGAATGGGCTAGATTGTGTAAATAACTATCCGTCTTCGCACATGCTGTGGTTGGGTCGATCGACCCCTCATGGCGGGGTTGGTAGACGGTCTTCAAGTAGAGACCTTTGCTAAGTTCATGCTGGTTAATACTCGGGAAAAATTCATAAATAAGGTGTTTAGTTTACACCAATTCAAAAATCATGTTTATAGTTTGAAAATTTAAAAATCAGATTTTTTTTTTAAAAAAAAATTCTAATATAATATAATATAACAAAATAAACCCATCCCACATGCACCACCCCTACTTCTCCGGGGATTATTCCGGCGACCACTCTTCTCCGGCGACCATTCTGACGACTGCTCCGATTCCGGCGACTATTCTGTCAGTCATTCCGGTCACATATTTACAATTTATGATCATAGTTCAAAAATTTTATAGGTCACATTTAATTCGTTGGTCACAGATCTCAAAATTAGTTGGTCACAGATCAAAATTTATAGGTCACACAGTCACAGATTTCCAAATTAATTGGTCACAGATTTTTTATGGTCACATATTATATAATTTTTAGGTCACATATAAAAAAATGGTTAATTTCATTGGTCACATATTTTCAAATTTATTGGTCATAGATTATTTTTCAGTCACATATTGTCAAATTTTTAGGTCACAGTTAAATACTTGGTCACAGATAACCAAATACTTGGTCACATACCATTGGCACTACCACTTCAGCTACTTTTGACCACCCTCACCCCACAGCCGCCATCACCACCACGGCCACCAACATCACCGCCGTCGACCAACACCGCAAACATCACCACCACCTCAATACCGCAGCCAACATCCCAACCACCACCATCCAACTACAAACAATGTCACAACTTGCAAACCACTACCAATTACCTTAAAAAACTCCAGATTTCCACCACCAGCACAACACCACCACCACCTTACCGCCAACGCCCAAAACATCCTACCTCAGATCTGAGGGGAGAAACACACGTCATCGCCGCTGCAACGATGATTTTAGCTCTCAAAGCAGCTCAGAGTCATCCCAAATATATCGGATGGAAGAACCACTACATCTACGTCACTGCCGTCCCCCAAAACAACATCCATATTGCCGTCGCTACAACCAGTCACCACACCATCAAGTCACAGTCCACCTCGTTGCAACACAATCGACACCCTCACAAACAAAAAAAAACAAACAAACAAAATACAAACACCGCCTCATGCACAAAACACCCACTCGACATCACCAAATATCAAATCTCGATTCCGACCACACCAATCGACAGCCACACTCAACCAACAACCCCAAACTCGCCGCCCGACAGTGACCCAAAAATTTCACCGGCTACATCTAATCGACGACCCATGAAATTGACTCAACTCAACGGCGGCACCTAACTCGCCAGGTCTTTGCAGTACCCAAATGAGACGAACAGTACCTAGAGGGAGATGACGAACAGACGACGCCGACACCAGCCTCCCTATTTGGGCCTCAGGTCGCGACGCTGTTTGTTCGTGCGGCAGCGTCAGCATCACGACAACGCAGCAGCATCGCGACGATGCTTCACCCTGCAGCGTCGCGACACCGTTCGCGCAGCAGCATCGACAATAGCGTCACGACGCTGCTGCAGTGGGAGGGGGAGGGAGAAGGGCAGTGGAAGGGGGAGGGAAAAGGGAGGAGAAGCTGGCGGTGGCGGTGGCGGTGGCAATGGTGGCGGTGGCGGTGGCAATGGTGGCGGTGGGTGAGAGAGTGGAGAGATGAATAGATTGAGAGGAAATAGAGAGAAATGAATTAGGTTAGGGTTTGAATAGATTAAATGTTTAATATTTAAAATAAAATACCTGATTTTTGAATGAATAAATTCTAGACCTGATTTTTAAAAACCAATCTTTAAACACCTGATTTTTTATAATTTCCCTTAATACTCCCTCAGAAGGCCTTCAGTTAATGTGCTAAGCCCGTGTTTGGTTTGGATTAAAATCCAATTAAAATTTCAAATCAAAGTTAACAATTAATTTTAACCACATATTTAATTGAACTCACAACTTTTCAATCACATGTTTTATTGACTTTTATCAAAATTTACTAAAAATTTGATTTTAATTTCTACCAAACAGGGGCTAAATATAAATGGTCATCTTAGCGCACGATTTAGGGTTTAGATTGATTTACTCTTATACCGTTTATCAATAAACGAAAGAGAAACTATGACTGAACGATGCACATGTTTATGCAGATTTTTAATATAAGTTATATTCAAGTATACATGGGAAATTAACAAGAAAAAGACAGACGGAAAATGAAGTGACACTGCGATAGTCCCAGGATGATAGCACTCTGTCACGTGAACCAACACAGCAAAAACAAAAGTGAAAAGGACTGGTATGAATATTCACAAAAAAAAAAAAATATTACATATTTATTCATCTTCAACAAGTTCCCTGAAAATTTCAAAAATGTTTGTAGCAAGACTTGATTCCATGATCTTTATCTACTTTGATTAACGATGATTTCACTCTTTTAAAAGAAGAAATTTGCTAACCACTGATGCAAGATCAACAAATATAAAGCATTATAATTAAAGATGAACTGAAAAATGAGTACCTTCTCCCGTAGACATCTGATATGAAGCCCCAGAAATATGCTCCGACAAGCATTCCACCAAAAACTGCGGTTGTTAGAAGGCTCTCTTCTGTAGGAGAAAGTGTCCATTCAGATTTAACTGTTGGACCTATGAAGGAGATCAACGTCATTTCCATCGCGTCTGCAACCCAACCAAGCCCAGCAAAAACCAGGACAAGACACTGGAAAGTCCCGAACCCCACAGTAGAAAGTGCTTCATCCAGTGTGTATCCAATGCTCTGATCTCCCATATTAACTTATTAAGAATCAACTACAAAGAAACAGACAACAATCGATTATGCACAATTTTATCGTCGCCCTTATCAGATATAGATCATACTTGTGCACTTAAAAGAGCCAACTGCACCCCCATTGTACTCACTATATATAGCCTGGGCCTGTTTAAACATAATATATATGTTATTGATTGAAAACTTTGATACGCACAAACTCTTTCAAATAGATCGTTGCGACCAAAAGAAATTTAGAGATCACAAGTGTAATCACTAAATGCATGTTTGGTACACAGTAGTAGACGTCTGGATAATATTAGAGAAGATTTCAGTTTTTTTTTTAACTGTACTATTCAATCCGCTCTACCATATATGCCATGAGTCTTTCACGTTAATCTCAATAAACTTATCACCGTAATCCAAAAATTATTTATCGAATTCCAAACTCAGAACCACATCAGAAGAAAATATCCAAACATTCTTCCCCCATTTTCTTTGAATGAAAAGAATTACCTCAATGCTCAGGTTGAATCTGTTTCAATCTCAGCTTGATGCTACTCCATACGACTGGTAACGTAAAGAACAGTTTTATGTTATAACTCAGTACAGTAGTGCAGCAAATTGCCAGTAGAAAATAAAACAAGAACGTGGATTCCTCCTTTTGAATATGGAATCTCTCATACTTATTTTAGCTGAAGTTACTGCATATATGACTGGCTCTAATTCTAAGGAGGATAACAAATAAGGACACATTTGTCTAAGCCTAAAAAAGCTAAAGTTACTTGAGAAAAATTTGAAGTTTCTTAATCTTTAAGTAACATTTCTTTACAAACATGTTTGGATTTTATGTAAGAGTAACTTTGCTCAGGCTGTAATTGAAATAAATGTAAATCAAGAGCCAATTTCACTACCAAAATTCAAGAAAAGTCCAGTGTGCAATTGGGATATGAGATCGTATGAAAAAGTTTGACAGAACTCACTCTTTGTAACACATGAAGCCAGTTTATTTTTCATGGAACTTGGAAATGAGATTCCATATTCCACCAAAAGTCATGTTTGATTGTGAAAATTTTGTTGGCAATTCCTTTTCCACAAAATGCCCCCACACGGTTCCAATTCCATGCTTTTGAGGAAAATCAATTCCCACCACTCAGGCTACTTTTTTTTTTTTTGTGTGTGCAATGGAAACAAATTATATCTCAAATTGTAACAAATTATATTTCTTCAATGGACAATTTTCATTTAAAATAAAGCCAAACGAACACTAAAAGATCCAAAATTTCAATATTTTTCACGTGAAAAATTATGCTAATCAAACATAATTAATTAACAATTCTCAAAAAAACAATTATAGGAAATTATATTCTTTAAAATTCATTTTCTTTTCACTCAAATTCCACTCTTACAATCAATCCGACTCGAAATAAACTTTGAGCGTTGAAAAGAGAGAAAGTATGTCTCCATCATCTGCGCAGAGGAAATTGCCCGACAATGGCATAATTTAATAATAATAATAATAAAAGATCTGTCATAAGTAAGCAAAGTTTGGCCCCATATGAATTTATTACATAAAATATTCCAAGCTTGGCCCATAAGAATTTGTCACTTCAAAAATAAGCCAATTTTGGCCCACATAAGAATTAACTGCACTTCTTTGTGGAACTAAAAAGTATTGGAGCAGGTCAGCCAACCAACAGATAGTGACAATTTGATGCTTACACACTGATTGGTTATTACCAGAAAAAAAGTGATTACACAGTGAATTAATATATTTGATGACAGTGCTATTCGTCTTTATAATTTAATGGAAAATTGCACTATTCATTCCCTACTTATGACTCTTATTGCAATTTGGTCAATATGTTTTATTTGCATTGTCATCTCAGGTCTTTCAATCTTATAGGTTCCGTGGTGTAATTTTAGTGCACTCGTATTTCTAACATTTTAATTAATTTTTTAACGTTGATGTTTGTCGATTTTTCACGTGGTTTGATCCTCTAGTACAGTGCGAGGAGTTTAGTACCATAATCCTTGATTTAATAAAGAAGTTGGATAGGATTCAAATATTCGAATATTTGTCACTGCCCTCAAAATCATTGCAATGAAGTGCCTTGTACACAATGCGCTATCACGCATTTTGTGCACTGCTGCATTTGTACCATTTAGTCTTTCCACACAACATCCCCATTTAGGCATCACGACTTACGGCGATATGATATTTGAATGATACCAGAGCTAACCCAACAAGCCACTCTGCAACAATACTTACTAAATGCGAATAATATCGTCTCATCAAGTGTTATGAACCAAAAAGATAAAAACTGTAGCTTGTAGGCATTCTGAAGGAATGATGAAAATATTCTGTAAAATGGCTTGCATTCATTTACTGATGTACGCACAAAATCCAGTGTTAGAAAAGTGTATCATCCAGTGTGTATCCAAGGCTCTGATTAGTCATCTTAAGAATCAAGGACAAAGAAACCATAGTAAAATAGTTTCTTTTAGTACTGTACCGAATTTTAAGATCAAGATAACCTTCATAATCATATTGTTAAGGTATGTCTTATTGCAAAAGCTATAAGCAGTCATAGGAAAGTATTTGTAAGCAGTTGTTTCAGAAACATAAATAAAAACCCCCCCCCCCCCCCCCCCGCCACAAACGCAAGCAAAAATAAACTTTTGGATGCTAGTGACCTAGCTCATGTTTGGTATGGATTAAAATCAAGATTTTAATTTAAATCAAAGTCAATAATTAATTTTATTCACTTAATGGGCCGGTGCTATTATTTACATTTCCATTGTTTCTTACCCTTTACTATTGTTGCTTAAGTGACACTCACTTATTGGTAGCATTAGCATGACCCGGATTGTGTGCTTGTTTGGAACCATTTGTGGCCTTTAGATTTAATCCACGGTTGGGATTAATTCTTGGCTTGATATTTTACTTGGGCCTTGGCTATTGTGAGAACTCTTCCTCCTTCTTCGAAGCCACTCCCGTTTTCTCTCTGTACATCTCGTTCTTCTTCCTCCTCTGGTGTACCCTAAAATTGACATGGTTAGCCTGTTGGTGGGAGATATACCTGTGTAGACTTAGGTCTGAAATAGTGGTTAAGTGTTGGTTTGTTCTCGAGGGCTTGGGTCAGATTTTAGGGTTGTTCTTGGCTGCTATGGTAGATCCCTTGGATCGATGACATTAGTCAAGTTGTTGAGTGTTCTTGGCTGGTTCTAATCTCTCTCTGGATGGTGAATTGCATGGCGTGGAAGGCTGTTCCCGAGCCTAATCATTTCAACCGAAAATAGGAGAAAGAACTGGGTATCTTGGCCGGTAAAGGAAAGTAGCGTTCTGTCTTGTCTCTATCTCGTTTATGCTCTGTTTTTTGTTTCTATGTATTCCTATGATTTCTGTATTGTATATGTTAATGTATGTTGATTCTATGATTTCTGAACTTTGTCGATTAGGTTATGCAAATGTTGGATTACAATGTTGTATACTCTGTAAATGCTAAAAAGCTAATTTGGAGCCTATTAGAACTCTGTTAGTATTGATTTAGTGATTACATTATGCTGTAAATTCCTAACATCTGGTATCAGAGCCTTGCATTAGGTCTAGGGCTTGTTTATCCTTCATAAAATCGGGCATGTTCAATATGCTATTCGAATTTGCTGTTTGGGTAAGTGGTTTATCTGTATATACCTTTTGAGGTTTAAAACAGAAACCATCACTGCTTGTTTGGCATTCTAGTTTTCTAATTCGATATTGATTCCTGTGATTTTGTGTTGTGCATATTGTTGACTGGATTGGGTGATTTTGGAGACTTTGGCTGGCTCACCTAACCGAGGAACTGGTGGTATTGTTACTGTTTTTCAATAATGGTTTGGTAAGATTATTCTAAATTCTCTGATATCTTAGGTTTGGCACACTTACCAATTTATGCATGATTGCTTGGTTGCCTATTTGTGAACTTTGTTGATTGAATTCTTATGATTAATTTGTAACCAGAAAGACATGCTTATCTACTTTATATACCTGTGCATTGCTTAAGTTTGGATCACATCTGCACACACATCACATTGAGGTTTTGTGATTGGATTGTTTCATTACTGTGCTTCATTTTTTAAACATTGATTTTAACTCTGCATTCATACTTTGTATTGAATCTGGAAAATATTTTTTTAGAACCTTTTCTGTTGTGTCCATGAGTACAGACCATTCTTTTAAAGAATCCGGAATGGGTTCAAGGGTCGAATTATTGCAATTCGATGGAAATGGGGACTACTCAATTTGAAAACAGAAAATGAGAGCCATTTTGGTTCAACAGAGAGTTGCTAAAACTCTAGATGATCCTTCTACTTTTTCCAGCGAGTTAAAAGCTAAACCTGTTGAAATTAAAAAAATGAATGAAATTGCATATAGTTCTATAATTTTGCACTTATCTGATAACATTGTTAGACAAGTAGACATTGCTAAAGATGCTAGAATTTTGTAGACTGCCTTAGATGCCTTATTCTTGACTAAGACTTTGCCTAACAAGATATTTCTGTTAGAAAAATTGTTTAGTTTTAAGATGGACCCGGAGAAGGATATAGAAGGAAATTTGAGCGATTATAGTATAATTGTTAAGAGTTTGACTCATAATAATAAGAAGTTCGATGATGAGGATTTAGCTGTCATACTGTTAAATTCACTGCTCGAATCTTATAAAGAAATAAAAAATGCCATAAAATATGGTAGGGCTACTCTATCATAGGCTATTATGGTAGATGCATTGAAATCGAGAGAGCTATAACTAAAAAGAGACAACAAAACTAATTTGAGAGAGGAGAGTCTGTTTGTTAGGGGAATACTTGAAAAGAAAAAATTCAACTTCCATAACAAGAAGGGAAGAGAAAATCTAAAATACGATCCAAATCTAAAGATAAAAGTGGTAAGAAATGTTATAACCGTGGAAAGTTAGGACATTTCAAGATAGATTACTTTGAATGGAAAAAGAAACAAAAAGACTTGAACAATACTGATCAAATAAATGTTGCCGTTGTTTCTGAATTCGATAATCTACACGTCCTGAATGTGTCTGAGGGGGAATTTGATAAAAAATGGATCCTAGACACAGGGTGCACCTTTTACACGTGCTTTGAAAGGTCTAGGTTCTATAACTATAAAAAGGTTGAACCTAGGAAGGTCTACATGGGAGACAACAATTCTCAGAATGAGGTAGGGGTTGGTGACATAGCCATTAGGATGTACGATGGGGGCTTTCAGGCAACTCAGGGAGATTAGATATGTCCCTAATAAAAAGAGGAACCTCATTTCCTTAGGTAATCTTTAACATTTTGAAAATCTTTGAGGGATATATGATAGTTATGAAAGGAACCAGAGGAATGGGCTGTACTATCTAGAGGGTAGAACTGAAACAATACCTAATTCGAGTATTCTTACAGTCAGTAAAGATAAAACCGAATTTTGATATAACATAATGGGTCACATTGAGTTTAAATGGCTAAAATCTTTAAGTAATTAGAAGTTACTTGGAAAAGATGACATTGAAACTATGGATTTCTGTGAAACTTGTATTTTGGGTAAGTCTCATAAGGTGAGCTTTGAAACTAGCTCTCATAGGACTAGCAGTCCATTGCACTATATCCATGCTGATCTATGGGGTCCTGAAAAGCATTCCACATTTGGTGGAAGTAAGTACCTCTTATCCTTAGTGGATAATTATTCGAGAAAAATTTGGATTTATCATTTAAAAGCTAAATCGAAAACTTTTGGAAAATTCAGAATTTGACTTAAGCCTGTTGAGAATCAGTTAGACAAGAAACTTAGAATATTAAGAACTGATAATGGGCTTGAATTTTGTAATTTCGAATTTGACAATTTCTGTAAACAGGAAGGGATAACAAGACACATAACAGTTAAATACACACCTGAACAGATAGAACTTGCCACTTATGAAGAAACTATTAATGGAAATTATTCTGAAAATTGGATAAAAGCTATGCAGGAAGAAATGAAATCTTTGAGTGATAATAAAACTTGGAAACTTGTTAAGAAACCTAAAGATGAAAAATTGGTTCCTTGTAAATGGATCTACAAGTTAAAAAAAGGTTTGAGTCCTAATAATCCTGTGAGGTATAATGCGAGATTAGTGGCTAATGGTTATAATCAAAGAGAGGGTGTGGACTATAATGAGATATGTTCACCCGTGGTTAAGTGCAAGACAATCAGATTGGTGTTGGCTCTTGTTCAATTCAATTGGGAACTGAACAACTCAATGTAAAAACTGTATTTTTACATGGGGAGTTGGAAGATGATATCTTCATGAGCCAACCACAAAGGTTTGTGGTTAGAAGCAAGTCTGATTATATGTACAAGTTAGAAAAATCTTTGTACGGGCTGAAACAAAGCCCAAGACAATGGTACAAGATGTTTGTTGCCTATGTACTGAAGATAAGGTTTAAAAAAAGTGAATTTGATGCTTGCTTGTATTTTAATGACATAAAGAGCGATTGTGAAGTCTACTTGCTACTTTATGTCAATGATATGCTGTTAGCTGGACCTAGCAAGTTTCAAATTAAAGAACTGAAAGATCTTTTAAAATCTGAATTTGACATGAAAGATTTAGGGAATGCTAGAAAGATTCTAGGGATTGTGATAACCAGGGATATGGCTAAGAATATGTTAACTATTTTACAAGAAGCTTATTTGAATAGGGTAGTAACTAAATTTGGAATGAAAGACAGTAAAATTGTGAATGTGCCTCTTGCTAGTCATATGAATTTTTCACACGCTCAATCACCTAAATCTGAGTCTGAATTGAAAGAGATGGAAAATGTTCCTTATGACAATGCCATAGGTTCTGTCATATTTTCTATGATTACTACCAGACCTGATCTTGTATTTTTCATCACTCTCCTAAGTAGATTTATGTCCAATCCTAGTAAGGCACATTCGGTTGGTATGAAATGGCTATTGTGGTATTTGGTTGAGAATTTAAATCTAGGCTTAGTGTATGAGAAAAGATCTGAGAAGTTGACTCTTAAAGGCTATGTTTATGCTGACTTTGCTGGTGATAAAGACAATAGGAAATCAACTACAGCATACTTCTTTACCCTAGGTGATAACTGCATAACATAAAAATCTCAGTTGCAACCTTTAGTGACTTTGTCTAGTACTGAAGCGGAATATGTTGCCATAACCGAGGCGGTTAAGAAATGTATATAGTTAAATGGAATTTTAAAATAATTAACTTCATGCATGATACTTTTATTATGTTTACTGATAGTCAAAATGTATTGTCACTTAGTATGAACCCTGTTTATCATGAGAGATCTAAACATATTGATGTGAAGTATCATTTCATTCGTAAGAAGCTGTCTCAAGGTGAAGTCGAACTTGTTAAGATTCATACTGATGGAATTCCTCTGATGTGGGAACAAAAATTGTACCTGGAGGAAAATTTAAATTATGTTTATCTTTGCTGCATATTGACATTGGTTAGTTTTTCTTGCAGGTAGTGGGAGATGATGATGAACAGTCCTTCCATATGTAATTTTGCAACCTAGATAGTGTGTTACGAGAACCGAGGTGAAGAATGTGGGCTTATTTGGGCTTAAGTGGTTCTCCTAACACTTAATGGGTCGGTGCTATTATTGACATTTCCATTGTTTCTTACCCTTTGCTACTCACTTATTGGTAGCATTAATATGACCCGGATTATGTGCTTGTTTGGAACCATTTGTGGCCCTTGGATTTAAGCCACGGTTGGGATTAATTCTTGGCTTGATATTTTACTTGGGCTTTGGCTATTGTGAGAACTCTTCCTCCTTCTTCGAAGCTACTCCCGCTTTCTCTCTGTACAATTCATTCTTCTTCTTCTTCTTCTGGTGTACCCTAAAATTGACCTGGTTAGCCAGTTGGTGGGAAATATTCCTGTGTGTACTTTGGCCTGAAATAGTGGCTAAGTGTTGGTTGGTTCTCGAGGGATTGGGTTAGATTTTAGGGTTGTTCTTGGCTGCTATGGTAGATCCCTTGGACCGATGACCTTAGTCAAGTTGTTGAGTGTTCTTGGCTGGTTCTAATCTCTCTCTGGATAGTGAATTGCATGGCATGGAAAGCTGTTCCTGAGCCTAATCATTTCAGTGGAAAATAGGAGGAAGGACTGGGTATCTCGGCCGGTAAAGGGAAGTAGCGTTCTGTCTTGTCTCTGTCTCGTTTATGCTCTGTTTT
Organism: Fraxinus americana; assembly: GCA_035079005.1. Classification (NCBI taxonomy): domain Eukaryota; kingdom Viridiplantae; phylum Streptophyta; class Magnoliopsida; order Lamiales; family Oleaceae; genus Fraxinus; species Fraxinus americana. The sequence goes on along the minus strand of CM068717.1, from coordinate 18,011,015 downwards.
TTCAGTTTCTATGTATTCCTATGATTTCTGTATTGTATATGTTAATGTATGCTGATTCTGCGATTGCTGAACTCTGTCGATTAGGTTATATAAATGTTGGATTACAATGTTGTATACTCTGTAAATGCTAAGAAGCTGATTTGGAGCCTATTAGAACTCTGTTAGCATTGATTTGGTGATTACATTATGCTGTAAATTCCTAATATGAATGTTCTAATACTAGTTTGTTTCGAGAAAATAAGAGATTAAGTGCAATATGAAGTAATTGATCACAAGAACACAAGAATAAAGTAATTTTTGCAGATAATGAAGATTTTATTATAATATGGAGAAAGTATACAAAAATTATGTGTTTATAATTTGTCTAACTTAATCTAACTTCTTTTAAATCATAATGAATAGCCAACTATATATAGGTAACAAATAGAGGGGACGTCCAAACCCTTATAGTAGAGTTGTAATTGAAGTAGAATGTTAAAAATGGAGTGCAAAATAGAAAAGGATAGAAAAATGTGCAAGAGCAAAACAGATGGGAGGCACCACAGAGTTGGGCCAAAATTGTTGTGGCGTAGCAACGTCCACTTTCAGGTCCTTTACTCTAAAAATCTTGATTTTCAAGTTTAACATAAATACATACTCCCAATGAACTTCCAAATAGAATTTCAATTAGAATTTGTTAAGTAAACTTGAATAAGATTTCACAATAGTATTTCAAATAGAATTTTTCTAAACGTGCACTTTAATTAGAACTCCAAATTATTTTCAATAAAAAATTTTGTTTACATCCAAATTTCAATACATTTCATCAAATTTCATCAAAATCTATCAAAAATGTAATTTTAAATAAAGCTCGGCAAGGTGGGCAGAAATGGGCCCGGGCTGGCTCGGGCTCGCCTAATGCCCCAAAATGGGGCTCTGCCCGAGCCTCAAGCCATCTCGACTTGGGTTTTTTTCGGGCCCAGCCACGCCCTGCTCGAGCCATTTTAACATCCCTTTCATTGGCCCGATAAAATTTGAAAAAGCTTGTACCCTACCCAATAATGCATATTGGTAGAATTGAACCAGAAAATGAGTGGTTTATTATTTAATTATTATAGTGAGCATACGTATGAATGCATTCATATTTTTATCTTGCTCTTATTTCCTTTGCTCGGAGAAGAAATAATATCTTATTATTATCAATGCTTTAATAATTTCTCCTCATAATTGAAAGAGGAAATTGCAATATCGATCCCCTATTTTGTGGCTTTTTTATTGCAACTTGGTTCCTAATTTTTTTAAACATTGCGGTTAGTCCTCATTCTTTCAGTTTTGTAGTGCCCGTGGGGTATCTGCATCTCTTTCAGTTTTAGATTTTCTTGCATTTTAATCAAATTGTTTGATCCTTCAAGCAATTTAATAATGTTGTGTGTGATGCGTCTTCTTGCAGAGAAAAGTGTAATCCACAGTTCATTATAGAGCTTTGGCATGTGAGTAGTTGGCAGACGACAAAACAAAATCCAATGTAATAATGCAAGTGCTGCTTGCACAGATCGGTACAAGATCTGCGCAAGCCAATGGGTCTTGGGGTGGGTGGGTTTATTAACACTTGGGGGGAGGAGGGTTAATGAGGTGGGTCCTCATGTGAGAGGATTTTTTCTAGATCGGTGCAAACCGATATGTTCAAATGGCATTTTCCATAATGCAAAGAGAAGAATCATACAAGGTTAGTTCAACTCACCCTAAAATAATAGGAACTTAATTAGTTAGTATAACACTCAATAAACCAATCCAAGAACCATGTGTGTAAATCAAGTTGTATCGTCCTGCCATGGATTCATCTGAGTCTTCAGGTTTTCAACAGGATAGCCCTCGCCCATGCTGTGCTATGGACCTGAGCTGAGCTGGCTAAAACCGAGCCAGACTTGATCTCATTTACATTCCTACCAACTACAACAAAATGAACTTATCGAGCATAAACCAAAATAAGGAGATGCTACACGTACATAATGGTGTACACCCAAGTATCATTTTCCACCAAAATAATAGCTTGAATAGTGTGATCGATATCAGCCAAACTTTGATCAGTAACACAGTTCCAAATAATCCCTGGATGAACAATTTTTCTTCTCGAAAGCAAGTAAATAATCTCAAATCACTTCACTCATTCTTGGTACAATATTTTAAAACAAGCTTAGCTCGAAGAAAAAATTAATAGAGTAAATCCAACAAGGCCAGCCTACTAGAAACTCACCAAATGCAAACTTTATCAGCTCATCAATTGAGTTCTCTGAACTAAAAATGGTGCATTGGAATCCAAAGATAATTAAGCACAATACAGTACAAGATTTTGTACTGCAAAAGAGTTCAGTATGGTCGAGCAAGGAATGACATAATTGTTTTTGCATTAAATGCGATATACTCGCAGTAAATGCAAATTGCAGATGTACTAAGTGATTGGCACTTGATAACAGATTTTGGGGCGCATATACATAATGACTATCTTTCTCTACTGGCCTCTCGCTCTTACAAGTGACTTCTTAATATCAAGTCAGCTCATGTGGGCCTATATCGTGCCACACAATTTTGATTTTCCAAGTGTAAAGGAATGGCTCAACCAAGTAAGGTGTAAAAAAATATCTGACTGCTTTAGAAAATGGATAGGGGTCCGAGGCTGATCTGACCCACAACCTTCTAGAAACAGGATAAGAAATTTTTTAGCCAAGTTTCAATTATTGCATGGAATATATTGTTACAGAGGGTGGTCACAGGTTTGGGAACATCCAAATTATTAACATTTCTTGAAATTTCAGCATGATAGAAATTATTGGAAGAACATTATTTTATGCATTTACTTCATCTCATTGCATCTAAAGCAGTATATTCTCTATTCTACACTTACAGTGTCTGTTAAGTTTTTTCCCTTGGTTTCGAATGGGAAGAGCAGGACGAAGAGTCCCGAAAAAAGTACTACGATTTCGAATAGAATAACTGCAGCTGTTTGATGGCAGCCCCTAACCAGTCCTACTGCTACCAGAGGGCATACCATACCACCAACTCTCCCCACAGAAGTTGCAAGTCCACAACCAGTGCCCCTTGTAGAAGTTGGATATACCTATAATTTAATTGAAGGCAAATAATCAGATCAAAATTTCCTAGTTCGGTTTTAATAGTAAGGAGAAAATGACATCTTTCATAAACATAGATGATGTCATGCCATAACATTACTTTCGTGCATGTTCACCACGTTGTATTACATATGACTAGATATTGTAACACACCATTCATTTTTCATGATTTTACAAACTTATATTCACATCCCAAAACTCGAGCATAATTTTTGTCAACTTGGTTTGGAAAGGAATGAATCACCAGTACTGGAATAGTAGAGAAAGGCCTGCAATTAACTAATCCCTGTTTTGGTCTACTTGCTTATTCGGCTCATGGATCTTAATTAAAAATCAACATTAAATACTTCTCCCGAAATTCAATTGTTGTTATCTCACCCAATTTCTTGCAGAAATAATATTTCTCTTGCATGATTTCCTTTGGTCATGTGCATCTAAAAAGAGAAGTATTATTTCAAGATGAAGTTACACCTACTGTTACATCTATCTAGAAATTTAGAATGTTCTTCTAATCTAGCATTGAATGAATTTCTAAAATACAAAGTTAAATAAATGAAAATAAAATGAACTGTACATAATAATCAAATGTACCTCCTTCGCATAGACGGTTAGACTTGTAAATGCTGCAGAAATGAACATTCGAGCACCAAATAACAATGCTGTAGTCACCGACTCGTTTTGATGCAAAAGTAGTGGTAGAATTAGGATGAATGTAAACATGGTAAGAATTTCCACGGTAAGCTTACGACCTAACCGATCAACAAGAACTGCCGCAACAATAAGCCCAGGAAGTTCTGCAATGAAAAATCAATTTAGCAATGACAGCTCTTTACTTTTATGCTTGTTTCACATTTTTGTTCAAAGTTCTTAAAATGAGCGCATCCAATGTGGAACGTCTAGATTCATAGTTGTTGAAGACATAATTTAAATAAGTATTTTCTCCCTTTTCTAACACCTTGTGCTATTACATGAGGTGGTTCAGCATGGTACAAAGCAAACATAGTTCTTGAATTCAAAATCCACACCTTAACCCATTTATGAAAATTAACACGTCATCATTGTGGACCATTTTTAAAACATTATCTACCTAAATAGGTCGGGTTTTCTATTACTTCAAATTTAAGATGAGGTGGTTCGGCAATAGTACCTGCAAAACTAGTAATAAATACGCGAATATAGAGGCTTGCATCCTGGACATTATCAAAATGGATAGTAATTAAGCCACATTCTTTTTGTCCACTGCTCAACTGAGATATCATCAATATAATTCCATAGTATGCAAATGTATATCCAAAATGCAAAAGCCACAAGAGAAGAGTAGTCCCCAGTAAATTCGATGAAAAGATTTCGAGTGTAGATTTGAGAAATGTTTCTAAATAGCCTCTCTCTTTTCCGACTGAAGAAAGAAGAGGAGTTTCGTCCAATTGTGTGTTTTCTTCATCTAGATCCATGTTTTGATCAGAGAGAAGAATTCCTGTGGGAAGTTTTGTTCGGTTGATTAGAGCTACTTTTTCCAAAATTATAAGGGCTTCAGTTGTTCTGCCTTTCATATATAGGTATCTTGGAGACTCCGGTGCAAAATTAGAAACGAGAAGAACCAAGAAAGCTGGTATAGATGACAAAGCAACTAGCCACCTCCAGCCCAAGCCTGGCATAACAATCTGCACGAAGAAAGGCAGCTTTATGATAATCCTATTAAAGCGTTTAGAGCATGTTTGTTACGTAGTATTAGACCATAATCAACACTACAATTAACTTTATAACAAAGAAACTTGATTAAGATTCAGATATACCCATGCTAGTGAAGCTCCCAATAATGTTCCAAGAGTCCAGAAAGTTGTAAGAGAAAGCATCCAAGCACCTCTACTGGAAGTTGGAATGAACTCCATAAACCATGATGCGGATACATGTCCACCGGCCACACCAAATCCAACTAAACAACGATATATTATCAGCAACTTGTAGTCAGGGGAAGAAGCACTTAACAGTCCAGCTACTGCTACTACCACCACTGCACCCTGTATTCCCATCCTGTAGGGAGAACGAAAAGTTCTTTTTAAGGCCTATGAACTCATTATACATGTAAGGGGAAACATGGATACAGATTTAGTTGTTAGAATGCTAATCAATTAACAAAACATCAATGATGAATTTAAAACATATATCTATGTACGTTTAGATGTGAGTATATTCAAGTATTTGATCAATATTTTTTTAAAAAAATAACTACACTTATGTCTCGTTGGGAGCTTGGCGTACCCGTACGTGTTCATTAGATAAAGAACAAATTCACGGAGGTCATAGAACCAGACCTCCACAATTACAACATGAGGAGATAAAGATGATTTAACATTCAAATGTGATTCAACGTGTGAGATGGAAAAGATGAAGCAAAAAAATGATTACCTTCTGCCATAGGCATCTGATATGAAGCCCCAAAAATATGCTCCGACAAGCATTCCACCAAAAACAGCGGTGGTTAGAAGGCTCTCTTCAGTGGGAGAAAGTGTCCACTCAGATTTAACTGTTGGTCCTATGAAGGAGAGCAGCATCATTTCCATCGCTTCTGCAAGCCAACCAGCCCCAGCGAAAAGCAGGGCAAGACCCTGGAAAGTCCCAAACCCGACCATAGAAAGTGCTTCATCCACTGTGAATACAAGGCTCTGATCTGCCATCTTAAGAATCAACTACAAAGAAACCATAGAACGATCATTTCTGCAATAGTAACTTGCTGACTGTAGTTATGGTAAGTATCATGTTTTAAGAACTCAAAACAGCCAACTGCACACTAGTTTTAACATTATAGGATATCGTATGAAAAGTTTGAGAAGTACAAGCTTTTTCAATAGGTCTTAGCAATCAAAAAGACATTAAGAAGAAATCATCAACATAATCACTAAGAAGGTTATGGTACACAGTATTTAGTATTGTCCGAATCCGAATATACCTTTTTCGTATCTAATATTTGTCCTAATCCGAATCTACTTTACCAATGTTCCCAAATAAAATTATGAACGAAATCTAACAAATATTAATCGAATCCAAAACACTGAACCAATTAAGAAGAAATTCATCAGAAAGAGAAAGAAACTCATCACTCTTCCCCCATTTTCTTTGAGTGAAAAAATATACCTCAATGCTCGTGTGGACTCAGTTTTGATCTCAGCTGAAGCTAGTTGTTCATAAAACTGGTGAAATGAAAAGCATTTTATCAAATTTGCAGGTGCCACATAATAAAGATTCCTTTTCACTCAAGAGTAAGTTCAGTGTAAAATCGAGGATCATATCAGAAAATTATTTTTAATTGCAGAATGCATAGCAAAAGTTAGAAATCAAGAAAAGAGAGAATTTACCTTCCAACATTTTCGCTTAATGATGAAAATCAAGTCATCAAAAGAGCAGTTTTTCTTCTGTGGCTAGCAACGGACCATTGCACAGTTGTCAGTGTTTTTAAAACAAAAAAAAATGTCAAATTATTTGAAGGTAATAAAAAAACATTTAGCTTTATTTTCAACATAAAATTACACACAAGCACACACCCACATACAGACACATAAATGATAGCCAGGAGGGCCTATAAAAGATAAAACGAGTATATGCCTCATGTACGGAAGCAATTTTCACATAAAATTCACAGAATACTTACATGAGTGGGCTCCAGGCATATTTTTTTAATACATGGTGGCGTCCACTCATGTGAATATTTTGGTTAGCTCATGTGAAAATAATTTGAACGGTGAGGAATAATTGAAGTTTAAAATATCGCTGCCCAATAATTGCTAGAATTTAATAAGAAAACAAGGGACAATAAAATAAGCCAATTTTGCTGACATATTATTAATTTTTTAACGTTATATCCCGTTAACTTTTATTAAAATTTGCTGAGACTTTTGTTGGAAAACCCTAAATAAGAACATGTTCGAGGTCTTGAGATTTTAGGGTTTTTTATATGAACTTCAATAAATAGTTAAAAATAAAATGTTTAGAAGTATTACTTTTAATAGGACTCTCTCATCTATGCAGAGCCTTTAAGGTAGTCATGCTTTCATTTAAAATTTATTTTCAATATGCTCTTCACGTACAAACGGGATTCATTTTTTCATTCTAAATCTGACACTAACATATGTTTTTGAATGGTGCTTGACATATCATCTACATAGAAATGGGATTATTTTTCGATCAAAGCCTGTCACATTCTAAGAGATATTTTTGAATAATATTTACGGCTTGTTGGATGGAGCTTTTGAAAAAGTAAAAGCTATTTTTTATGATTAAGAAATTGCTTTTGAACATGTTTAAATAATTTTCTAAAATACTTTGTCAGATATGAAGTATTTTGTCTTATTAAAAGAGTTTTTAAAGAACTACAAACATCAGCATAGTTATTAAAATAGAATCGTACCAATCCGTTTAGATCGTGAACCGTCAAACCGGATGATGGTCCAGTCCAAATTCATCAATTGGTTATTAAAATCGGATTGAATCAATCGGTTCAGATCGAGAACCATCGAACATGTATATTTAGATTTAGCAAAATAGTTTTCTTTTTAATTCAAAAACACATTTTAATTAAAATTGTGATCTAACAATGACCCACCAGTTCAACTACCGATTCATCGATTGACCCTATGATCCGATGATTTTTCTGAGTCGACTACAGAGTCCGATTTAATAACTATGACACGCAGAAGTAGAATTCCTTCAAAATTCGTCTTAAACAGTTTATAGAAAGCAATATGTACATTACATAATATTATACAATAATCAATTATTGTGATCATACATATGCAGCTACGTGCTTGATTGTAGCTTTGCTTAAGAAAATCTGCTACATTACATTATTATAATCGTGCACACAACAAAATGTTAAATGTGTCGGATCATTGCATAGATATTTTCATTTGTTTTTATTTCCTTTGCTCGAACAAGAAATAAATCAAATAATATATCATCTTGATTTCCGTGCAATTCCTTAAAAAATTTCACCGCTAATCCCTATCTTATGGTCTATATTTAACTTGGTCTTGAACTTATTATTTTGGCACCGTTGTCTTTATTATTTTAGTTTGATAGATTCGATGGTCTATACTGTTTCTGTAATTTTGAGCGTTGAAAAGTTAATAATTTATTGAATAATAATTTTTTAGTTAAAGTAGACATTGTATAGCTAAAAAGAAAGTGGAAATTACATGGAACCGGAATTTTTAAGTTTTCATTTCAAAAATAGGGTTTAAAGTTTGTTTATGCAAAAATCAGATAATTCAATATTAATAATAATATTATTGATGCTACCAAAAACTTGTACCTGAATGAACTTGAACTAGATGGTTGAACTCCGCACGATCCGATCTTCAATACCTAAAACAAAGATGTCGAGGTGTGTTCTCGTTGCCCATCCAATGCTTAAGTTAGATAGAGGAATTGCGCAAAATATGGTATGTTGGAATATTAATGAAAAATATACCTGAATAATGAGGTTGGATCATGTATTTATATATGTTGGAGGTGGAATCTTAAAATGACTCAACTTCATGTAATCCTTATCTTTTTTATTCTAGGTGTTTGTCTTATGTTAGAAGTGCACAATTTGAGTTAGAGTCAAATTTGTAATAGATTGAGATTGCGTATTTGAATAGGAGTGTTAGTTAAAATATGATTACTATTCCTAAGAGACGTAAGATGAGGTCAAGTGGTATGTACAAGAATAACACGTACCCGACCTCATTTATCCCGTGACCTCGTGTCCAAGCCCGACCTTACAATTGGTGTAATCAAGGTCAGTTAAGCTTGGGTAATGTGATCGAGCTCGGGTATATAAAGCTCTTACTATCACAGGCCCCCGTGCATCTAGGTCACAACTAAAAGTTATGATTCTCGAGCTGCGAGTTGAGATGCAACGAGGTGAAATAGCCCGAGATCGAGCTCCTAGGGTCTTTGTGCATAACAACTGTGCTTGACACGTGTCAGATGCGTATAGGGCAGATGAAGGCCGACTTGGATGGCTGAAACGTGGCATAATCCACGGGATTGTAAGACCTTTGACCTTCCTCTGACCCCTATAAATAACCCTCTTTTCACCTCCCATTTTTCACCTTTTCACTCTCAACTCTCAGTAAAAGTAGATCGAGGTCGGGGCTTTAGAGAGTTTGTGAGCAACCACCTTTAAAAGGTAAGTGTTCGAGATTTTAAGTTATTTATTTTTAGTATCTTAATGTTTAGTAGTAGTAGTAGTAGTAGTAGTAATAGTGAGGGGTCGAGCAGTAGTAGTAGTCAGTCCTCTAGGAGCTCGACCACCAAGAGCCCCGATGATGTAGGTACAGCCCTCATCCCTGTAGCAGTCCCTCTAGGCTCGCACCCTGTGGTCAAGACTAGCCTGACTTACCCTAGGGAATCAACCAAATATAAGGAACATGTAGTTATAAAGGTTGCTAGAGAGTTCGAGGTTATGCCCCTATGTGATGTAAGGACCCTCGAGCCTGGTGATTCCGTAGTAGATGTCGAGAGGGAAATATGACTTTTTTTAGAGATGCCTTTAAGGCCGAGCTCAGATGACCTCTCCACCCTTTCTTTGTTTATTTCCTTAACTTTTGCTTAATGTGCCCAGGTCAGTTGGTCTCGAATAGCTGGAGGTTGTTGGTATATTTTTTCATTTTGTGTAGATGCCTCGATGTCAAGCTAAGAATCGAGATCTTGAGGGCAGTGTTTTCCTTAAGTTCGCACCTGGGTATAACTATTTTGGTTACTTATTGACCAAAGGAGGTTTAGACTCCTGAAACCCCGGCAGCTCTCTTCGGGAGTGGAGATGGCGATTATTTTTTGTGAAACCTCAAGCCCCCGATCATACTTTCAGCCCAATGTGGGAAATTCCAAATAAAGATAGGTTCAAAGAGAGCTAATAATACGTCAAGGTTTTAGAGAGGGATATGTTGAGGTTAGTGAATCATGATCCCTTTGCAGATAAGATCGATTATTTCCTTAAGGATGACACCTTCAACCTTGCCAACGTAAGAGGGCTCGAGGGTATGATCCTCTCTTCTTTTGTTTTTTATTAATCTCGACCCATTGTTTGAGCTAATGCCATGTGATATTTTTCAGATTTAGAGATGTCTTTCAATCCATCAGCATTTCTTGCCAATGTCCACCAAAAGGCCAAGGTGTCCACCCCATCAAAAGGAAAGAAGAGAGCTCGAGAGCTATCATCTAGCAAAGTCCCAAGTGGGCTCAGGCAATCGTCCAAGAGCCCGACCTCTCATCCTCAACCTTTACCGCGCCCCACAGCTCACGCCTCCATTCCCTGAGACCTGCTAGAGATTGTCGACCTGGAGGAGGACACTCCCCTTCCTCAGTCGATGTTGGAAGATCATGCTCGGTGCCAATTGATCCCGAGCTTGGTGAGCAAGTACCAGGATGAGGTCGATCCTGGTAAGGGAGTAAGGGCACTCGAGCTCATTATTTTAAAGGTATCTATTTCACTTCGAGTTAATGAATTGCAATTTTATTTAGAGTTTGATCTGATGTGAATGGTCTTTCAGGCCTTGAGCATGGCCTGAGGTTTGACAATGAAGAACTTGGGCTCATCGAGCAAGATGGCAGAGCTCGAGGCACAAAAAGAGGAAAAGGACAAACGCATTCGAGAGCTCGAGGTTGAGGGCGACATGGTTCGAATTGAAACGAGGAAAGTTCAAGACCAGATAGGGGTGGCCAAGGATGAGGCTGAAGAAGCCAAACCCGAGCTCATGCATGCCAAGAAGGAGTTCGAGGATAAGCTGGTAAAGGATCGAGTTCAGGCCGTTGACGACTTCAGAAAGTTTAAAGAATATAACATACTGCTCTAACAATATGGTTTGGGCTCCTATCACTATAGGCTGAGGTTGGTTCCTTTTTGAGGTCCAAGCTCCCCGAAGACCTAAAGCCAATGGTCGAGGAGCTGTAGTCAGTCAACGAGCTAGCGAACGAGCTCGAGCTATAGGCCTTTGAGGTCGAAGGTGACGAAGATAGGAAGGAGGTTGAGACTCCTGATTGGGGGAATCCTGTTGATACGATCGACCTAGACTAAACCCCATGATCGATCTTTTATGTTTTTATTTTTGGAAAAATTGTAAATTACATTGCCCGCTCTGAGTTTCCCTATTTATGAATGTAATGAAAACTCGATATTTTGCGTTTTATTAATTATACTCATTCATTGTATGTATATAGACCTTAGAAACTTATCGATGTTGAGATTTAGTTGGGAATACAATTGAACCTCGAGCTTGTCACTTGGCCATAAATTGGCCAACAAGCTCGAGTATTGTATGCATAATGACCTCGAGCTTGTTACTTGGCAATAAATTTGTCAATAAGCTCGAGTATTGCATGCATAATGACCTTGAGCTTGTCACTTGACCAATTTATGGCCAACAAGCTCGATTATTTAATGCGTAATACCTCGAGCCTGTCACTTGGCCAATTTATGGTCAACAAGGTCGAGTATTTCGTGCATAATGCCCTCGACCTTATCACTTGGCCAATTTATGGCCAACAAGCTCAATTATTTAATGTGTAATGACCTCAAGCATGTCACTTGGCCAATTTATGACCAACAAGGTCAAGTATTTCATGCATAATGACCTCGAGTTTGTCACTTGGCCAATTTATGGCCAACCAGCTCAAGTGTTGAGTGCACAATGACCTCGAGCTTGTTATTTGGCTAATTTATGGCCAATGAGTTCGAGTATTGCGTGTATAATGACCTCAAGCTTGTTACATGACCATCCTGATCTCAATTGGCCGAGATTTCATATTTTTGGAATATGGGACCTGATGAGGTTGGGGTATACGGCCCGAGGCTCGTTCAGTGTGTTAGCAACATGCGCGGAGCACGACTTTATACAAATTTAATATTTTACCTACATGTGCAGAGCACGCCCTTACGCCAATTTAATTTTTTAGCTGCATGCATGGAGCACGACGTTATACCAATTTAATGTTTTAGCTGCATGTTCGGGGCACGTCCTCACGCCAATTTAATTTATAGCTACATGTACGTAGCACGACCTTTTGCCAATTTAATGTTTTAGCTACATGCGCGGAGCACGACCTTACGCCAATTTAATTTTTTAGCTGCATGCGCGGAGCACAACCTTACGCCAATTTAATTTTTTAGCTGCATGCGCGGAGCACGACCTTATGCCAATTTAATGTTTTAGCTGCATGCGTGGAGCATGACCTTACGCCAATTTAATTTTTTGGGACAAGTTTTTATTGTCAAAACGAATTTCAAATAACGAAAGAGTTCAAAGCGCACATGACATAACTGAAAAAGTAAAATTTTTGAGGCCATGCAAGCCTGAACTAGAACCGAAAAATAATAATGAAAAGAGAAACAAGAACTACCTAAGTATGAAATAGAAAACCAAACACCCTAGGTACTGGTTGCATAACTAGCTACTTGTAATAAATTTTCAAGTTGTCGACATTCCATGGCCTTGGGAGTGGTCTTCCCGAGGTATCCTTCAAGCTGTATACACCACCTCTCAATTTTTGTATGACTTTGAAAGGCCCTTCCCATATCGGTCCTAGTTTCTCTTCCCTGGTTGATGTCCAGCATCTGCTGCTCTCATAAAGACCAAATCACTGACTTTGAACCTCCTTGTCTTAACCTTGGCATTGAAATGTCTTGTTGTTTTGTTTTCATAACTTGCTACCCTTATCGAGGCTTGTTCTCATACTTCTTCGAGCAAGTGATGTTGTTCGGTTTTTTGTCCCTCAATGTGGGGCTCAAGCATTCTCTGTGTTGGAAGCTTGACCTTAATTGATATCATGGCCTCCACGCTAAAAGCTGCATGAAAGGGGTCTCACCGATTGCCGTTTTATGGGAAGTCATGTATGGCCAAAGTATGGCGGGCAATTCTTTGGGCCAACTTCCTTTGGTATCACGATCCTTGTTCGAAGGTCTTGTAATATGATCCGATTAGTTACTTCCGTAAGACCATTACTCTGAGGATGCGAGATCGAAGTTAGGTGATGGTCAATCCCGAGGCTGTCACAAAAGTTTTTGAATTGCGATTTATCAAATTGCCTTCCATTATTTGTTATCAACACCTTTAGTATCCCGAACCTACACACAATGGACTTCCACACGAATGATCTGAGCTTGGGTTCTGAGATGGTTGCCAACGACTCTACTTCTACCTACTTGGTGCAGTACTCAACTGCTACAGCAACGAATTTTAGTTGACCTCTTACCAAAGGGAAAGGTCCAATGATGTCCACTCCCCATTGCTCAAAAGGGGCTGCATATGTGATGTAAGTTAGTTCTTCAGCGTGAGTGTGTATCAAATTGCTGAACCTTTGGCACTTGTCACACCTCCTTACATAGTTCAATGCATCCTTCTTCATATTAGGCCAATGATACCCATACCTTATGAGCTTGTAGACAAGCGTACGAGTCCCTTGATGATTTCCACATATATCTTCATGAACTTCTGCTAGGGCTTGGATGAATTCAGAGGGTTTGAGACATCTGAGATAGGGTAGTGTAGAACTCCTACGGAATAAGGTTCCTCCAATAATGTAGTACTTCAATGCTCTAGTCTTAATGCTTTTCGCTTCTCAGGGGTCAGATGGTACGTTCCCGGTAGTTAAGCATTTCGATTGTCTTCTTGATGCACTTACTACTTGCAAAGAACGCGGAGAACTTGTCAGCTAGGTTTGAGAAGGAAAATATGGAGTTGGGCTCTAATGTGGAGAACCAATCCCTGGCTACATTGGTTAGTGTCTAATGAACGGCCTTGCACATTACAGTGTTGGGTGCGACCTGCAAGTTCATGATATCCGTGTATATGTTGAGATGGTTGATGGGGTCAGTCATCCCATTATACTCCTTCACTCGAGGTACTTAAATCGATCCGGTAGGGGGTATGATAAGACTTCTGGGGTGAACGACACGTTAGGGGTGAATCATGTTGCTGCCTGAGACTTCTGAAGCATTTCGGCCATAATTCCTTCTTGGATGATCCGTGCAAGATCAGCATAGTCCATAGTAATTGATCTCGAACCCAAGGGCATATGCAGTGCGTCCGAGGTTTCGGCATCACCTTTGATAACATCAAAATGAGTACCAATTAATTTTCCTTACTTAGCTTAAATGTGTCGTCTTAAATAGTAATATGGCAAGTAGGAGTCATTTCCCACAGAAGATTGGTTTAATTTAATTAATTGCACACTAGAAATTGAAATTAACAGTTATATACTAAAGTGATTAAATGGGGTGGGGGGTTTGGTTCGTTGAACTAAAGAAAACAATAAATTCGAAATAGAAAATATTTGAATTTGGAAATAAACAAAGTAGTTTTTGATTGAATATGCGAAATGGGATTAATGGGTATTTCGTTCCCACGAGAATGATTTTCGTATCAATTACCACAATGAATTTTTGTTTTTTAGATTAACAACAATTTGAGAATAATTACAAGCTCAATTATCCCACTCTCTTCTTACATTTTAGTTGAATAAAATAAGTTCTTTACTCAACCATATTCATTAAACAACTTACAACGAGCTATGTAGATTTAATTTAATAAAAGCATTACGACAAAATAGAGGAATTGAATTAAGGGTCATAAGCTTGGTTTACTCACTTAAGTGTTAATCCACATACATTCAATTGAAAATTCCTCATAATCTATTGAAATGTAATTGCTACAAGATTGTAGAATAAATAGTTATTACGTACTATAAATCTCAAAATAGTATTAATTGAAATGACTCAATCATTTAGTTGTACACCTAAACAATCAAGAAGAACAAAATCAACATTTAACACAATGAATTAAAGACATTAATCAATAGAACTATAAAACACAAATTAATTGAAAATCATAACTCGGGTTTGAAATCACCCCCAATCACAAAAATGTTTAGTTACCCATGAAATACTCAACAATAACAAACAAATTCTTACTAAACATTAATGGAAAATAGATTAAGAAAAAGAAAAGTTTATTGATAAAAAGATAAATGGTTGAGAGTTCTTCCATATCAGTGGGTGTTTTTCTCCAAGCTATTTCACCATCACCATGCTCCAATCTTTACTTTGAACTCAATAATATGTTTTGTTTTCAAAAAGGGAAGAAAAATGAAGAGAAAATGTGGAGAAAATTTTGTCAAAAAAATGCCCAGCAAGAACCCAGCAGAAGACGTCTCGTTCCAGTTCCGAAGTTGCTTGTTTTAAAATTAAAACCTACAAAAATTGCAGCCAAGGTCCCTGAAGTTTTGGGAAAAAAGCAAAAAGGTCCCCAAGTCAATTTTTTTTATAAAATATGGCGCTGCAGCACCGGAACCACATAATCTGTCCAACATGAGGAAAATGGTTTCCTCCTGCAGCCAAAATATGAAAATTACACACCAAGTCCTCTACTTTTGCCCTTGTAAATTTTGACCCTCAAACTTTGAAATTTTTGCGTCTTTGGTTTTTTTGCCCATTTCTCACGTAAATTCATTCTAATCATAATTCAAACTTGGGTTTTCACCTCCCCAATAAAAATAATTCAATTAAGTAATAAATTGATAATGAAAACTTACAAATATCTAAATTAAAGGTCCAAATAAGTGCAAAAATCTGCACTTATCAACCTTAGCTGGGGTCAGGAGCCTGATCATCGACCATAAGTCCACTCTACAGGGATGGTGCTAGAGGTGTGCTTCTCTGATGTAATAGCTTAGTTAGCGTAGCCACTTGTTGGCGGAGTTCCTCAAATGCTTTGAGAGCGTCTGTTGTCGACGGGTGTGGTGGTTCTCCGAATGATATCTCCTGGGGACCCGGATGGTCTTCAGTAGGGGGTTGGTTAGAAGCAGATGAGCTTGCTGGAAGATGTCCTGAACGTGTGTTAACCATGGCTTCTGGTAGCGGTTCTTACAGACGGCGCCAATGATGCTACTAAAAACTTGTACCTGAATGAACTCGAACCAGATCGTTGAACTCCGCACGATTTGATTTTCAATACCTGAAATAAAGGCGTCGAAATATATCCTCGTTGTCCCTCTAATGCTTAAGTCAGAAAGAGGAATTGGGCAAAATATGGTATGTTGGAATATTAATGAAAAATGTACCTGAATAATGAGGCTGGGTCATGTATTTATAGATGTTGGAGGTGAAATCCTAAAATGACTCAACTTCATGTAATCCTTATCTTTTTTATTCTATGTGTTCGTATTATGTTATAAGTGCACAATTTGAGTTAGAGTCGAATTTGTAATATATTTAGATTGTGTATCTGAATAAGAGTGTTAGTTAAAATAAGATTACTATTCCTAAGAGACATAAGATGGGGTCAAGTGGGAGTGTTAGTTAAAATTGGATTACTATTCCTAAGAGACGTAAGATGAGGTCAAGTGGTATGGACTGGAATAACACGTACCTGAACTCGTTTATCCCTCGACCTCACAGTTGGTGTAATCAAGGTCAATTAAGGGGGTAATGTGATTGAGCTTGGGTATAAAGCTTCTACTAATTATAAAATTAAATTTCAAACCTATTTCATTTTCTTCTTTCTTCTCTCTCTTTCCATTCTCTATCTACTATTTCTCATACCTTTTTTTTCTCCTTCATCAACGGTTCTCTTCCTTCTTTCACTATCTTTACATTATCTTCTACCCATTTTTCTTCTTTACCGATGGGTGGCGACGCAACGGCAAATCCATCGCTACGGAACATCCGTTGTGAGCGTTGAACCCATCGTCGTTGAACGATACTCTAATCTCGCTACACACAACGGCGAGTTCAGAGTGTCGTGCACAACGGCGTACCTTCTGGTTGTTGGTGTGTGGCGATGGGTTTGTGGTGGTTTTTCAAGTTGTTTTGTGGTTGTGGTAGTGATGGTAGGCACTCGCGATCTGGTGCCGGGGTGTTTGGTGATGTCTTGATTTGGCGTGATGATGGTGTCGGAGTTTGGTGTGTGGTGGTGGTTTTGCGTTGCTTTAGTGGTGGGTTTACGTTGCTATTGTGTGTGGTAGTTTTCCACAGGTTGGTGAGGCAGTGGTAGTCGTGGCGACAATGGCAGTGGTGTGGTACTCGTAGGTAGATGGGATGGGACGGAGTGTGTGTGGCCAATTATTTGGTTGATTATGACAAATAAATAATATGTGATCTAAAAAATGTGATTTTGAATCACAATTAATTAACTTATCACTGAGAAATTAATTGCGACTATTTAATTTGATAATTTGTGACTGATAATTAAGTTCTGACTAATAAAAGTTTTGATTTTGTGATCGATGAATAAATTGTGACATATAAATTTTTTGATTTGTGACTCGTAAATAATTTGTAACTAATTAATTCAATAATTTGTGACCAAGTTATATAGATTTGTGACATTAATATATTTAATTAATAAAATATTTTCTTAAATAAAATTTAATAAGGTATGATTTTTGAAGTTTTAAACTTTATTTACTAGTTTTGAGATTAGTCATAGTTAAACTTTTAGATATGATAAGAAAACCTATGGACGTTGTTATAACATGGTCCCTCAACCTATTTTACTTGACAACATTTTAGTTTTGTAGCATTGTTAGTTTATATGATGTGTCCCATCTATTAACTGTTATTAAACATGTTCGCTTGAAATTGCAAGAGCACAAAATCGTGAAGAAGTAATAAAAAGTGAATATAGTGACGATCCTACAAGGATTTTTATTTTGTTACTAATCCAATTAATTCTAGCTTTAATGGAATTATATTGGTGCATTTGGTTTTAACTAAAAACTAAAGCGAATGATACTTGTTTCCTTCATAGGACCAAGCATTAATAAACTATCTCGACTGGTCAAAAATTGATCGGGTCAAGATGAATTTATTGAGTTTAATTAGGTTTGATTAGATTGCTTCAGTTACTTCAAAATTAAAATCGGAAAAAATTATAAGAATTATAATTTACTATAGATTGTAGTGGAATTATTTGAATGGCGACGTGTCACATGTTCCACGCATGTGTAATGTGAAGTGTTTGATTTCAATCAAAACTAAAAGACATAGTGGTTTTAGGTTATTAATGTATAGGGCGGTTGACCTGTTGTCAATATATTTATTGCATTATAGGCTTAGTGGTGCTGATCCAATGAATATCACGTTGATTAGAACACTATAAATAGGTGATCTTAGTAAATTGTAAGGGATTTTTTGGGATCTTTGAATGGTCATTTGAATACCAATTCTAATATACAAGAAAACACTCAAGACAAGTACTTTCAAAAAACTTTCTTGTTTTATATTTGTTAATTTGATCTTAGGTTATTTACACTTTGTCATGATTGTTTGTTAGCGCGATCATCTTAGTCACTATCGTTGGTACTTGAACACTTTCGTCTCGCGATGTAAAGCATCTCTCGCATTCACGTGTTCTCCTTCTCTCACCAGTCCTCCGGTCAAAAGTCAACGGAACTTGCTTGAGTTGGAGTGAATTAACCCGGTATCTATTATCCACGATTAACGTTACGTTTTTCGAGGTCAACATGTATCATTATTATTTGTCCCTAATAAATTAAAACTTGTAGTAAAGAATATTTGTTTTTATTTTTTCATAATATTATAAAAAAGACTTTCCGGGTAAAAATTTCAATGGTGAATATAATTTAAATGAAATAAATATTTCTAGACAAATGCGAGTAAATAAATTTGAGAAAGTGTGAGAAGCTTGATCTTGAAAGAATATTCAAGGTAATAAACACTTGAATTCCTTTGTTGTTCCTTAATTAATTAAAATTAATGAGTCATATAAGCATGGTGTTTCATCATGCTGAAACAATGATTGGTATTCCTTCTTCATCGTATATAAGAAGGAAAAAGGTATAACAAACAATAAAAAAGCCAAACAATGGCTGATATTCAAGGCTCAAATCACACCAAAAGATAGAAAAAGAAGAAAACAAGAAATTTTGAAGCTGGGTGAGGTCTACCCGGATTTTCTTTTCAAATTGTTTTCTCCATCCTAAACTCTTATTAAAGTCCAATACCAATTTCCAACTCTCAACGAACTTCCAAGATAGAACTTCAACTTGACATATGACTCCAATAACATTTCAAACTGAATTATTGTTGACGTGCACTTCAATTATAATTCTTCAATATTTCAACAAGGAATTCAGTTCAAATCCAAATTTTAACAATTTTCACCTTAACATGAATTCCACCAAGTAAGAATTGACTTTTTCAACAACAACCAAACTTTAATTTCTCCAACAAAACACAATACTCTACCTATTCCAATGAATCCAACACTACTCTTGTAGAATTATCTCAGATTCTCAAATATCATAATGATTTTAAAATTCACCAAATTGTGCTGTAATACACCCCAAAATAGAATCAAACCCAAATATTTTTAAAGAAAGCTCATTGCTAGATTGTATATCTTCTACTACGTTGAAAACATGCTTAATAAAATCAGCATCCACATATCTTTTACCACTGGATCCGTCCCTAGCAATTGAATATAATGGCACCGTAGGAAATGGTGGCAAAGCGACATTATCCATATCACCTGAACTCCACTGAGCAGCATTCTTCAAATCCTACCAGTTACGAGCTACTAAAGGTATTGTACCAAACTGAATGTACACCACGGTATTGAATCTATGCTGATTGACTTTTCTAAATTCTGCAAGACCCTACAAGATGTATAACTGAGACTTTTTCTATCCTTCCAATACAACCTGAGCACCCTTTCAAACCTTCAAAACTCCACCTCCATCAAAAAACTCATAACTTTTTAAATCAATGATAGACAACGAGATGAGATTCTTCTTCAAATTCTGAACATTGCAAACCTAGCCAAGAGTTCTGTTCTATCCAAAAACTTCAATCTGACCATACCAATTTCAGCTACCCGACAAGGTGCGTTATTTCCCATAACCACGACACCTTTGAAAACAGTTTCATACGTAGTAAACAAGTCCTTATTAGGACACATATGAAACACACATACTGAATCAAGAATCCAATCATCTTCTGGTTTAGATTCGATGTCAGAAATAGCTAAGAGATCTCCATCAATATTCTCACGTGGTCTTCTTCGCCTGAAGTATCTGATTATTTCCCAATCAATTTGCAGCCAACCTTTCTTTAATCATTTTTCATGTGCCCTTTTTTCTTGAAATCTAATTACTGAGCTTAAACTTCGATTTGCCCTTTCCAGAATCACCATGAGTAACTGGGCCTTCTTCATCTCTGGCATCTGAAACCAAATGCTTCATCTTCTTTTTTGAATATAAAGCATCATACACCTCATCTATGGTGAGAGTATCACGATTACACAAGATCGTGTCTCTAAATAAAGAAATCAAAGCGAACAACGAACACAATAAGATGAAGGCCAAATCTTTTTTCATCATATTGTACTTCCAAAGTTTCCAAATCAGTGAAGATCTTTTTAAATACAGTTAGGTGATTTTCCAATGATCATTCTTTTGCTATTTGATGAGAGTATAAATGCTGCTTGATGTTCAACTTGCTTGTCAGACTTTTGCTCCAACTTCAACGATAGAGCAGCTGCTGAAACGTACTTCAAAACGTCATGAAGAATAGTATTCGATAGATGAAAATGAATGTGATAAACTGTCTTCTTATCCTTCCGTAATTTCTCTTCTGCGGTCAAAGTTACGACTATCTTGTCAATTCCCACAACACATCATCCAAATCCAGTTGTGCAAGTACTGCACGCATCTTATACTACCATAAGGAAAATCTAGTGCTCCAATCCAAAAATGAAATCATGCTTCATGGAAGCCATCATGAACAAAAATTTCGAACAAATCAAACATTGCGTTCTGCGGAATTGCTGAACATAATCTCTAATACCACTTATTTTAAAACAAACAAGATATCATAATAACTCTGATATCACTTGTTGTGAAATCAACCACCAGATTGAGATGTTGATGTTATATGACACGATAATAAAGTATTTGATCAAGGAAAAAATAATAAAGATAAGAAATATAGTAGATGAACTAAGAGATTTTATTGACTCAAAAATAATCGAGAAGAGAGAAAATTACAATAGATCCTATAATTCTAGTAATCTATTTTCTCACATTTTATAAAATTGTATAGAAAAGTCTAATATTTATAGAGAACATGTAGGGGACGTCCAAACCATCTTCGTAGTTGTTGATGAAGTAAGATACCAAAAAATCGAGTCCAAAACGAAATAGGAGAGAAAAACGCGAAAAACCCGAAATAGGTCAGGTGGGTGCCGGGGGTTCTGTCCGATTTTTTTTTTTTTCAAATTGTTTTCTCCATTCCAAACTCTTCTTCAATTCTAATATCAATTTTAAACTCTCAATGGGTTTCCAAGATAGAGTTTTAACTTAACACATGACTACAATAGCATTCCAAACTGAATTCTTGTTGACGTGCACTTCAATTACAATCTTTTAATACTTTAAACAAGAAATGCGGTTTACACCCAAATTCTAATACAAACGTATATATAGAGTACAATAGAGGTCTAAAAGAGTAGCAGTCCCCCGATGGTTGAAAAGCCCAGCTCAGATACGGCATGGCATGTTCGAAAGGCAAGTCAGTAATGGAGGCCCGTGGCCTGCACTCTTTTTCTTTTGAAATAGAAAAATAAGCCAAATGTACTAGGCTCTTTGAAAGGCAGATATATTTATCTTATTATTTATTTTTTGTGGGACCGGTCAACCCCCTTGC
Organism: Fraxinus americana; assembly: GCA_035079005.1. Classification (NCBI taxonomy): domain Eukaryota; kingdom Viridiplantae; phylum Streptophyta; class Magnoliopsida; order Lamiales; family Oleaceae; genus Fraxinus; species Fraxinus americana. The sequence continues at coordinate 17,989,208 of CM068717.1, read as the reverse complement.
CAAAATTGTGGTTCCTGCGTGAATGAATCGAATTTCCCCAATTAGGATTCGAACCTATCAGGGCTGATCCTAAGAATTTCGAGATCCTAAACGACTCATTATTATGAAGCCTTTAAACATAAATTTTTTTACAAGTGTAAAAATACTTAAATGTTTAAATAAACAATATATTTATATTTTAAACGAAGACTTGGTACTATTCAAAAGATAGTGAAGCAAAAAAAAATTATCTTGACAACTCGAGAGATTAGGGTAACATAATATTTATCAGTATTATCTCATTAATTGAGAAAATATTATTAGAATGTAAATAATAATCTCCAAAATTAAAAACTTGAGTAATGTGCAATTTAGAAATCATGAGAAAGTTTTAAGTTGAAGTCCTGAGAATATTGTAAGGATGACTAGTAAGAAGAAAGGTGATTCTCCAGTTATGAAAAGTGCAAATTTTAGGGAATCGAATCTCCCTAATTAGGATTCGAACCTATCAGGGCTGATCCTAAGAATTTCGAGATCCTAAACGACTCATTATTATGAAGCCTTTAAACATAAATTTTTTTACAAGTGTAAAAATACTTAAATGTTTAAATAAACAATATATTTATATTTTAAACGAAGACTTGGTACTATTCAAAAGATAGGGAAGCAAAAAAAAATTATCTTGACAACTCGAGAGATTATGGTAACATAATATTTATCAGTATTATCTCATTGATTGAGAAAATATTATTAGAATGTAAATAATAATCTCCAAAATTAAAAACTTGAGTAATGTGCAATTTAGAAATCATGAGAAAGTTTTAAGTTGAAGTCCTGAGAATATTGTAAGGATGACTAGTAAGGAGAAAGGTGATTCTCCAGTTATGAAAAGTGCAAATTTTAGGGACTAGAATGCAAAATAGTGAGAAATATATAGTTTCAGACGATAACATGATGAGTTGGGAATATTAAATGATGATAAACTTAACTAGATTCTAATGATTTCGATTCAAGAACTTTTTAATAAATTTGAGATTTTGAGTAAATAAAGTGAAAACAATGTACTTGAGCCAAATATGTTATCGAAAATTATCAATTCAATATTAGGCTCATTCCAAAACTCTTAATCAATGGCATATTATGGATATGAGAATTTTTTTTTTTTGAATAAACCAAATTCAAGTTATAACTCGTTAAAGTAAACTATTTGATGTGTAATATTGGCTTGAGATAGAATCAAATCAATTTAGGATCGACAAAAAAGTTATAATTAAATGAATATTTAATTAATCCGTCTTTTAAAATTTAGTATTTTAATTGAGACTTCTAGCATGTAGTGTTTCTAATTTTGAGGTCCTAGACCATTGCCTAGTTAGCTTTGGCCTAGTGCCGGCCTTGAAACCTACGGATTAGATCTTATAGAGTTCAATTTTGGTTCTTAAATCGTAACCAATATGAGCTCGAATCATCCTTCATAAATCTCGGAACTTCTTCGTAGTGGCCGTGCATCTCATTTTGGCTAAATTGAGTACAGTTTGTTATTTACTTATTTGCAGTTTACAAACTCAGAGCCTGTTTGGTACGGTTCAAAATCCAATTAAAATTGAAAATATAGTCGTTATTGAGTCCCACTCATCTAATAAAAGTTAACAATAACGGCTAGTTTTTCAATTTTAATTCGATTTTTATCTCTACCAAACACCTTCTCAATTATAGAGTAAAAGCGTGTCCACGATGTGGCCGGGCCAATCTGTAGGGAGTGTAACAGGTGTCTGGCAGAAGTTTATCATATCTGAAAACCGATAGCAACTTGCACATGGATGCTGATAATGTATCACAAACAAAATTGCAGACACCCCTTTTTTTCTTTTTTCTTTTACTTAAATCTGTCTTCTAAATTGCTTTATCGTTGGATAAGCTTGTTATTTTCTTGTTGGCCTTTATGATATGCAGGATAGTCAAGAGATGTTTATTGCTGACTTGCTGCCATTAAAAAGGTAGTCAAGAAGGTGGAGTATGCCATCAGATCTGATGTGGAAAAATGGCATCTTTTGCATATTTGGTAACGTGCATTTCATCAAAGTGCTCTGCTGACTCCCAAACTCTTCACTAGGCAGCCTAGTTTTATATTACTGTGCACTGTGCAAAAAGAAAATGACATAAGCCACTTTATATCTATAGTTTTATCTATCTATATATACATGCGTTGTGTTTTTGATAATTCTCCCCCTCCCCTCCCCTCCCCTTCTCTTGTAATTGCTAGAATTTTGACGAGTGCTTCAATGGTTGTGAGCGATCATTTTGCGCTGTGCAAAGCAGCTCTCATTTTTGCAGTGACTAGATGGCTCTTGTCCTTTGCTCTTAATCTCCTGAATCCTATGGCTCTTTTCTCAGCTTCTTCAGATTCCTTGGCACAAACTTTCTTAAGAAGAAACCCAGTTTCTCCGTCATCCTCGGCCAATTTGAAGTTGGTTAAGGACAGTCTAAGCTCGACCACCTTCGGAAACATCCAACATAGGCTGCCGGAAAACTGCGATAAGTCATGCGCAGTATGTTTAAACCAGTTGAAGAAGAAAAGCCAGGTGTGTGAGCTCAGAAACTGCCGCCACGTCTTCCACAAGCAGTGTCTTGAGAAATGGCTATCTTATGATGGCTGCCCGTTAACATGCCCGCTTTGCCGAGCTTCTCTACAGCCTACGCCGCTGCCGGAGCCACCGCACTGGGCGGTGGACCGTATGCTATATTTATTTGGGGATGATATGCTTACGTGATCCTTATTTAACCCTTTTGAGCTTGTTCCTCCAACTGACTATTCATTAGTTAGTAAAGTAATACTAGCATAGCATGGAGAAATTTTAGACCTTCGGAGTAATTTTTGTAATGTAAATTTTTGTATTATATTTTTTAAATTAAATTTTTGAATCGTGTTTTATATTCCTTGTTTATTTGATGCAAATTATTGTCGCTAGAGAAAAAAAAACACATTATTTTCAATATTATTTTCCAATGGTTACTTATCGCGGGAGGTTGTTTATATTTGGGTCAGGTTGTCCAGATTCGGGTGTCTCGGATATTTTTTGATTAATCCGAACTGTACCAGGCACCCATTTGGAGGGTGGGCCAGCCCACCCTTCGGTCTAAAGCAACGCTTGTGATGTGATTAAGAATACAAAATGTGGGTAATATGGGTTTTTATCCAGGGCCCATGTGCCGTGTAGCACTGTCCGGGTAATATAGGGTCCCATTGCCAAAGCTTTACAAAAGTTGTGGTTCCAATTGAATTGAACCAACGAAAAGTAACACTTATGTCGGATCATACTTTAGGCGTGTTGAGGCAAACTTAACGTATAAAAATGTATAGTAGAGATAGATTACGAGCCCAATGCATGTCATTTCGTATGACAGATGATCCACTTGACTAATAATTTTTACTTTCCAAAAGGAAATCAATTATTTTGATATTTTCAGCTTTGTGATAACTAGAGCCCAATGCATGTCATTTCGTATGACAGATGATCCACTTGACTAATAATTTTTACTTTCCAAAAGGAAATCAATTATTTTGATATTTTCAGCTTTGTGATAACTCTATTCAATGTTCGTGTATTTAAATCTTGGGTAAAGCCTCTTGTAAATGGGAATAACTAATTGGGGAATTACAGGTGCTGTATTGACAACACTTGTGTGGTTCTCTCTCTCTCTCTCTCTCTTTTTTAAAATTATACCATCTTTCTATGTAAAATTGCCAAGTATGCCAAGTAAATCTCCTAACAGTATTTTCCCTGTACATATAACAAGACTCTTAAATCTTAATTGGTACCCCAATTTTGTAACAAACTCTATGTTGACATCTATGTATACTCATCAGTGTTCTAAAAAGCGCGTTTAGACGAAAAAATGATGAAAATGCTTCGCTTTGAGCCTAAGCAGGAATTAAGCGGTCAACGACAATGTTGACCGTTTAATGCTCGCCTAGGCGCTCCTATGTGCGCCTCATTGACCGCTTAATGCTTGTCTAGGCGTTTCTAGGCGCGCCTCTGTCTAGGTTTTTCTTTTCTTTTTGTGGATGCACATCATGAAAAGGAATAGACTTGACACTATGAAGATGAACAATCTCGGTTATGTCCAATTTAATGCAAGATTGATGAACAAGAAGAAGATGAATGCCAAAATAGAGACTTTACTAACAAGTGAAGCTACTAATGCACAATTTTGGATTGTAAAGGGTTGTGATGATGAAGGTGAGGAGGAGAATAATATCTTGCAACCTACAAGAGGTACAAGAAATGATCAAAATGAAATAAGGGAGCTCGAGAATGATGATTTTGTATTGGACGATATAGATGACGAATTAGATGAAGAAGAAGATATTGAATTGGAGACAGATAAAGAATTAGATTAGATAAGATTTAAGTTATCTACATTATATAATTATAATTTTGAAACTTATCTTTATGTAGGAATTATTAAGTAAATACATCATTTTATAATTTTAGATGTTTGGTATGTATTATTTGAATTATTGAATTTTTTTTCACAATGATTAAAAATTTAAAATGTTTTTTACGAACCGTAAAGCTTGAATCTTGGCCTCCACGCCTAATCACGTTTTACACTTTTTAGAACACTGATACTCATGGAATATGAATGTTTCTCGCTACATCTTTATACGTGGTTTTGAAACTAAAGGAAGAAGAATGGTTTCTTAATATAATTGAATTATAGGATTTTTAATGGATTTTGACTAAATTAGGCAAGGAATTTCCTTAAGCACAAGGAATCATTCGAAAAAGGTTTGAGAGATTCCACATAATAAGTGGATATGCTTTATTGAAATTGTCACTTGCTTATTATTTTTATTCTCTTTAGAATTCACTTCAACAAGATAACTCATCTTGTAGCTTGCTCTATTTCGGTGACCTTTGTGTACGATGACCTAGTGGTGGCAAAGGGACTGACCCACGAGCCCAGCTTAAACTCGGCTCGTTGGTTTTTGGGCGAGTTCGGCTCGTGCTCGAACTCGCCCAAAACAAGTCGCTCAGTTCGTCTGCTTGTCTTATTATTATTATTATTATTATTATTATTATTATTATTATTATTATTATTATTATTATTATTATTATTATTTACTTTTTACTACACTACTAAACTAAACTTGAAATTCAAAAAATATATATATACACATTTTCTAATTTTTTTTAAATATACATTTTTCATAGCATTTATAATTTTTAAAATAATAAGAACAAAATTTTATTTGTTAAGTTTTGTTTTCTGTTTACCCTTTTATACTATATTAAACATACATACCTACATATATATATATAAACACATTTTATATAAAAAAAAAATTCTATTAAAAAAAAGATAAACCATTCTCCTTTATTCGAGTTTGGGATCGACTACTTCAATTTCAAGTAGGCAGAATTAAAAATTTTACACGAACAACTTGTTACGTGTACAATTTTTTTAAAAAAATTATAAAAGTATGAAAACAAAATTTTGTGATGAATGCGGTGAAATTAAATATCACTTAATTGATTACATGCAATTTCGACATATTTATCTTGAATTCGATAATTAGTATATTCCTAATCCTTCAAACACATTAATGCTTTCAAATATCTTCTTTTAGTCGACTTCTGATCTCAGAGAGAACCATCTTCCCTACACTAAAAGCAAACTCCAAAACTATAGTGCTAACCGTAAGTATTAATAGATTTTTTGTAATTGCAGAAACTATTGGCCATAGATGCATTATTTCGCCAGAATTCAATGACATCATCTGAACTTTTTCTAATTGCTTTGTTAATGGCAAAGTACGACTAAAGTAATCAATTAATTCAGATGTTAATGCATTTGGACTATTATTCGAAATTTGAGTACATGCAGTGGAAGACAAACTACTACTAGTACTACTACCACCAGAGAAACCACATGCATATGTAGTTGAATCATATTTATATGAGTTCATGTTTTCGAATAAATTTAAAAATTCAGAGTCATCATCTGTTATATTAGTGGGAGGAGCAGTTGTAGGTACACGAGTAATATGTGTACTCATTCGTGAAGCATATAATTCATACAATTCATTTAATGATTATTCCAAATTCTTATAAGTAATAGGTATATTAAAAGTTAAAGAATTTGAAATTTGATCAATTATAAATTTAGTACCCGATCAATTAGAAATTTAGTTCCAAGGCATTTTTGTCATGCCAATCGTTGCTACCAGTATTTACATATTACTTTTGTTTCTGAAAGTTCATCGACCACACGACCAGTATGATCCAATTTGAAATGATCCCAACATTTTGCCTGCTTATTCCCCTTTCCCTTCCCTCTTACATCGGGAATATTTAATGTATGTTCTTCATCTTGTTCCAAATCAATTGGAACACTATGATCAATATCAACATCATCCAAATCAATTGGATGACTACTTTCACGAACGTCGAAATTTTGAATGTTTTCTGGAATTGGTAATTCATTTAAACTGGCGAATTCATTCCCAATTTGATTTTTGATAGGTGTTTGCCTTCCATACAAAACAAGTTTTCAACAAGTGATCGTTGATCCATTTGTTAATATAGAAATTTAATGTTGAAGATTTGAAGTAGAACGTAGAAAATAGAAATGTAGAATTGAGAAGTGAATGAAGATTATGTAGTAGTGTGTAAAATGAATTTGAAAAGTAAAATCAAGATAATAATGTAAAAAATATATAGAAGATGAAGATGATCAGATAATTATAGAATGAATGAATGACATTGTTGAATGTTGATAATTTGTAAATTGTAGAGAGTGGGATAGAGAATGAGAGGATTGGTAGAAAAAAAATGTTGATTAGGGGGTGGATATTTATAGAGCAAAAAATGAAAAAGTATATATATGAAAAAATTTGGTGACAAACGGTCACTGAATAAATTCAATGACCATTTCTGGTCACTGAATTTTTGCTTATTATTATTTTTATTAAAGAACCCACGAGCCACTCGGCTCGTGGGCTCATAGTGAACGGTCGCAAGCAGCTCATCTACAGTACGAGTCAGTCGACGTGCTCGGCAAAGAAGAGTTTAAGCGGTTCGTGGGCTGCTACAGTATGAGCCGAGAGGTCGAGCGACTCAGCTCGATTGCCAGCACTGGTTGACCCATAACCTTATCTACTATGTATCATGCGGCTCGATTGCCACCACTAGTTGACCCCTAACCTTATCTACTATGTATCATTCTATGTTGACCCTTCAAGAATGAGAATATTTATAATTTGAAAATGTCTCACATTGGAATATTTAGCAAGATTCAAATCAAATTTTTGATATGCTTTGAATGAAAAAAATATTAAGCGTAAATCATACATATAATCTAATTTATTTTGAAAATGAACATTTGCGATTCATAGGATTAAATGAGAAATATTTTTTTCCTTCTTTTTACTCTTTTATATGATTAAAATGATATAATAAGAAAATTTGCTATCGTGATGCAAATCCTCACTTCCTTATAGTTAGATAACACACTCCTTTAATTTATTATTTTGCTTTATTTCTTTGACTTATTTGTCTATTCAAATTTAGTAAAGAAAGAACCTAATATGAATTATGAAATTAGAATGCAAGTAAAGAGATTATAGTGAAAACACAATTTCAAGCTTCAAGGAAGATAAAAAGCATATGGCCGCCTAAGTCATGGATTAATACAAAGTGTCTTTTGGTCCTTGAAATATTAATTATTAACGAGATTTTTCAATGATATGTACATTATTGTTTACAACTTTTTTTTACATTTTTCCACATGAGACCATCTTATCCTTTGATTTTTATCAATAATCCTTTAAATCACTGTCCAGATTGTACCACATAAGGGGAATGTCAACCATGTGGTAAACTATAATGTATTGTTAGAAATATTACTAGTTGCAATACAGTAAAGTGCAGAGATAAAACTTATCGATTGATCGAGTCTCGTGACAGCATGATGTCCTAAAGCAAAATTGTCCATCAATAACTACTGTGACCTCTGTAGACAATCACCTCCAGGATATAACGATCAAACAAACCAATTATGCAGTAATCACAAATGATTTTCATAACTCTCAAGTGTACTCCAGAAAATATGTAACATATAGTATAGTATTTTAGTGAATAGGAAGATACAATTTCGTATTTTTAAAATTATTTTCTAATGCCCCGATGTGTGTTTATATAGGCAGAAAATGATGCAACTGCCTCCACTATGATCTAATATTATTTGCAATTTTACGGCTACTGATAATGGGTTGTTAATACTTGACTATTAAAAATTGTCTTATTTTACTGACTGGTTGACTTATTAAATCATTTCAAAAACAACTAAAAAAATAATTATTATTAGAATCAAGAAAGTCCAAAAGGCCAATGCTCCAATCAAAGACCTTTTGATATAATGCGTGAGGTGTGATTCAAATCCCCGACCTCCTACACAAATTCCACATTTGTCACCAATTGGGCACTTCATCTGAATTAATTATTTTTTTCACATATTATGTTTATTGTATAAATATCTAACAATCCACAAATGAAAGAAATAAGATAAATATAAATACTATTTTGGATTACGGTAGAAATCACGCAAACTTAGGTGTTTATCGACTTGAACTTTGGCTTTGTATATTCTATTGAATTTGCTAACTGTAGATCTTGAACTCCACAATTATGGTTGCAAACTGAGACATTAGAACACACATATGACTTCTAAAACAATCATTGACAATAGAACTTCGTATTTTCAATTGGTATCATAGCCTTATTTTAATTTCTAACCCTTAATTTATTCTAGATGAATCAGTCCTTATCTGTGCTCCATTTTTCGATGGAAGCAACTATGTTTATTGGAAAACTTGAATGAGAGCCTTTCTTAAAGCATTGGATGAACTTTAGATGATTGTTCAAACTGGGTGGATTGCACATTCAACTACTGTTGCTCGTGTAGCTATACCCAGTGATATTTCACTCTGGACTAAAGATGACTTAGTTGAGTGACTGGAACAGTGAAGTTATTCATGACATGTTCGTGGTTGTGTCTGCTGAAGAGTTTAGGAGAGTTTCAATGCGTAAAACTGCTAAAGACATTTGGGATGTATTAGAAACCACACATGAGAAAACTAAAACTGTTAAAAACTCTAAACGGTATATGTTGACTTCTAGGTAGAGGTGTCAAGACGGACGGGTCGGCCATGACCCGTGAAAATCGGCCCGTAAAAACCGGGACCGCGGGCCGACCCGTGACCCGTGTGGGCGGTTCACGGGCTAAGGAGGTGTAACCCGTGGGCTTCGCGGGTTGCACCCCCACGGGCCGCGGTTAACCCGCGGCCCGTAAAAAAAATTGAAAAAAAAAAAAACAAAAATTAAAAAAAAGGGGGGGGAGAGAGCCAAACAAAAAAAATTCAATTATTTTTTTATTTTTTAATTTTAACTAATGGTAATATAAATTTTTTAACGATAATATCATCCCCTTCATCTATAAATTCTAATTTATTCTTACAATTATTTTTACAATACCCTCTTTGCCTCTCATTAGTTATTATACATTTATACTTCATAGTTCATACTTGTTATTACCTTACTACAATTACAATTATTCAATTGTAAATATCATCATAATCTTGATTATATTTCTTTCTTCTCGGTATTGGACGAAAGAAGATCTAGACTTAAAGAAAATATTTTGGAAGCTCTCATATGCGTGAAAATTGGATATTCGCGTATCGAAGGATACAAGATAAAATTATTGATGATATTGCTGAAAACTTCAAAAATCTTGCAATTCCTGAAGATTGATTGGAAAACAAAAATATAATTTTTGAACAACTAAATTATAGTTAAGTAGGTGTCAACCTAGTTGGGATATACTTATACTATAAATATTTGATAATAATAATTAGACATGCATTTTGATGTAGTTCTTATTTGTTTAAGTTAAATTTAAGTTTGCAAAGTTATAAATAATTCATATAACATTAAATTTGAATTCTATGTAAAAATTTCTTGATATAATTATGAATTTATCATTTTATTCAATTCTTAGTTTACATTTAATAAAAAAAATTTTTTTTGCTATAAATATGAAAAATTCTATATTTTTATAATTTTATTTATACAATCATACGGGCAAAACCGGAACGAACCGCCACCCGCGCGACCCGTGACCCGCGCGGGCTCGATCCGGATGGGTCAGCGGGCGGGCCTGGGTTATAGTCCAAAATTGTGGGCCGACCCGTAACCGGCCCGGAACCCGCAGCGGGCGGGCTTTTTTTCGCACGGGCCGTTACCGGGCTCACATGTTGGCGGGTCGACCCGGCCCAGACCACCCGGATTGACACCTCTACTTCTAGGTTTGAAGAAATTCGAATGAAAGACAATGAATCGTTTGATGAATTCTATGAGAAATTTAATGATATAGTTAACTCTAGTTTCAACCTAGGAGAGAAGATCCCCAATTATAAAATCATTAAAAAGGTTCTTAGATCCATACTTGAAGGTTTAGACCTGAAGTCAATGTGATCGAAGAAAGTAAGGACTTAGATGCAGTTAATATAGAAGAACTCATTGGATCCCTACAAACCTATGAACTCACCATATCTCAACCGAAAAAGGCTAAATCAATAGCCATGAACACTATTAGAGAAGAAGAAAGTGAGTCAACTGATGCTGAGACGCTTAGGGATGACGAAATAGCTTGTTTCTTTAAAAAATTTCAGAAGGTGATGAGGAATATGAGAAAATCTCAAGAACGAAAAAATGATATTCCTAGTAAATTTTTGAACGATAAGCATGAAAAGAATTACTCTAGGACTGATAATAAAAAACTCAATCTGTTAGATGTCATGAATGTCAGGGTTTTGGCCACTATAAGAATAAATATTCTAATTTGAAGAAAAACATGAATAAATGTAGGTTTAAGGCATTAGCAGTAACCTTGAGTGATAATTAATCAGATTCGAATGCTCAGAGTGATACCTCTGCTAGTGATGATGAACAAAACTTTATGGCTTTCACATCGATGGCTACGATTGAATCCGATAAGGAAAGTGAAAATATTGAGAATGAAGAATGTAGTGAAAAATCTAAGGAATAGTATGAGGATGAGACTGATATTCATGAGTCTTATCGAGAATTGTTCGAGGAGAGTCTTAAAATAAAAAAGGTCAATAAAGTTGTTTTGAAAAAGGTAAACGAACTTGAAAGAGAGAGAGAGAGAGAGAGAGAGAGAGAGAGAGAGAGAAACTCATAGATGACCTTTTGGACTCTACCAAAAATTTGAATGGGCTGATGCTTGGTAATGAGAACTCAGTAGCCAAAGTTAAATCTTTAACTAACGATCTTGAAAAATCTAATACTCAACTTCATTACTTTATGAGTGGTACACAGAAACTCGATAATCTATTGGGATGAACAAGCCTGCTATAAATATACATGGTAAGGGTTACGTTCAAAATTGTAATACTACTACTAGTACATCCAAGACCACATTCGTCCCAACCACCTATAAAGATTGAAATACTATTAATCCTGAACACAAGAGCACAAATGTCTTTGGATCAAGACCCACTAGACAATGTAGGGTCAATCATCCTATATATTGGCAACAACCTCCTAGCAATTTTGAACCTAGGTTTATTCTCACTTGTTACCATTGTGGCGCATTGGGACACAGGAAACCTAGGTGTCGTAAACGCATGACTAGAAGTAAAAGTTGGGATTTCTCAAGCAAAGTTAACTTATTCGCTAATCAGGTTAGCCGATTTACTGAGATGATGACATAGTTAACTACGACCACTTCTACTTCTAAGAAGGTTTGGGTTAAAAAGAGTGACCTGAATGGTCGTGAAATTGACCGTGCTTTTAAAGGTAAGAGCATCCATGTTTCTCCTTGATTAGATTTTTAAGTGCATGCATATATAGTTCATTGAGTCCATTTATTCTTGCATGCATCTCATGTATTTTGTTTGATTTTAGTTTTGCTTTTTAAAAGTTTTTTTTTTATTATTATTTAAAAAAAATTGTCTGTGCTCCTAGATATTCTATGGTGCTCTTAAATGTTGCATGTGTGACCGAGTATGCATTCATATGATCTATATTGTTATTTTCATTACTTGGTTCGATTTAAGGTAGAGTATTTAGTATATATTTCTTCATGTACAATCTGCACTGCACACATTGTGATCTTCTGAGTGAATCTGGACTACATGTGTGAGATTTGAGAAGGCTGACATCTGTTGGTAAGGTGACCTTGAACGTGAATTGACCTTCATTTCGATGACCTAAACTCATATATTGTCCCATTATTATTATTATTATTATTATTATTATTATTATTATTATTATTATTATTATTATTATTATTATTATTATTATTATTATTATTATTATAATAATAATAATAATAATAATAATAATAATAATAATAATAATAATAATAATAATAATAGCTTGGTTTATCTTATACTCTCGTTTGAAGCATATTTGACTCGAGTATTTAAGCCGCATGGATGTCTCATAACTTGGTGCCTATGGTCAACTGATTTAGGTTAATCGCTAAAACTCGTTACATGGATCAATTTAGTCGCTTAATGAACAAGATTCTGCACATAAGATGCAATATTTGAGAAAAATAACATAAAAATGACATGCTAAAATTTAGGGGGAGAAAAGAAAAATATCTATGTAAGTGAGCTCTTTTGACGATCATAATCATCTTACGAGTTTGACTTTCATTAGTAAGGAAAAATACTTATGTGACATAATGTTCGCATATCATTTCTCACAAATTTAAGATTTGGAGTTATATTCACGAGTAGGGATGGCAACGGGCCCCGCCTCATCACGTTACCCATTTAAGGCGGGGCATGATCCTTGCCCTATTTACTACCTGTTAAATTTTTTTTTTTAGTTTTTGATAATTTATTTTTATTGTCCATATTCATTATATTTAGACAAATAATTTTAGTTTCTATTTTCTATTAGAACTAATGAAATTTCGTGAAATTTTTTATTTAAAATATTGAATTATAATAATGATGATAATAATAATAATAATAATAATAATAATAATAATAATAATAATAATAATAATAACCGGGCCGGGCGGGGAGCCCGTTACCCGTTCCCCTCCCAGAATACCCGATTAAGCTGTTTATCCCTGCCCTATTCGGGGTAGATCCCCGCAAATACCGAGTTTGTCGGGTTTTTTTGTCATCCCTATTCACGAGAAAAAAAGGTGCTACTTTTCTTTATTTTCAAAAATTCAGTGCTATTTTTGTCAAATGTTTGTCGTTAGCTTATACCTGAATGACGGTCAAGGAATAGAAGAAGGGACTGCCTCGCTTGCTTATCGCTCGACTATGGCTAGAGCGATAGCCCGTATATTTGAATTTTAACGTTATTTTTCAGGGTTTTATGCATTTTTTCCATTTTTCTCTTAGAGCTTGTTTGGGGTAAATTAAAATTCAATTAACATTGAAAATATAGCCATTATTGGGTCATAATTGTCTAATAAAAGTAAATAATAACGACTAATTTTTCAATTTAATCTAACCCAAACACACTCTTAATTTCTCTCAAAATTCAATCACTCACATCAAATTTCTTCCTTCCCAATACTTTATACATCCCAAATCACTTCATTGAGGTACAATTTTATTGAATCAACGAATTTTCAAAGGTAAATCTCTTAAATCCTATTTTTGTTTTGGTAATTGTTTTGGGGTTTCTTGATTTTTGGCCACTCTTACTTCATTTTTTGGCATTTGCATTCATGTTTTAGTGCTCATCATGCAATGCTATCACTTATTGCACAATTTTGCAAAACATTTAGGATTTATGGGTTTTTTGACGTACCTTGTGGTGTTTTTTGCATGTCTTTCATGTTTTTGTGGGTTTGGATTGTTTTACGGTTGCATTACAAGTTGTTGATTTGAACATTGGAGTTGTGGAAAAGTTGGGAGCTTTCTTTTCGTTATGGGGTATTTTTACTTGGTTTTGAGGTTGTTTTGGTGGTTATAGAGTATTTCCCTTAGGTATTGTGTGTTTGATGCGTGGTTTGTTGATTGGTGTGTTGCTGGAGGTTGGTTAGTTGGTCGTATGCGATTTTTTTTGTGTTGATGTCATTTGCATTGCGGTTGTTGTTGCATCGCAAGGTGATGTTATGTCACCGCGGCTTGCCATCACGTCACGTCACATCGTCATCGCGTCTCCCATGTCACGTCGTCACGTCTCACAACCAGTGCATCATGTCCCGATGTCCTGGCATCATTGCATCACGTCACCTCCTCTAGGCGTCACAACACCTTTATGTGCATTCGACCTCGGTACATTGTATATGTACTGTATGCCTCGGTTTGCGTACATTCATGCATCTTATGTATATCATGTGTTCCGTCGTGTTATTGATATATTAATTTTACCCGTTTCAGATGTTACCTAAGAGAGCTCGTACTGCTACTCCGACTGCTGGTACCTTATCTTCATACAGTAGGTCTAGATTTATTTTTGGGACTACTAGGACACCTTTGGGTCACAGTTTTCCTTGAGACGTGTCTTATTTGAGCGCGAGGTAATTTTCTCTGACTTGTCACCCGACATCGCTGCTATTTTCAATTCTAGGGGTTGTGAGCCTTTTATTAGTTGAGTTGACACATCTTACTAGCCTTCTAGTTCAGGAGTTTCACGCTAACATTCATGATATAGGTGTTCGAATTTTAGGGTTTTTCTTCAGGGTAGGATAGTTAAGATCACACATGATGTCTTATCGAGTCTAGTACATATTCCTCGGGTCGTCCATCCCTTATTTCTTTATCTGTCCGTTGATACTTTTCTGGCGGACTCTTTTATCCGTTCTACGGTGTTTAATACACCGTTGAAGAGTAGTCCCGATGCGATGTGCACTGGATCACTTCCTACTAATAGTCAGATTCTGTTGCGCATTGTGTACACGAATCTGTGGCCAGTGTCGCATACCTCTTTATTACCTATGGAGATAGCTTAATTTTTGTACACCTTGTTGCACGAAGACTCTATTGCTCTACCCACGTTCAATTGTCAACAGATCTTGCGTACCTTTTGTATCACGGGGACCCTGGGTGAGACTTCCTTATGCTTGCCTTATTTTCCACCTTGTGATAGCTTTTGGCGTTAGTTTTCCAGAGGGGGTTCCTCGGCTGGTTTCTTGGCCAATTGACCATACTACCATTTCTCAGAGTCGGTCTCATGCTTCTTTTATGCTTGGTGAGCCAGCTCATCTGACTGTACGGCTGATCATATTGATGGCCTTCTCTCTTTTGATCCATCTGATTTCCCTACTTCTTCTTTTGCTCCCCCGTCCACTGTTATTCCATATTCTTCTACTTCTGCTCATCCTCTCGCTGAGTCTTTTCCTCCACCTACTGATATTCACTCTATTCTCATTGACCCATCTATTGCACTTATGGGATAGATGTCCGTACCGATCGAGCAGCAGGAACGTACAATGGTGGAGATCACTGAGCTGCATGCTTTCGTTGATCGACATACTACTGACTTTACTAAGCTTCATGGTGCTATTGGATGCTGTTGGTTATCTTCAGCGAGGGCTGCGATGGATATGTCATCATTGGGATGATGGTGAAGCTTCTGACTAGAGGATGAATTTTGATAATGCTAGCGATTCAGCTTAGTTGATAGGTTGCCCTTTGTCATTTTGTGAAAAAAATGGTGAATAGGTGTATATATTTTTATGATGGAGTAATATTTTTGAGGATGTATATGATTTTAACTACTTGACATGATATATCTAAAATTTTGATTAAATGATAATCTCTTTTTTGCTAGATTAAGTTTTGATATTTTGTAGTATCAATATTTCATTTTGGTATATTGGGTTGCATTGATATTACGTCTTAATTTAACTTATGATATGAAACTAAAAAGATGCATTATGAGTTATTAACTGTTTAAATCATTTTTACACTGTGAACTACTTATTTTAACTGTTGGAATTTATTTTACACTTAACTATTTCACATACTTTTTACACTAGGTATTTGAACTGGCTATTTCAAGAAACAAGTTTTGCTAAATGAAAAGATGAATTCGATCGAGATAGTTATTAGTTGTGTCAGTTTTTGAGTTTGTAATTTATTTCACTACTGCCTTGATTTTAAATTGTAGTTTTGTCACAGAATGCCAAAGGGAGAACTTGTTAGGTATTTGATGTAATTGGCAAGTTTGTGAACAAAATTGACTAAAATTAAAATGTTGTAAAAATCCAGGAGTTATGTGCAAATAGTGAAAATTGAGTTATTTTAGGTCTAGGATCCGAGAATGGAAAAGAAGGAAAAAGGTGTACCAATTTCTATAGACTGTTGCTAAGACTTGGCTCGAGTGTCAGAAACAGTAACACTGTCGCTAGTTGTCGTTTGGCCTTCGCTTGAGCGACATACTGCCCCTCGCGTGTTGCCAAGCTCTCACTCGAGCAACAAGGTTCATTCAAGCTTTTTAATTCGTTTTCTTAAAGCTTTTTATTTGGTTCATTCAATGTTTAACCTACATATAAATACCTGAACGCCTCTGAACGAGTTTTTTAAGGTTGAACATTGTGGAAAATATATTATTTTCATATTATCTTCATAAATTTGGTTTCAACCTTCGATCAGTTATTGGCTATGGTGGTGAAAATAACAAACTCAAGATCCAAATACCAAACTACTGCTTCGTTCATATTTGTCAAAGGTCCGAAAATCAAGGGAATGTGACTAGAGTTCCAGTGTTTGAAGAACGCGGTGTTCTTCGTTAATCCATAAGAGATATACGATTTCACAAAACTGGGAATATTTGTAGGAGAGATCAATTCAAGAGAATTTTGAAAACTGCAGTTGGGAGTTGATACAAGAGCACAAAATCCAGGCTTTTAATTCGTTTTCTTAAAACATTTTATCTGGTTCATCCATACATTGACCTACATATAAATACGTAAACGCCTCCGAACGAGTTTTCTAAGGTTAAACATTGTGGAAAATATATTACTTTCATATTATCTTCATAAATTTGCTTTCAACATTTGATCTGTTATTGGCTATGGCGGTGAAAACATCAAACTCACGAACCAAATACCAAACTACTGCTTCCTTCATATTTTTCAAATGTCCGAAGATCAAGGGAATGTGACTAGAGTTCCAGTTTTTTAAGAACGCGGTGTTCTTCGTTAATCCACAAGAGATATACAATTTCACAAAAAATGGGAATTGTAGTAGGAGAGCTCAATCCAAGAGAATTTTGAAAACTGCAGTTGGGAGTTGATACAAGAGCACAAAATCCAGGCTTTTAATTCGTTTTCTTAAAGCTTTGTATCTGGTTCATTCATACATTGACCTACATATAAATACTTGAACGTCTCCGAACGAGTTTTCTAAGGTTAAACATTGTGGAAAATATATTATTTTCATATTATCTTCATAAATTTGCTTTCAACATTCGATCTGTTATTGGCTATGGCGTTGAAAACATCAAACTCACGATCCAAATACCAAACTACTGCTTCGTTCATATTTGTCAAAGGTTTGAAGATCAAGAGAATGTGACTAGAGTTCCAGTCTTCGAAGAATGCGGTGTTCTTCGTTAATCCACAAGAGATATACGATTTCACAAAACTGGGAATTGTTGTAGGAGAGCTCAATCCAAGAGAATTTTGAAAACTGCAGTTAAGAGTTAGTGTAGGAGCACGAAGCTGTTGGAATTGCAGTAGGAGGTCAGAAATTACTAGTAGTAGTCGAGTCTGGCGGACTGTAAGTTTTAATTCGTTTATAGTGGATTGTTGACATCAAAGTGCCCTGAGTTTTTATCCAATTGGGGTTTCTCCGTGATAAATTCTTGTGTTTATTTATTACTTTCATAGTCGCGATATTTCAACATAGGAAAAACTGAATTGCATTATTAATCATCGAGAGATAATTAATAGTGACTTGTTGCTATTTAATTAATAAGATTTTAATTCTGCGTAATCACATATTCACCTCCATTTAGGTGTAATTTTTGTCGAACTTCGTATTTTCAAACCAAATTCAAGTTATAACTAATTAAAGTAAACTACTTGAAGTGTAATGTTAGTTTCCAAATTAAACCATATTACCGTAATGATATTAGGCTCATTATGTAGCTCATAATTAATCATGTATCCTAAACTCGATAAAAAATCATTTTGGATAAAATCAAACAAATTTAATATCGACTTTAAATGAATATTTAATTAATCCATTTTTTAAAATTTAGTATTTTAATTGGGCATTCTAGCATGTAGTGTTTCAAATTTTGTGGCTCCGGACGATTGCCTAGTTAGCTTTGGCCTAGGGCTGGCCTTGGAACCTACGGATTGGATCTCGTAGAGTTCAATTTTCGTTCTTAACCCATAATCAATATGAGCTCGAATCATCCTTCATAAATCCCGGAACTTCTTCATAGTGGCCCTGCATCTCATTTTGGCTAAATTGAGTACAGTTTGTTATTTACTTATTTACAGTTTGCAAACTCAATTATAGAGTAAAAGCGTGTCCACTATGTGGCCGGGCCGATCTGTAGGGAGTGTAACAGGTGTCTGGCAGAAGTTTGTTGTATCTGAAAACCGATGGCAACTTGCACATGGATGCAATAGTGTATCACAAACAAAAATGCAGACACCTCTTCTTTTCTTTTTTTCTTTTACATCTGTCTTCTAAAGTTGCTTTATCGTTGGATAAGCTTGTTCTTTTCTTTTTGGCCTTTATGATATGCAGGATAGTCACGAGATGTTTATTGCTGACTTGCTGCCTTTAAAAAGGTGGTCAAGAAGGTGGAGTATGCCGTCAGATCTGATGTGGAAAAATGGCATCTTTTGCATATTTGGTAACGTGCATTTCATCAAAGTGCTCTGCTGACTCCCAAACTCTTCACTAGGCAGCCTAGTTTTATATTACTGTGCACTGTGCAAAAAGAAAATGACATAAGCCACTTTATATCTATAGTTTTATCCATCTATCTATACATGCGTTGTGTTTTTGATAATTCTCCCCCCTCCCCTCCCCTCCCCTTCTCTTGTAATTGCTAGAATTTTGACGAGTGCTTCAATGGTTGTGAGCGATCATTTTGCGCTGTGCAAAGCAGCTCTCATTTTTGCAGTGACTAGATGGCTATTGTCCTTTGCTCTTAATCTCCTGAATCCTATGGCTCTTTTCTCAACTTCTTCGGATTCCTTGGCACAAACTTTCTTAAGAAGAAACCCAGTTTCTCCGTCATCCTCGGCCAATTTGAAGTTGGTTAAGGACAGTCTAAGCTCGACCACCTTCGGAAACATCCAAAATAGGCTGCCGGAAAACTGCGATAAGTCATGCGCAGTATGTTTAAACCAGTTGAAGAAGAAAAGCCAGGTGTGTGAGCTCAGAAACTGCCGCCACGTCTTCCACAAGCAGTGTCTTGAGAAGTGGCTGTCTTATGATGGCTGCCCGTTAACATGCCCGCTTTGCCGAGCTTCTCTACAGCCTACGCCGCTGCCGGAGCCACCGCACTGGGCGGTGGACCGTATGCTATATTTATTTGGTGATGATATGCTTACGTGATCCTTATTTAACCCTTTTGAACTTGTTCCTCCAACTGACTATTCATTAGTTAGTAAAGTAATACTAGTGGAGAAATTTTAGACCTCCGGAGTAATTTTTGTAATGTAAAGTTTTGAATCGTGTTTTCTATTCCTTGTTTATTTGATTCAAATTATAGTTGCTAAGGTTTTTTATAGTGGAAATTACACCCTCCCCTACATTTGAAAATTCAATTTCTAAAATCAGATTTGGTGTTTTAAGTTTCAAAAATCAGATATTTAAATGTATAGATACAGATTTTTTATATTTAATTAAATATTAATAAAAGTATTATGAAAATTAAATTATATACACCCCAACCCAACCCTAAAATTATCACAGCCAGTTTCTCGTCATTCTCTCCCCTCTCACACCGCTCTCTCTCCCCCCATCTCTCTCCGTGGTGCTGGCTAGTGGTGGCGGCTCCCCCTCCCCCGGCGGTTTTTGAAATCGCAGCAGCGTCGCGACGCTGCCCTGGTTTTTGTCAGTCGATCAGCAATTGAGCTGCCCTAGTCGCGAATTTGGGGATCAAATTTCGAGGCAATTGGGTCAATTAAATGTGTACTCACTGTCGTTTGTGTGAAAATTTCATTTTCCCCATGTGAATTTGTGATTTTAATGGTGTTTGCGTGGTGGTTTGGAAGTTGGTGGTGGTTTGTAATTGGTTGCGGTTTGACGGTGAGGTGGTGCCGGCTTGCTGGCAGCTGAGGCGGTTTTTTTTTTTTTAATGGTGGTGGTGCGATGCAGGCGATGGTCCAGTGGTGTGGTGAGGTGCGGGCGGCAGTTGTTTGAATTGATTAATTGTTTAAGACCTTAAAATTCGAATTGTGACTCAAAATTAAATAAGTTGTCACCGAAAAATTTATTTGTGATCATTTGAAAATAACATGTGATCCTTATATAAAAATAATAATAATAATAATAAATAACTCGTGACTATGAACAAAATTTTAATTTGTGACTTGAGCTGTGACTTGTGATCTGAGTTGTGACCTGAGCTGTGACTTGTGACCTGAGTTGTGACCTGGACTGTGACTTGAGTAGGAGCAGTCGCCGGAACGATCGCTGGAATAGTTGCCGGAATTGGCACCGGAGCGGTAGCCGGAGCAGTAACCGGAAAAGTCGCCGGACCGATGGGGGGTAGTGGTGGTGGTGGTGGTGGTGGGGGTGGGTCAATTGTATATATATATATATATATATATATATATATATATATATATATATATATATATATATATATATATATATTTATTTATTTATTTATTTATGTGTTTGTTTATATCTTTTTATATATTTAAATATATAAATAAATATTTATAAATATGTGTATGTATATAAGTCAAAAAATTTGATTTTTGAAATGTGAAAGTTGTTTTGTTATTTTTGAAATATGGTAAAGATGAAGTAGGATAAATGAATTTTTCTCTTGTTTATATTTGGGTCAGGTTGTCCAAATTCGGGTGTCTCGGATCTTGTTTGATTAATCCGAACTGTACCATGGGCCGACCCATTTGGAGGGTGGGTCAGCCCACCCTTAGATCAGATGCAAGTCACGCAACGCAAGTGATTTGATTAAGAATACAAAAGGTGGGTTTATCCAGGGCCCATGTGGCGTGTAGCACTGACCGGGTAATATAGGGTCCCATTGCCAAAGCTTTACAAAAGTTGTGGTTCGAATTGAATTGAACCAACAAAACGTAACACTTATGTCGGATCATACTTCAGGCGTGTTCAGGCAAACTTAACGTATAAAAGTGTGTAGTAGAGATAGATTTACAAGCCCAATGCATGTCCTTTCGTATGACAGATGATCCACTTGCCTAATAATTTTTACTCTCCAAAAGGAAATCAATTATTTCAATATTTTTTGCATTCAATGTTCGTGTATTTAAATCTTGAGTTACTCTTCTTGTACATGAGAATAACTAATAGGAGAAGTACGAGTACTGCGTTGGTAACACTTGTGTGATTCCTCCTTTTTATTTTTTTCTTTTTTTTTATTATACCATTTTCCAATGTAAAATTGTCAAGTATCCCATGGAAATTTCGTGTCAGTATTTTCCATGTGCATATAGTAAGGCTGTTAAATCTTAATTGGTAACCCAATTTTGTTAAAAATCTATGTTGACGTATATGTATACGTATATTCATATGGAATATGAATGTTTCTTGTCACATCTTGACACGAGGTTTTGAAACTGCAGGACGTAGAATGGTCTCTTAATATAATTGAATTATTGGATTTTTTGAATGGATTTTGACTAAATTAGGCAAGGAATTTCCTCAAGCACAAGGAATCATTCGAAAAAGTTTGAGAGACTCCACATAGTAAGTGTTTATGCTTTATTGTAATTGTCACTTGCTTATTATTATTTATTCTCTTTAGAATTCACTTCAACGAGATAACTCATCTTGTAGCTTGCTCTATTTCGGTGACCTTTATATATTGTAACCTTATCTACTAGGGAATACCATGTTGACTCCTAACCTTATCTTACTATGTAGACCCTTCAAGATTGAGAATATTTATTATTTAAAAATGTCTCATGTTGGAATATTTTGCAAGATTCAAATCAAATGCTTGATATTCTTTCAGTGAAAAAATATTAATCGTAAATCATATATATAAACTAATTTATTTTGAAAATGAACATTTGCGATTCATAGGATTAAACAAGAAAGATTATTATTTTTCTTCTTTTTACTCTTTTATATGATTAAAAATGACATAATAAGAAAATTTGCTATCTTGATGCAAATCATCGTTTCCTTATAGGTAGATAACACACTCCTTTAATTGATTATTTTTCTTTATTTCTTCGGCTCATTTGTCTATAAAGAAAGAACGTAATATGAATTATGAAATTAGAATGCATGTAAAGAGATTATAGTGAAAACATAATTTCAAGCTTCATATTCGAGGAAGGTAAAAAGCATATGGCCGCCTGAGTCATGGATTAATACGAAGCGTATTTTGGTCCTTGAAACATTAATTATTTACGATATTTTTCAATGATATGTATATTGTTGTTGACAACTTATTTTACGTTCTTCCACATGATACCATCTTATCCTTTGATTTTCCCAATAATAATCTTTTACATCACTGTATAGATTGTGTCACATAAGAGGAATGTCTACCATGTTGTAAACTATAATGTACATCCACTGTTATTGTAATCAAAAACTAATTTGGCATATAGTAAGTCAAGTGAATTTTGCAACTTCCAATTGGTCAAATGATTAAACAACTAAATAAGATTATCCATAATATTTTACTAAAAAAATCAAATGATTAAACAATTAAATAAGATTATCCATAATATTTTACTTAAAAAAATAATAAAGTTAAGGCAAACATGGGTCAATTGGCTGTTGTAAAAAAGTTTGAGGGTCAAATTGAGATTTAAAATAAACCCAGAGCCAAAATAAATTTATACGAGATAAAAATCTTTAGAGCTCAAAAAAATTTTAAATTCATTTTCAAGTATCTTAATAAACTTCATTTTAGCATAATTAAGCATGTTTGGTCCGGCTCAAAGACCCCAAAAAAAAAAAAAAGAAAGTAAAAATGAGTAATTGGCACAAAAATCCTTATTATTTGCCTTAATTTCACAGATCAACTCTTATCATTTTACTTTGGCATTTGGGACCCCAGATCGACCATTCATTGCACAAATCGTCTCATTTCATCCAATGCTCCATGAAATGGTCACATGCAATCAACTCATGTCATTAAGTAAGGGCATTTTGATGAAGACACTATTTGACATTTTTTCCCGTCTAATTCTAGTCATACTGACACCATGTTTGATGCCAATTCTTTTAAAATACTTTTTTTTCTTTTTTATTTTTAACAACACATTCTTTAATTAAATAATATTATACATAAATCCAAAACTTTTTTCCTTATCTTTTAGTCACATATTTTCCATCAAAACACTATTTAAAATGCATTTTTGGAAAAATAATGTGGCTCAAACAGGGTTTGAAAGTGTAATTTCATGTGTATTAAATTTTATATTTATATTTATTCGTCAATCTTAAATGTCATCCTTCTTATACTTGATCTCGTTTTGCACCATTCAATTTGCTTTTTACTCAAACGTAAGTCTTGTCCAAAAGAAAATAAATGGCAATAAGAAGTTAATCTATCGTAAACATATAAAAACTATATTTGCAGAGACCGAGATAGGGGGGCAGGTCGCGCCCCCAATATTGTCCGTTGGTCTACTATTTCTAGTTAATTTGTAATGTATTTTTCAGTTTCGCCCCGCAAAAATTTTGAAATTTTTATTTTTATTTCCATTAATAAATATTGATCCAATAACTTACACTTTAAAATTCAACTATACAAAAATCTTAGATCTAAACAAAAATTCAATAGTTAAATAAATAAATAGCTCAAATCCAAGAGAAGTTGCATTTTAAAGATCAATTGGAGCTATATCAAATTAAAGTTCAGCGTAACTCTCAATTTAAAAATTTGACAACACTTCCCGATGTGTGCCAACTGTTGGCATTGACAAGAAAATTAATGAGTTATAATTTTGTTGATAGATTGATACGTCTTGTCTTGACTCTTCTAGTTTCAACAGCAACTACAAAATGTGCTTTTTCAATTATGAGTATCATTACGATAAGGTTGCGTAATAGAATGGAAGATGATATTTTGTCCAGTATCATGCTTGTGTATATAGAGAAGGAGATTGTTTATACGTTTCCATTATATTATCTTATTGGCGAGTTTGAAGTGATAAAGACAAGTAGAGACCAATTTCAGATGTCCAAGTCATCTCTACCATCTGTTATATAGATAGGTAGTTTACTTTTTGTCTTTTTGATATCCATCTAACGTTCATATTTTCAATTTGTATAGCGTTAGACACATAGATGGACATATTGTTTTTGTATCGATAAACTGATTGTCTTTTTGGTCAGTCAATCTAACTTGCCTATTTTGGTACTCAAAATCGTTGTTTTCAATCCTCTTAGTTAAAAAAATTTTGGGGGGCGGAACCCCTGGAAGGGGGACCAACCCCCAGTATTTTCGCCCCTACAAGATTGAAATCCTAGATACGTCCATGTATATTTGTACATGCACTCAATATTTTGAACCAACTTGACTCTTCCATGACAGTCATTGGATGCAAATTATCCTCTCTAAGTCCCTGTAGTTTTTGTCAGAACCCAAACCTCTTGGCTATCCAATAAACCAAATCCAAAATCAAAATTAACTCCCTGACTGTCAACTTTACCACTGGTAACCTGCTCATCCCCTATTTTGTAATTTGACTCCGCGAGCTCTTCTTCTAGTTCCACTATTCTTTCCTCTTCAGCCAATACATTATTCCCCAAGTCATTTTCTTCCATTGTATGTTCATAATTTAAAAATAATTCCATATAACATAAAATATTCGAAATCCATTCCAAATCAATTTGACACAATTCAAAATACAAAATTCAAAAGTCATCCCTGAACATAAACCGGACATAATGAATACAAACTATAGTGGATTTGAGCCCCATTTTTATTGAGAACGTATTTTGTAATAGTGATTTTTTGAAAAATGAGTGGTTAAAAAGTAAGGAAAATTTTTGAGTTTATATAAAATTATTTTATTGGAAAAATGTGTGATTGAAAATGAGTTTTTAAAAAATGGGGATCAAACATGGTTCAAGCCTATTTTCTCTATCACTTTAAATTTTGGTCAAAGAAAATAAAATTTTAAAATTATAAGTTACTGTCGTCTGCCACTCGTTTACTTTTCAATTTTCTAAGATGAAATAACTTGAATTGACTATATTTGAGGTCCAGTGAGTGGAGGTGATGCCGAAATTGCAGTGACATATGAAGTCGACGGTGGCGTAATAGCAATTACTTTGCAGCAATGTTAAAGAAAATTGATAGCAAACAAAGCAAATTTGGTTCTGATTAGTTGAAAATTTGTAGTAGATTTGATAATTTGTGGTGAAATTTTAGAAAAAAGTTGCAAAATTAGAAGGTTTAAGGTTTTTGTAAAAGACGTGAAAGAGATAGTCGCGAGCGAGTGATGGAAAAGAAAAAAAACTCAAATTTATTGTAATTTTGTCCCTATTTGGTGTGGATTAGATTTTGATAAATGATGAAAATTGATGAGTCCAATGAAATATGTTATTAAAATTAATTGTTAATTTTGATTAAACAGAACTTTATATATATAAAAAAAAAATTCCAAAAGTTGGAGAAGTGTCACTTTTACACTCCACCTGTACAGGGTCTTGACAAATAGAGAATTCCAACATTTAATCATCTCTCTACTCGTGATTCAAATGTAATCACTCTACATCCCAGTATAAATTACCAATGTACCATTATGCATCTATACTCTGCATTATCAAAAGACATACTGCACACTTACTGCTAATGTGTCTCAATTCCACTACGACGGAATTGACACCTTTGATGACCACAAAGGTTATGACTCAGTTTAAATCAACCCATGCACCACAAGGTTACTCTAACATCAATGCTCAAAAAAGTCCACAAATGATTTATCCTACAAAAGGAATGGTGAAGATGGCACTCGCATAGAGAATAAAAGAAAAAAAAAAAATTGGTTATTTCACTACACTCACAAAATAAGCTTATAAAGAGGAAGAAGATAACCCATACATGGCTGTCCCATATAATCTCACAAACTGCACAGGCTCACAAAAATGAAGGAGAAAACGGTTGCCCCCCCTTTTTTTTCTCACTACCACATATTCAAACAACTCACAGAGGAAAATGAGTGTGCCATAAATCTCAACCTACTATGCATGTAAACAAATTACACAAAGTAACCAGATTGCTTTCAAATTCGTACAAATGTACAAATCAAACATATTGAAATGTAACATATAACCATGCAATATTATTAAATAATTACACATATGCAGAAAGGATTACACATAGATGCACACGAGGTAACTATGTTTACTTTTAATAGATCTCACACGGGTCATAAATAGACCCAATGATGAACTCTCATTTCCTTATATTATCCTTTGTAGGACAGTTTCTTTAGACATATTCAAAATACTGCAGTTAAAACATCTCTTACTTTTTGCACTTGCCTTTAAACATACATTTGCCATCAATACCAAATAATGACCACAAGCAAAGTACAACCACAATTCATACAGAACAATTAAACAAACTTTCTTATGGTTACACGCAATCTAATAGCGTTGAAAAAATTTAGCAACAAATTCACAAAGAATTTAAGATAAATAATTCTTAAGTCTAGCAACAGACAATGATTATTTCACATGGTAATCCAAAACCTAATGTTACCCCCACACAATAACTACTAATGCGAAAAGTAAATGGCTATACCACATGATAGCCATAATTGCAATAATAAAATGGAAAGAACACGATATCGACCAGACCAAATCTGCGGGTCTGTAAATAAGGAGTGATACAAATTCACTACTTTAGAATCATCACTATTCGCCCTAAAACTTCCAGCAACTGTGACAATTAAGAAACGAGACACCTCCTCCAAATGCTCAAGGACAAAATTGTAGCGCCCCGAGTTCTATTAACCCGGATTGTCACGTCATCGTCTTTTGCCCAAATTTTATCAATCAATTTTGCGGAAATAACCTAATTTTTAAAATCACATTTTCAATTGAAAACTACGTCAGCAATTAAAACTCATAGGATATTTAAAATTTAAATATCATATTTTAGAAATAGTGGAAAACGACAAAATGTTATCAATATTTGAATACAAAAACTTCAAAGAGATAATAATTTCGATAGTCAAATTCTTTTATGCCACCACTGCCGGATCAATCTCGATCACCTTCGAAGTCTGCAAATGTTGTTAAAATAGCAGAATGAGTATTTCGAAGAAATACTCAGTAGACTCATCGCCGATAATTAATTTACAGAATAATTGAATACACACTTATACAATATACAATGTGATCATCTTGGACTCATTTTCTTGAAAATCATAGGCTCTTTAAAAACATGGGCTGTGGGTAGTCTTTCTTTCTTGTGCGGATGAAGCACATAAGTTATGCATAACATTCTCTTCTTATCTCATAAGAGATTTTTTCTTTCTTTCTTTCTCATGCAATTAAGCATATAAGTTATGGCAAACATAACAATATCATATATCTCATATGACACATTCTCATCCTATGCATAAAGCATATAAATCACGTAAATTCACATAAATCATGCAATTATAATTTAAACTAATTAATGGTGGCGAGTCTACATCAAAATCTCGAGTTTCATGAAAATGGTGCGAGAAGTAACTTTAATCTCCTAATTGTCCGTTCATTTCGTCTAACCAATAGAAAATAAGTTTGAATCAGTATTTCGAAACTTTAAAGTTTTAAAGTGTTGAAATTAAGGTCAAGGGCTTAATTGAAAATTATTGGATTTGAAATAAATGACTTAAAATGATAAAGTAAAGTTTAAGGGCTAAGTTGGAAATTTATTAAATCTGAAAATAAAACTTTAAGGGCTAAAATAATAACTTTCATAAGTTTAGGGACTAAATTGTAATTATAATAAATTTGAAATTAAAAGTTAAAAAATGAAATAATAACTTTTATAAGTTTAAGGACTGAGCTGTAAATATACTAAAGTTGAAAATAAAAGCTGAAAACTAAAATAATAACTTTTAATAGTTTAAAGATTAAACTGTAAATAAAATAAAGTTGGAAATAAAGTTAAATGCTGAAATAAATAACTTATTTAAATTAGGGACTAAATTAAATAACTTTAAAGCTAGAAATAAGAAATGTAAAGGCTGAAATTTAAAATTCTTAAACTTAAGGGTTAACCTAAATAATTTAACATAACTTAGAGCTTAAATATCATTTGAAATAAATATATATAAACTAATCTAACTAAATTAAAACAAAACAAAACAATTAAATCAAAATAAAAAAAAAATAAACACCTCTCTCTCTCTCGTCCAGAGAGAGAGAAGTCGACGGGGGAAGGGGCTTCGCCCCCTTCCTCGAGATCTCGCCACCACCGGCCGACGGTGGTGGCGCCGGACATAGAGGTAAGTGGGGGGGGGGGTTTATTTGGGGCTTTTGGCGTATCGATCGAAGTTAATAGGGGCTTGGAGGGTTCGATTTTCTTGGGTTTCTTGGTGGCAAACATTCTGAAAATGGGTCGAACTACGAGGTAAGGTAATGAGTCTTTTGATCTAAGGCTTTATTTCATGATTTGGGGATGGTTTTGGTTTTATGGGGTTGGAGTGACTGCATTGTTGAGTTCTTGAGCTGGGTAGTTTGAGGTGGGTCTTGGCTGGGCTGTTGGCTGAGGTCTCGTTTTTTTGGAGCTTGGTGGTTTGGGCAGTGGGGTTTTGGTGCAACTGGATGGTGGAATTCGAATGGTGGTTCTGGGTTGATTGTCGTATGGTGTTGTTGGTCTCAGGTGGTGTTGATGAAAGGGCTGCATCTCGATGTTGAGTGTTGGTGAGGTGATGGAGGCTGCAGCTTGGGTTTTGGGTGTTCTGCTGGAATGGAATGGTGGTGACTGCTGGTGAAGGTGGGGGTGTTGCAGTGGTTCTACAGTTTTGGTGATTTCCTGTTGATGGTGAATGGTGTGGTGAGTTGCATTGTCTTGATGATTACACTGTTGATGCTAGAAATGGATTTTCTAGCATCAATGGTGTCTCACATTGGGAATAGAGAGAATGTTGGAGAGATAGACAAATTTTCTTACCAAATGGATTTAGTCGGCTGCATGAATTTTTGGAGGAGAGGGAGAATGAGGTGATGGTGAATAAAATAGGAAATGTTAGGGCACAAATCCCTATGTGGGTAATTGGGCTAAGTAGTTGGGCTTAGCATTTGGGCTGTAGGGTTTTCCAATTGGGTTTAGGTGATTTGGATTTAAAACGATTTCCTTGTTGGACTTGTATAATTTGGACTTAAATATTGGGCTCTAAATATTGGACTTGAATTATTAAAATTGGATCCAAATAAAATAAATCCGAATTGAAATAAAAATAATTATTCAATATTCGATTCGATTCGAAATAATTTAAATTCATATTTATAACGGCTAGACGAACGCGTTTCTCTAGAAAATTAGGGTTACGTTTTAGCGACACGTTTTTCGAGAAAATTTATATAATTTAAAAGTTCGCGGTCGCTACAAAAATTGTTCAAATTTTACCGTATCGCTCAAAATAGAAAATGGGCATCACCACAAGGTCTACTATGCCACCGCAACATTTTGTTTGAAGATGCCGTCGTGGAAAAATGATGTGCAAGTTCGCACGCACCTCGCTGGATTTCAGAGCGTGGCATCCATGTGCCACCTCCACGTGCTACCACGCTGGTCACATGCTACACCGTATGGTACTCCTCCGCCGGTCATGCTAGTTGTCTTGGTTTCTCCAATTGGCTACTGATTTAGTCGAAAAACCACAAAATAGATTCGGCCAAATTAATTCTTCTTCAGTAGATTTTCTCCTAGCTTTCTACATGTTTTCCAACAATTTATGACCACTTTCAGTCGGTTTTTGCCCCATTTTTTCATAAATTCCTCAACAACACAAGCTTTAGTGGCATTTCTTGGTGAATTCCCTCGAAAAATCTTGAATTCGAGCTCAATTATTTAGCCAAACAAATACCAATCGAGGATTGCTCGATTCACAAATATGCCACACTTGGTTGGCACAAGTTTCATCCCACAAAAAGAGAACTGTGGTGATTGATTTGCTAGCTACAAAGGAAGAGAAAACAATGGAGGAAGAGAGTTCAAAGAAGAGGGGAAATAAACTCAACAACCTCACTTGTTTCTCACTTGCACACAGCAACACATAAAAAGGGCTACAGCAGGAAGCCAAATGTATGTTAGGTTATCACAAGCTGTGGCCAAGAATGAGGAGCAAATGGGCCAACAACCAAAAATAATCCACTGGGCCAACAAATCTAATAACCAATATAAAGCAGAGACTACTCATATGGGCTATCCTAAAGTGTTGGGCCAAGAGAAATATTAACTTAAGGGAACAATAAATCCTACATATTAAAATTACATTTCAAAATTAACAAACTCGTTAAATTATTTCAAAATTCAAGTGTTAATTCCAATTAAATATATAATTAATTATCCCTACCTCACCCTACACAACCCACCCTACCAATATATATAATATATAATTAATTATCCGTACCTCACCCACCCACCCACCTTCCAAAAAATTTCCAGAAATTAAAAACTGGAAATCACACCCCCAATCCATGGATTCACCTACACCATCCCTACCTTGCAAAAAATTTTCAAAAATTAAGTGACCAAATTTGTATTCCGTGTGATTGTCTGTGACCAAATCAATCTTAATTGTGACTGTTTGTGATCAAGTCACAAACAATAACAATTAACACAGAATTGGTTACAACCAGTCACAATTAACACACAATTTGTCACAAATGGTCACCACGAACAAATCCGCTTACACCACAAACAAGCACCACAATTCACCACCAGTCATTACCACCATCACCTCTATTGCACCACCACTACCACCTTCAACTCAAATTTACGACTAACACCATCAAGAAAATCAGGAAGACCAACTTTGATCAAACATAGACAAAATGTGGTGGCATACAATTACGGATTATGCTACGAAGTATTGCAATGACATTTCCACCAGCACTACCATTGCCGCGACACCTCACACCTCTACCTCCACCACAGCACCACCAGAAATCTCCGTTACCACCGCCTCGCACACCTCTACCACCGCCGCCATGACACCGCACACAGCACCGTCGTAAAAAAACACCACCGAACCTCCACCACCATCGCCACAGCACCGCACACGACCACCTCAAACGCACACATCACCACACGATTCAGTCAACCATCGCACCTACAGCACCACAGAGGACATCACTGCCGCACCCACCATCGCACCGCACACCTCCACCACCGAACCGTCATCATCACACCACTCAAAAAAGGAGAAGAAGAATGGATCTGCACTCCCGAACTGTAGCAACGGAAGGGCGAACAACTTCGCGACATTCAAATCGCCACCTCTCGGAATTGGCGTCTTCAGCGAGGTGGTGGTGGCGTCTTCACAGCAGTCCGCGCAGCAAGGGCTGATTATTTAGTAGCAACGACAATGGTTGAGGAGAGAGAAGGAGAAGAGACAGAGCTGACGCCTATTCACTCCGTGACGTTCAAATCGACGTCGCTCGATAGTGGTGATTCAAGAATTGGAAATGGATTAAAGAAAGACTATGGTGTTAAAATGGGTATAAAACTGAATTGGGTTTAATTGTGCATGGAATCAGGTGTGGTTAGGTGGGGGTATGGAAGAAGATATTTATGAGGGTGGTTGGTTGTAGTGTGGGTATAATATTGTGTTTTTAAATTAAAAAATAATTGTAACCTGATTATTGAATAAAAATATTTAGTAATTGATTTTTGGAATTGGAAATTAAAATGTAGGGTTTTAGGTAATTTTTCCTTAACTTAATTAAGTTTCTTCAAGTGATCTAAGTTATTTTCAAGTTGAGCCATCACTAAGATGTTGATATAAGTTATCCAACATCGTTTTAATATGACCCGAAATTTATTGGGTATCAAGACCCAACATGCATCATTAAAACGGAAAATTACTAAAATGTTTAACAAAAGTAGAAAATATAATCTGAATATTGCACAAATTCAATCTGAAAAGAAAGAAAATCTTCACTGGAGAAAAACTCCATCTTTGAAATCAATGGAAAAACGAATTTTTTTATTAAAATTAACTCAACAAAAATCCAATTTTATTTTGACGAAGAGTAAAAAATATTGGCCATCTAGAACTTTCCTAAAGGCGTAATACAGCGCATAATGGAAAGATACATTGACGACGACGAGGAGCAATTTTTTTTTGTTTTGTTTAGTTTTTGTATGGTTCTTGATGACAGATGATATGACCCTTCTTCAACCAACTTAAGCTTAAAACAAATATGTTCTCTACAGTTTTAGTCTCTTGACCAAAATGTCCTTACCCCAACATGATACGAGTGGATTGCAAGCGACCACCTAATGGAGCATCTGGAGGGGGAATAATTCTGCTCAAACAGGGAATATAACAGGGTGTCAGTGACATCCCGAGTTGGCAGAAATGGATTGAGTGTTTTTTTTTTTAAATCAAACCGTCCAACCAGTGTTGGACACATGTATCTGTTTTTTAAATTCTGTCAAATTTCCCTGTTTGTGTAGCAAAGTTCCTGGAGGGAACAATATGACAATGGTGATTTTCATAAAGAGTGATCAAAATGAGGTTCCAAATGCCAAAGCAAAATGATAGTTGACATGCACAATAAAGACAATCAATAAAAAAATGTTATGTATCAATTAAAAAAAAAAAAATTGACTTCTTTTGAAGCTTTTTCAACAAAAAATGAAATAAACATTTCATATAGAAATAAATTTAAGAATTAAGCTACTTGTATATTTTATTTGTACATTATGGTTGATAGTTCACGATGTGTAAAAATCGAGGTAATTGCTTGTTTTAAGTGTTTTTAAAATTAATGATAAAACTGTATGTCACTTCATGAAATGCCAACTACGATGTAAGTATAACAAAACTCTAAATTTAGCCCTGGCTACAATTTTGTGAAGATTTTAATAAACATTTTTGAACATTGGACACAAGGATGGGTCCCATTTCTGCGGTCATTATTGATTGCACAAACCACCAAATACCATAAATGCCCAAAATATGAAATTAAATGTTAAAGGGCACATTGATCATTTTAATTAATTCAATCAATTATTGCGGCTACCTTCACTGAAAATCACTGTATAACGAAAACAAAATGAATTAAAATCTTTCACCAAAATCCCGTCCGGACAGATGCTTAATTAAACACGAGAAAGTGATGTGATGAAAGCAAAACGTGGAGATCAAGTTTCTCAATTATTACAAAATAAAATATTGTCATCCATCAAAAATTGAAAGGTAAATCAATCATTTTTAAAATTTTAATCCATTTCTTTACGAAATTTTGAAGGAAAAAAAGAAAGGTATAAATAAACGAATAAAGCTATTTATTACTACGATAAACTATCGTGACAATTGATTATTAGTCGCACTTCTCTCTTCTCCGTTCACGTAAATTGAAGAACCAAGCTATAGGTACAAAAATTCAAAATTCCTGTACCTACAGAACACTCACAATTCATGGCGGGAGCAGAATTTTTTTCCAATATTTTATACATGGGGCCCGCACCATGTGACTGAAAAATTCAAAATTCTGTACATTTTCTGTCAAAATTTCCCTGTACTTTCAGCATTTTTTTAAATTGAATTGTGAAATTCCATTATTTTACTCAAACGGTGACATCCATCATTTATCATTCCCCTCTTTGCTCGCACATCCATTGAAAATCTCTCTCCGCCTCTTCAAACTGAAATCCCTCCAAACCTCAGGTCCTCAATGTTAATGGAGATTTTGTTCATTTCCTTTTCACTTTTTTTATAATATTGTTCTTCCACACTTCTTTTACCTATAAATTCTAAAATTTTCTTCCCGGGGCCCATCAAGAATATCGATTCTTTAATTAATTTTCTGATTTTAAGATTCTGCACTTTATAAATACTTCTATTCTTTTGCATATGCTAGGGCTATGTTCCTCCCGCTCCCCCCTCAATTCCTTGATTTTCCGGAATTTTTCTTTGTAACCTAAATGCACTTTTTCCTGTTTGGGAATATTAATTTGCATAAAAAATATATGAAGTTGGGATGCTAAACTTCCAGAAAATGCATCAGGAATCGGTATGATAAAGAGGTGCTATTTGTTATTTACATCGAGCGCGAGCTTTAATCGTAATATCAGTTATTTGAGGGGTTATTTTATGGCGGCAGCCTCGAATATTTTGGTGGGCCAAAGAGATTTCCAGATATTGTCTGTGAGAAGGCTTGCATCTACTGCATCAAGCATTGATACAAGCAGTGGAAGGTTTATTAATGGGCTGAGTTTTACCAAGTTTAAATGCTGTTCCTCCGATACGTATGGCAATAAATTTCGGAATAGTGATAATGATGTTTTTAGTAACAGTAATGGGGTGCAGAAGGCAAGGGCTTTTGGTCCGTGCTTGCCGCAATTTCTCTGTGATTTAGAGGCGGATGTAAGTGTGGAGGACAGGGAAAACAGTGTGGATTATAGGGCCTTTAATGGCTCTCGTGATGGTGGCTCTACCAATAGAGGAAGCTCGACTGGATTTCCGGATCAGCTCTTGCCCGAGAAAATAATGGTCGCGGTGGATGTTGATGAGGGTATACGATTTTCTCTTCCGGTGTAATTTTCTACTGTTTGAGTTTGGAAATATTCAAGCTGTGTAAGTCATTGTGATCATCCTACTTATATCTATACATTTCTTCTGTCTTTGTTGGCAGTTCTTGGCAATTTTGTATCAGCTCTCAATCAATTCATTGCGGATCAATATTCTCTGAATCACTCAGTTTCTGAATACCACGTCTATGAGTTTTTTAAGGTACCATTTCGTCTTTAACAAGTCTGTGTTGTATATACTTGTGTGCATTCATATTTGCTCTCTTCTCACACATTCACAAAGCAACATGCTCTTGATTTCTATTTAATGGAGTATCGATATGCTCATTTGATCACTGATGGCAAACCTTGATTAGTGTGGCAGATATTGAAAATTCGGATGGCTAGTCTATGACAAGAACTTTGATCACTCATCCACCAACTTGAGGAAAAAAGTTAGGATTGATCATTTTTCCACTTCTACAAAGGATTTCTTGGGGTGATGGTCCTTACCTGTTCCATCAACAGATGCTTAACTTGTGAACTCCAACTTCATAAGCACCAAAACATATCCTTTGTCAAATACAAGTATCAGCAACGGTCAAGCCAATGTTTTGATATGCATGAAAAGAATCCAATAAAGAAGCATTAAATATAAGAGTCAGTATCACATCTTTAATTATGTATTATCTGTTTTATAACTTGGGTGTATAACTTGTTATGGAAATACTTGCTTAGGGTATTTAATACGAGCAGGGTCAAGTACATCAGAAACCTTCCCCTTGTGACTTCTCTTTGTGTATCTTGATCCTACTCCTTTTGTTGCTCTCACCCTTACTCTGGCTAGTCTTGTTATCCTCTTCCTCTGCTCCCATCCTTCATCTATTTCTAGCTTCTTCATTTTTTCTAACAAATGGTTAATTGGTCAACTGCCAAAAAAGAAAGCAATAAATTAACCAAAGACTGCAGTTGTAACCCGACCACTACCTCGGGTTACAACTGCTTTAGTCACCATAGCAGCTTTCCTGTCATCTGTGTGATTGGTTTTTGAAAGAACTTTGAAGAATTGGGGCGGTATTATGGGGGCCACATCATTGATGGACTAACATTTTGTTGATTTATTACTTGAGGCGGTATTATGGTTAGCCTTGTTTTCTGAGAGGGTAGGGGAAGAGACGGAAAGGCCACTGGCCTCCATTTTGTGTCTTTTTGACCTTTGTCATGATTTCACAGCATTTATTCCAGTGAAACATAGAACCCAGATCCTGATAGTGAGAACCTGTCTTCTAGGTCTCATTCATAGCACATTCCTTCCTTCATTTTCCTAGGTGTATATGTAGTCCAATCGCCGCACCTGCATCTCAAGTTCATACAAATTAAATTTTTCTCTTTGCCAAAGCTCAATTAGTTTTGAGGACTTGACACTTCATCTGAGTTTGTATTTTTTTAAAGATTTAAGATTGATGCTTTCTCTGGACAGAGTCAAGTGTCCTTGTTGTAAGAGACTCCTGTTATTGTAACAATAGCGGAAGTGCTCAAGGGCAGAGCTAGGAATTTGGTTCAGTGTGGACACAATTTAGTCGACTCTGAACTTTGAGTTTTTGGTCATGAATTTAATGATGATAAAAATATAAAACAACAAGTTAAGCCCAAATCAAGTATTAAGTAAAAGCAAATCAAATACTCTCAGTTAAGTTCACCAAGCTCCAATGATCTAATCTCATCATCTGAACAATTCACAACTTTCAATTACTGGAAGCAATTCAGAATGATAGAATCACAAATATTTGAAGCAAAAGCAAAGTAATTCACAGCGTAATCCACACAACAATACTGGAATCAATTCATAATGCAATTCACAGATTGCTTTCACAAATCACAGAGACAGCAATACTGGAACTAGAAGCTAAAGCAACTCAAGAGCAATGAGAGGCTTTGAGCTCGGGTCAGTCTTCACCGGCTTCTAGGTCAAATTTCAAGAACAATTCAAAAGCAATTCAAGAGGAATTTAAAGAGCTAATTTCATATGATAAAAAGAAAATTTCAAACATTACACAAATCAAAATAACAAATAATCCTGCATTCCAGAAAGGCTAGAACGGAACCCCATTTGCAATTGGAACCTAATCGCGAAAAAAGAAAAAACTAATTCCTTTGATTTTAAATCATATGATATAAATATTCTAGAGAGAGAAGAAAAAACCACAAACAGAGGCCAAATTAATATGAACTGTCCAATGCAAGTTTTTTTGGACAATTTGTACCATGCTTTAATGAATTAACATTTACCATTTCATAAAAAAAGCTTCTCTTGAAACCAAGCAGCATTAGTTTAAACAATAATAATATCAATATAACTTGGTAGTAGTAGAAGAAAAACAATGACTACAAAAACAGCAGTCATCGCCAAAATCAATCTATTATTTACCTTTGTGGCATGGCAAAATTTGGGGCAACTGCTTTCTCCACACCTCCCACTGCAAGACATATGACCAGGACAGCAGACATACCTGTGGCGATTGGCGAGCACCAAAAATGTTTATAATACCTAGAGATGTGTATTGAGAGCTTAACGAGAAGAGAAAACTTCAATTACCTGGACACAGAGGCGGAGACGGTGAAGCAGAGGGCGGAGGTGGAGGAGAATGAATTGAAATGGAGGCTACGAGTCTGATGTTTTGACTAAATTGATTGGGTTAGGTAGTGGTCTTGGACCATTTACATTAGGGTAGTGTGTATTGGCAATGGTTTTGGGTTTTACTCTTAGGCTGGAAGTTGGCATATTAATTAAAAAAAAAATTCAAGGCCATGGGGTTGGGCCCAGAAGTTCAGTGTGGGCACCTCATTGGGCTCCGCCCCTGGAAGTGCTCACCACTCGGGATATTGTATTGGGTTGAAACTGCATTTCATACTTATATACATTCCACTGTTTAAGATGTAAATTGGGTGCTAAAAATATGTTATGGAGCTTGAACGGTAGTATATTACTTATTTCTATTCATTTTTTTCTTATAGCCGTAAATAAATCATACCTTTGCATACCTGATCATATTTTATTTTATAAATCTTGCAGATATGGAACTGTTCTCAGGATGAAGGTA
Organism: Fraxinus americana; assembly: GCA_035079005.1. Lineage (NCBI taxonomy): Eukaryota > Viridiplantae > Streptophyta > Magnoliopsida > Lamiales > Oleaceae > Fraxinus > Fraxinus americana. Next base: position 17,951,212 of record CM068717.1, on the reverse strand, counting down.
TCCGTAAAGATTGTGTTTACTAGATTGAAACACACAACTAATAAGATTTGTTTTCTTTGTGATAGGACTGTTTGCTTATTCATCTAGTTGATAACTCAATTGATTATTTTTTCGTGCTGTCTCTTTTCTCGCAATTTTCAGATAATGTGGCTTGATTGTAATTCAATTAAGCCTTTAAATTTTATTTTCCTCGATATGCAGAACTTCTGAATGCACTTTTAGCTACAATGTTTTGGTTTACTTCCAATTTTGGGAGGGTAATGTGTTATGGAATACCTCGCCTTTTCAATGTGTATTTTGGTCCTACTACCTGGAACTTATTAGGTGCTATATATGCTTTCTGCTTCAATGCCCGCTCCCTTCTTTCCGGGTTTCATATATGAATTATTTTGGTTACTAAAAGATTTTGTGTGGATCATTACCCATGACTGCTGTTGATGCTAGTATGAGATACTGCTATGATTTCCCTTGCTGCTTAACTGCATAAGTGCAAGTCTTTTGTTTACTTAATAACATAATATACCCTTCTTTAGAAATTATTGCTCGACAGTTTGGCAATTTGTTGAAAATGTTTAGATCTTTGTGTAGCAAATACTTACATTTTGGCTTTCAACAAGCCACCATGCCTGCCTGAGTTTCTAACTTGACAGCCTGACTAAGAACATCGTCATTTTTCTTTGACAGCTGATATACGCGTGCATGAATTCTTTAAGACATCTTATTTTAAGAAAGGGATACATCCAATTCCAGGTTCCCAGAAAGCTCTTCAAAAGTTGTCCAAATTTTGTGATCTGTCAGTTGTTACGTAGGTATCCTTAACCCTTGAAAGCTCGACTTTTTTTCAATTCATCTTTGAAACTAATTGTCATTTATTAATCCTGCACAGGTCCCGACAGAATGCAATTAAGGAGCATACAGTTGAATGGATTGAGAGATATTATCCGGGGTTGTTTAAGGCGATCCAGTTTGGCAATCACTTTGCCTTGGATGGACAGTCCCGACCTAAATCAGACATTTGCAAGTATATTATTCAACTTCTGATAGTTTCATTAGCATGTTATTGCAATAAACGTTTTACCCTTCCTTGATATATCCAAATGCTTGATGCTCATATAAAGACGAGCATGTCATTAAATTGCTGTATACTCTAGGCTATTGTGAAAATGCTAGAATAGTCATTATTTATTGATCTGCCAGCATATTGATCGGGAAAGAGATGGTTTTGCTTTGTTTCTGGCAGGTCCTTGGGAGCAAAGGTTTTGATTGACGACAATCCAAGATACGCAATTGAGTGTGCTGAAGTCGGGATTAAGGTTCTTCTTTTCGATTATGAGAATTCGTATCCTTGGTCCAAGATGGAGTCTGTTAATCGACATCCTCTTGTCACCAAGGTTCACAATTGGGAAGAGGTGGAGCATCAGTTAGCATTCTGGATTACGTCATGAAAATTTTTATCCGACAACTAGGTTCATGAGACAGCGATTCATTAGAAGTTTTAGATTTTATTTTTAAATAATTTCTGGACTGTCAAATTGTATTTTTACATATCGTCGTGGAGTAGCTCGGGAAGGGTTTTGTAAAACAGGTTCCAATTGTAGGGATGCTGAGGTGAAGGAACATGTTGACCTAACGTTTCTCATTTTTAAGTTATCTTTTTCTTCTGATGTAAAAGTGGGTTTTTTAGCGCTATACCCCTTCAAACACAGGAGAGCTAGTTTGCTCTCATTAGATGGTACAGTAATAGAGGACAGATTTTGTTTTAAATAAATTCATGGAATGTAATGAACTTATGAAAGATAAGTATTTTCTACAAGAATCACCTGTTTTTCTGGTCGAAAATAAAACCATTTGCCTTCTTCGACTAAAGGTAAATCAATTGAGGCGAAGTAGGACAAAAAGATGCCATATAAGAAGGTTAATTGGCCCAAAATATTCCTGACCTTTGCATGTATTGCGAAACACAGCGTATCCTTTCAGATTGAAGAGATAATTGCAATTGCTGTTCCAAGCCTTTTAATTTTTTTTGTAGATTATATTCAAAATTTTCATTTGTGTCATTCACAATTTCAAATCTTTTTAAGGAAATATTTATCTTCTTCCACCCCCACCTCCACCTCCAACCCCAACCCAAATCAAAACCCATCCTCACTATCCAGTTTTCTGCAACTTCTTTCATAGCTTTCTCTTCAAGCTCTCGAGTCCAGTAGTGACCCTAACTACAAGAGGCATAGGCGATCGCCTAAGATCCCCAAGAAAAAAAATTATCATATATAGTTAATAAAAAATGCAAACAAAATAGAGTCCAAATGCAATTAACCAATCCAATCCAGTTGTCCAGTTAGCAAACATATTTGTATATAATTAAGAAGTAAATGTTATCTTAGTTCTGTTTTTATTTTGTAAAAGTATTTGAAGCTTAATTATGTAGATGTCTTAGTAAGTTCAATTAAAGTAGTCGATTTTTTTTTTAATTCGTTAAGGTGGATGATACTTCAGGCCAAAAATTGTTTGATGAATTATTATATATAACACTTGAACTTGGTAATTTAAGAGGTCATGATTATGATAATAGTATTAATATGTAATGGAAGCATGCATGTTTACAGAAATGATTATTACAAGTAAAATCAATGGCATTTTATGCACCATGTGGTTGTCATAGTCTTAATTTTGCACTGTGATATTACAAATTCTTTTTATAAGGGTTAAATCTTTTTTTTTTCTTTGGAAACATACACTGCATGTATAAATATATTATTTCATCTTTTACAAAGCAATAAATTTTTTTCCAAGATAATATGGAAGGTGTGACACTCACGCAACTATAACAAACATGTTGAGAAAGTCAAGTTGAAAGTGTTAAACCAATAAGATTTGAAGTTTCGGAAATAAAGGCCATTTTAGAACACTTGGTGAATACATATGATGATTCTAAAGTATTTAGAGATGCTAACAATTTATTTTCTGACATTTTGGATTTTGAGTACTTGTTCTTCATGGTTATTTAGGACAAAATATTGTTAGCTATTAATGGAACAAGCAAAATATTGCAAAGTGGGGACATGTTTATTGATTTGTTATTAATCACTTGAAAGCACTTATTTCACTTTTTTGAAACATATGAAAAAAACTTGATTAGAATTTGACAAGATTCTGGAAAAGAAATTGTTGCTCAAATGAAACTTGAACCTAGATTTCTTGAAAACGTATTATTCATAGAAAGAAGCGCTTTTATGAAAATGTCGATTGAAATAATCACAAAATTTACCTCCACGGCAGTGATGACGTTTGGGGTGTTCCGACTGCTCCGATCAATGAATGTTACCTACAAAATGAGGTTGGGGCTTTCTCCCCCATTGTACCTTCGGCGTGAGAATCAGTAGGTGTTTAAGGAAAGTAAGAGGAAAATATATTGAGGGTTTAAGCAGTTCAGGTTCCAAGAAACCATACCTTTTCGCACATTGGGGTATTTATAGGTACCTGATGGCACGCCCCACGTATCGCGTTTAATTGTGCCACGTGTCCCACGTATACCTTCCCACTCTCCCCACGTTCTATAGCGTCAAACTCCACTCGCCATTCGGTGGTTATGCCCACGTTCACTGTTGGGTGGTTTCGGCCCTACTCGTTGTCATTTGTATGATTGAGTATAGTATTGACCTCAAGGTGGTAGGCGGCCTACGTGAACGTAGAGGATCTTGTGGTGGTCGACGACCTCATAGTGATAGATGACTTGTGTGGATGTAGAGGGCCTCATAGTGGTAGACGGCCTTTATGTACGTAGAGGATCTTGTGGTGGTCCACGGCTTCATAGTGATGACGGCCTGTGTAGACGTAGAGGGCCTCGTGACGATCTCATGGTGGTAGACAGCCTTTATGTCATCATATATCACTAATCCCCATATCACTTGTTGATGTTCATGGACATAGGATAGCATCTTCACTTTTTCCGTATTGCAGAAGTGGCACCCCATAAGTAGGCCTTAGTCTTGGAGTAAATTTTCCACCAAAAAATTCAAAATCTATCAACATTTCGAGAGTAATATTTTTTTGGACAATTGATACATAAGATCATTCTATAATAGACAAGTACTTAACATTAATAAATAGATGATGTCAAAGCTCAAAAAGGCTCCCCATTGTAACTACAATGGAGGCACGCAAGTCTACTATCTATCTTTTATGGATAAGGACAACTTAATTTGTGTCATAAATTCAGTGCACCAAATAAGATTAAAAGAATTAATTTTATTTTTTTAACCAAAAAAACGCCATGTAAAAGTCAGTCAGCATGAGATTTTTTTTTTTTTTTTATACTACATCTAAGATTGTAAGAATCTTGAATAAAGTGCCACATTTATCTTTGATGTGTTGCTCTCAGTATCATTAGCCACTACATGCCAAGTAGGTGGCAAGATTTATAAATTTAAGAGCTAACAAGTACACCAATATTTTAATCTTCACATACGTACATATGTATGTTTCTTCTTTCAGTCTTCCTTTCTTCAGTTGTTAGCCATGTTAACGACGCTCGCACTGCTGTTGAGATTATAGGAAACATCACTGCACTCACTTTGTTTTTGTCGCCTGCGCCAGCGTTTTGGGTCGACTGTCGACCAGAGACACTGCTGGTCGACAATCGACCAGCAGCCAAGCTGGTCGATCGATGTCGACCGGCAAAGCTGCTGGTCGACGGTCGACTAGCAGCTTTGCTGGTCGACTTCGGTCAGCAGTGCCCTACACAGATAGAAAAGGATTGCTATAGGCAACGAAACTGCATACAACTGATAATCAAGAAAATTCTATGATTTTCACTTTGTTCCCCTTGTAATCTATTCAAAATTTTTTTGACTAGATTTGGAGTAAACTGAGTGAAGAGTGTGAATACTTCATAGCATCTATCTCCGGAATGGGCTGTTATTCCAGTTTTATGCCTTCGCTTTTTAGCAAAGTCGATCGACCAGCCTTTTTATTTGCAATGAAATTTCTTGCTGAGACCATAACGGTGGATTCCATTCAGAAATTGGAACATTCAGAAAATAATTTTTTTCTTCAATCAAGGCGCTATTTTAACTATTTAATTGTATTTTAAATATAGGTACGCATGAGCTATTTATTTTGAAACAACAAGCCAAAATAGTCCACCATTTCGGTTAAAGTAGAAAATATAACCCAATCAAGAATTGTGAGACAAGTTGGTCGATCAACCAACTAAGCTGGCCATTTATCGACCAGCCTTGCTGGTCGACCAGTGTCGACCAGCTTGGCTGGTGTCGTCTAGGCTGGTCGACGTCGACTAGCCTCCTAGCTGGTCGATGGTCGATCTTGGTTGGTCGAGGTCGACAGCCTCCTAGCTGGCTGACCATCGACCGATCGACAAGTTTTTCACTCGACGACCGATCATTCTGACGCGTCACTTGAAATGTTCAAAATTTTAATGTTGAATGCCGGGTCCAGTGATTTTAAGCTTTAACTATTTTTTATTTTGAAAACCCACCACCCATCCTTGGAGCGATTTTAAGCTAGTCAATTTCTCGAATTTTTTGCTCGTCGCTACGCATCGATCAATGTTGCATGTCGGGTCCGGTGATTTTAAGCTTTAACCATTTTAGGTTCTAAAAAACTCACTATCTGCCCTTAGAGCGATTTTGAGCCAGTCAATTTCTCGACTTTTTTCTCACTGCTACGTGTCGAACTACCTTGGATGATCGAGGTTGAGGTCAGGTGATTTTGAGCCTTAACCATTTCAGGTTTTGAGAGCTCACCACCAGCCCTAGCGATTTTGAGGTAGCCGATTTTTAGGCTTTTTTGCTCACTGCTAAGTGTTGAGCGATGTTAATAACAAGACTTGGTGATTTTGGGCCTTAACCATTTTTGGTTTTGAGAGCTCACCACTAGCCCTTAGCGATTTTGAGTTAGTCAAGTTTTTGACTTTTTTGCTCACCGCTATGCGTCAAGCGATGTTGATCACCGGGTTTGGTGATTTTGAGCCTTAACTATTTTTGGTTTTGAAAGCTCACCAACGCCCCTAGCGATTTTGAGCTAATCAAGTTTTTGACTTTTTTGCTCACCGCTATGCGTCAAGCTGCCTTGGATGATCGAGGTTGAGGTTAGGTGATTTTGAGCTTTAGCCATTTTAGGTTTTGAGAGCTCACCACCAGCCCTAGCGATTTTGAGCTAGTCGATTTTTAGGCTTTTTTGGTCATCGCTATGTGTCGAGCAATGTGAATAACCGGATTTGGTGATTTTGAGCCTTAACCATTTTTGGTTTTAAGAACTCACCACTAGCCCCTAGCAATTTTGAGCTTGTCAAGTTTTTGACTTTTTGCTCACCGCTATGCGTCGAGCTATGTTGATCACCGGGCTTAGTGATTTTGAGCCTTAGCCATTTTTGGTTCTAAGAGCTCACCACCAGCACCTAGCGATTTTGAGCTAGCTCACCGCTATCCATCGAGCTATTTTAGGGATGACAATGGAGGTTTTAGTCTTCGCTTCAACCAATCATAGACCGAGATCTTATAGCAGAATTTAACTCGCCAAGATTTGGGGACTCAGTAGGCGCATTGGGACGTCCCAACTAAGTTGACCATTCCTTAGCACCCTCATCATCTACCGCCACTTAGGATTTTCATTAAACAATTTTCAATCAAGTGTGCCTTAGTAGAAATTACATCATGAAAATCCTAGCTTCGATATTTACATGTGATCATTACATCAGAAAGAAGAAATAAAAACTCCCATAGCGACTATATTTGCAGGTAGGCATCACACTGCTCAAATTTCCTGCTCGTCTTTGCAGACCAACCGATCTTGAGGATAGCCCTTGCTTATGCACTTCTCTGCTTATCCTTGTCAACAGGCTTTCGCACATCGCCTGACTTCCGCATATGGGCTCCCATGTCCCATCCATCTCTAAGATTTTTCGTGACCTTCTCTATTTCCTCTACGTCAACATACTTGTCACCCTTCTTCAACAAATCATGCATTGACTCTGGAGGATTTTTGGAAAGTGATATTATGAAGGTCCGGTTCCGCGTCCCATTCATTAATGCTGTCACTAATGCAGACATTTGAAGATCCTTTATACCGAGGGTTGCTCGGCTGAACCTAGCCAAGTACTCCTGTAAAGATTTATCATTCTCCTGTACCACCTGCATCAGTCCAATGGCTGTCTTTTGTTTCTCTTGCTATTTATGAAGTATGCCACGAAACTCCTGGAGAGCTCATCAAAAGTTTTTATAGACCTGGGTGCCGTGTGGCCATCGAGTCTCTTGCTTCCCTCTTAAGTGTCAGAGGGAACGACCTACACATCACTGCGTTTGGGGCTGCATAGAGCCTCATTAAATCCACGAAAGTCCGCAAGTGGTCTAGCGGGTCCTTGACTCCATCGTATGCTTCTATCATTGGCTGTTTAAAACATTTCGGTAAAGGGATGACCATTATTTCTGGGGCGAATGGATCCTCCTCTAATACTATCTGCCTGCGTCTGTCCTTCCTCCTAATCAATGCATCGTCTATCTTCTGGGTCATCATCTCCTCTATCTTCTTTTCCAAGTTCGTCACGGGTTGGGTAACACGAGAATACACAAAATCAGAGGCCCCCATGTCTCCTATTGTTGGTTGAGTAATAGGCGGGGTAACCATTTGCGCCACTTGGGGTGATTGCTCGCGTACTGCTTCCGACGAACTCTGCGGTGGGGCTGTAATTTTTTGTGTTTGGTTTTGCAAGAGGGTCATCATGGCTGCCAATTGCTTTTCCAAAGTATTGAATTGGCCTTGCGTTACGTACTAAGGGGGCGGCGGCAGGTCATGACCCCTTGCAACAGATTTCGACTCCGTATCTACCGTGTTCCCGACCATGCATGTTTCACTTCGTGTCCGTCTCCTTGACATAGCTTTCTTGTTCAGTGGTTTCCCATAGATGGCGCCATTGAAATAATCACAAAATTTACCTCCACGGCAGTGATGACGTGTGGGGTGTTCCGACGCTCCGATCAACGAATGTTACCTACAAAATGAGGTTGGGCTTTCTCTTCCATTGTACCTCCGGCGTGAGAATCAGTAGGTGTTTAAGGAAAGTAAGAGGAAAATATATTGAGGGTTTAAGCAGTTCTGGTTCCAAGAAACCATACCTTTTCGCACATTGGGGTATTTATAGGCACCTGATGGCACGCACCACGTATCACGATTAATTGTGCCACGTGTCCCACTATGCCATCCCACTCTCCTCACGTTCTATAGCGTCAAACTCCACTCGCCATTCGGTGGTTATGCCCACGTTCGCTGTTGGGTGGTTTCGGCCCTACTCATTGTCATTTGTATGATTGAGTATAGTATTGACCTCAAGGTGGTAGGCGGCCATCCGCTCAGTGTTACTATACCAAAAAAAGATAAGCTCAATGAAGGAGAAAACCTAAAATTTACAGATAAAAATCGATTAAGCAAACCCAAAATATTGATCCATACAAGCAATTCGAATCCTCAAAAACCCTAATTCAGTCGTGTGCACAATATATTATGTCACTGTATGGCATAAACGAATAGACCTCTAGTTAAGTTGTTCGATCACCTTCTACGATGTTTCACTAGCCTACCTCCTACGCTTCCCTTCCAGCATTCGCATCGCTGGGTAGGGCTATCAATTGATTGAATTTTGATCCGAATCCGATGAACCTAATGGGGGATGAATTTAATGTTTCGATCTGATAATTCGATTAAGATTTGAATCCCATAATCTATTAACTAAATGGAGCAAATATGAATATAAGTCAATCTGATCCGATTTGTTATAAATAACTGAGTTGATTAAATATTTTTATGACATTTTATTTGTTACTAAAATAAATAAATGAAAAAATTAAAAAAATGTAGAATAAAAAAGGTATCAAATCCAAAACATAAAAAAAATTAGAAAGTCCATTCACATGTACACCATCAATTGTTTGTAGGGGTTTTCTTTTACTTTTCAAAAAGTCGTAAACAATCCCACATCGGTTTCCATAAAAAAAGAAGTTAAATGAATAATTCATAAATAGAGGATATGCCATTGCTTGGATTTTTCACTGGGTAATTATATTATTACTACAAATTTTATTAAGTACACCACAATTTTCTTATTTACTTAAATATCCTTAAGTAAAATTACATAATTAGGGTTTTAATATACTTTTTATTTAAATAAATTATTGTTATACCACAAATTCTCATTGCTCATAGCTATTCCGACAGCTTTTGATTTCTTCTACGAAGGCAAGATAATTTTCTTTTCTTCACGGTAAATGAATTTATACTCTACTTGACTATTGTATCTCAATTACTTTTAAGTTGTGTCTATATTAATTCCTCTTTTTTCATACTACTTCTACATGGGTAAATCCTTTCACTCGTTTCACTTAATTCACTTCACAGCACCCAGCGTGACAGTCTAGTGGACTAATTGGTTTGCTGATAATTGGTAATATATAAAGATAGTTCTAGATAGCTGGATCTTCTGCGGGAAGTTAATCTTTGAAGCTGGATAAACTTTTTTTTTTTTAGTTCCTAGAACTTGGGTCTGAAAACCTACTACTCAGTTTTATAATTTGTGTTTTACTCCATATTTCTATTTTTAACGTTCTAGAGAGATTTTCAGGGGGAGATATATTAGAGCATAACTTGCACTTTTATGTTTTCACGTTCCACTGAAATTGGAATCTTTCACCTTTTATGCATCTGTATTTCTTCATCTATCTTCTCCAACAGTGTTTGGACTCTTGTTTGCTATGGGTGTGGGTAACTCTGTTGAGATGGAAGACACTGGAGACAAGATATGATTTGTACCATTACCCTTTTGCTAACTATACAAATTGTGGATCCCTTATTGGATACAGATGAAAGCTTCGGCTCTTTCTGTTAACTTATCTAGTTATCTAGAGGTTCTACAAGTTCAGTATTAAGAGAGGCATATTCATTTTAGTTCTGTTGTGTATTCATTCTTTACATAACTTAATTTTTCTCAAGAATATGCATTGAATCTGATAGTAAATATATCTATTGGTACAAAAATATATTAGTAGTCATGACTTAGAATTCTTTACGTAGGAAGCTTTCAATGTTTCTGATTGAGTTAATTTTTTACCATAAAGTTTATGAAAACTTTCCTTATGAATTTTTTTATTAGTTCGAACAAATTTTGAATGAATTTAATACTATTATTTTCAATTTATTATTTAGTAAGCTTCGTATCAATTAACTCTAAATTTACCTGTATTTAAGTATGATTATTTTCACCTTTTTAAGTGAGAACATATTTATATACAATTCTTTTCGCGTTTGTCAGATTGCATGTAAGATGATGATTTTTAATAGTTAAATGGGTTTATGAATTTGCATGTATGTACTCCTCATAAAGTCCATGAATTTGCGTGCATTCATTACGCGAGACATACCCAAGGAGATATTTATATGTACTGCACTAGTCATTATGGTCCATGAATTTGTGTGCATGTAGGTCCATGAATTTGCGTGTAAGTATGTCTATGAATTTCGTGCATGCATTAACATTTGTGAACATTATTGTCGAGTCGACTTGTTTTCTCACTAAATAATGATATTTAGTTAAACGAGAATAGATGTAGCTATTGACATTATGACTTCATCTGAATTCGTGAAAGTTGTTCTTAGTCAAACAAGAAGTATGTTTTTATTGTTATATTGTATTTTTTATATGATCGTAATAAATTTAGATTTTCATAACTTATCATAATCTAATTTTATTTGTTCTAAATGTCAGGAAAATGATGACAACTTCAATATATACAATTATATGCAAAACTTCACTATTGACCAAGTATGAATAAAGTAAATATTAAATTTATTTCTACTAATTCAACTCTTGGTACAATTTTTTTATTACAGTTTTTTAATATTGATTGTGTAGGTATTCCATAATCGAGAGTCATTATGTAATTGGGTTTGTATGGTTGGGAAGAAACTTGGTTTGGTTAATGTTATAACACATTCTGAGCGTGGTGGTTATGGATGCAAGCCTTGTATACACTATGGATGTGAGCGTAATGGAAAATATAAAAAACGTAATAATCATTTAGATCATGAACCAAAACGAAAGAGGTCTATTGGAACACATAAGTGTGAATGCCCATTTGATTTAAAAGGTGTGAAATTGTGGATTGAGGAAGATTGGATGTTAAAGGTGTTATGTGGACTACATAATCATCCAGCGACACAACATTTAGAAGGATATCCTCATGTACAAAGATTAACTAATGAAGATGAGCATATTTTAATAGATATGTCAAAAGGTTTGGTAAAACCTAGGAATATATTAATGACTTTGAAAGAAAGGGATCCAAATAATATTAGCACAATGAGGACTATTTACAATGCACGTGCAAGGCATAGATTGATTGAGAAGGTGGGAAGAACACGAATGCAACATTTAATGAGCAAGTTAAAAGAATACAATTATATTGAGTGGCATAGGTCTCATGAAAGAACATATGAAGTTAGAGATCTTTTTTTTGCACATCCGACATTTGTCGATTTCTTACATACTTTTTCATGCGTGCTTATAATGGATTGTACTTACAAAACTTATAGGTATCGATGCCCTCCTTTTGAGATTGTAGTGGTTACTTCGACCCAAATGACATTTTCTGTTGCTTTCGTGTTCATGGAAGCTGAACATAAAGCAAATTATAGTTGGGCAATGGAAAAGTTGAAAACCTTAATGAATCATGATGTCTTGCCGCATGTTAGTCACATATAGGGAATTAGCTCTTATTCAAGTAGTTGAGCAGATTTTGCCTAATGTTAAAAATCTACTATGCACATGGCTGAAAATTGTATCGGCCAATACAAAGAAGCACTTCGGTAATGTCATAACAAATAGGTAAATTGTATAATACTTATCTTTAATTTTATTATCAACATTTGTTTTTTAATCGACAAACAAATTATTGTCGATTTATCTAATTAAATAAAATATATTTATATTATTAATAGGGTTTGTACATTCTAAGTTGAAGAAATACCTTGGAATATCACAAGGCGATTTTGAAACTTCATGGAAAGTTCTGTATCATCTATTGGAATTGTAATTCAATGAGATAGAACCTTCATTTGAACAAAGCAAGGATTTGGTTCAACATAACTTCAAACGTAGCCTTTTTAAGAAGTTGCATGGTTTCATGTCTAAGACTTCAATGGATCTTATATCAAGACAGTCAAATCAAACAGAACATATTGGTTTGGACAAAAATGATTGTCATTGCACTCTTAGATTCATACATGGTTTGCCCTGTGCATGTGAGATTTCAGAATATATAGTTACAGGTTGCCCAATTCCTCTTTTAGCTGTTTACCCTCGTTGGAGACAATTAGATATTACGGTTCCATCAAATGATGCTTCTTCTAAGTTGAATATTGTAGTTGAATTAGAGAATATTCAAAAATTGTTTGGCGAATGTGACGATGCAGGTGAAGTACTGCTTAAAATGAAATTACGAGAAATCTATGAACCCTCCACTACTTTTTTGGTGCCGTCTGCTGAGAAAATTAAAACCAGAGGCCGACCTTCATAAAAAATCGATACTTCAACTAAAAGAGTTCATATTTTGAAATTGTTGACTCAGGTAATAATAGTCATTTTCGTAGCAACGACAGCTCCGTCAATGTTCCAAAGAAGGATAAACTTAAAGTTAGACGCGCTCGTAAGAACACTTTATACCATTATACAACATGTTTCCATGACAAAGTCAAAGATTACATATTTAGCATTGTTGATGTTAAGTCTGATGGTCATTGTGGTTCTAGGGCAGTAGCTAGTTCCCTTGGATTAGGAGAAGAGGCTTGGTTACATATTCGATGTGACCTTATGACTAAAATGAAATCTAATTATGATGCTTATGTAAAACTATATGGCAGCATTGGAAGGGTGAATGAGTTGTTATATAATATGGATTACTTTAATATTGGTGCCCCATTTGATCGATGGATGACGATGCCTGACATGGGCCATTTGATAGCATCTCGATATGGTGTAGTATTTGTCCTTCTATCTTCTATACAATGTTTGACATTCCTACCATTGCACTCTCAACCTCCTTCGCCATTAAATTATAAGATTATATCATTGGGTTTTATGAATGACAATCACTTTGTTTGGGTATTCTATTTTAATTATTTAACTATATATCATTGAAGTAAACTTATAACTACTAATTTGATTTATCACTTGCACATGTCAACTTGAAGCCCAATTGCCCAATTCCACCTGTGGCGTATAGTTGGTACAAATGTAGAGATGACATTGTATGTGGATGAAAGAGTACGTATAAAGCAAGAATAGAAACATTCAAAGACATGATTGGTACTAATATTGCTACACGGCAGATTTTTAATGTAAACTCTCCATGATTAGCACGAGTATCGCATAAGAGGTCAAAAGAGGATTTTGATAAACTTCTTGCACGGCTAGAAACTTATTCAATTTGATTATTCATTGTTTCTTTTCTTGCAAAATTCTACAACATCAGGTTCTAACAACTAAGAGTGAATCACTATAAATCAACTGTAATGACAACAATATCATTCAAATTTAATGATCTCTGATTCTTTTAACCATAGCAAAAAAATTTTAGTAATCCAATTGTTTTCCATAACCTGCGCTATTGCCCGATTTTCCATTATTGTAATTTATATATTTCTCTCAATCTATAATACACCAAAGCCCTAAAAACAGAGAGAGAGAGAGAGAGAGGTGGGACGTAAACATGGATAGAGGTGTCAAGACAGATGGGCCGGTCAGACCTGTGAAAATCGGGACCGCGGGCCGACCCGTGACCCGTGCGGGCGGTTCACTGGCCAAAGAGGTGTAACCCGCAGGTTTCGCGGGTTTCACCCCCACGGGCCGCGGTTAACCCGTGACCCGTAAAAAAAAAAACTAAATTTTAAATATGGTAACAATGAAAATATGTCTTCTTCTCTAATATCTAGTACAACTTCTAAAGACAAATCTTCTTTTTTCTCCATAATAGCTAAGAAACGTAATGTTCTTGATTCTTCATCTACTACTTCAACTGCAAATCCACATACCACACCTACTGAATTAGAAAGATATTATCAATTTGATCATTATAGTTTAATACCTGAAGATGAAGTGGATAAGTTAGATATTTTACGATGGTGGAAATTAATGAGCGATCATACCTTGTATTATCTAAAATGGCACGAGATATACTAACAGTTCCAGTCTCAACAGTGGCATCCGAGTCTGCTTCTAGTGCAGGTAACAGGGTATTGGACGAACGAAGATCTAAACTTAAAGAAGATATTTTGGAAGCTCTCATATGCGTGAAAGATTGGATATTCGCGGATCGAACGATGTAAGATAAAATTAATGATGATGTTACTGAAAATTTTAGAAATCTTACCATTCATGAAAATTGATTGAGAAACAAATATATAATTTGAATTCTATGTAAACATTTCTTGGTATAAATATGAATTTATCATTTTGTTCAATTCTTAGTTTACATTTAAAAAAAAAAATTTGCTATCAATATAAAAAATTCTTGGAACAACCCGCGACCCTCGAACTACGACCCGTATGGGCTCGACCCGGATGGGTCAGCGGGCGGGCCTGGGTAGTAGTCCAAAATTTGTGGACCGACCCGGAACTCGTAGCGGGCGGGCTTTTTTCCACTCGAGCCGTTACCGGGCTCATATGTTGGCAGGCCGACCCGACCCGGCTCGGCCCACCCGGATTGACACCTCTAAACATGGAATCTTCCCGCAAATGATCTGAAATCTATTTTCTTTAAAGAATCCAACATTATATTACAATTAAAATCTTGTTAAAAGCAATTAAAAAGGCTATGAACCAATAGATCAAGGTTCTTAGGCAGTAACTCCATTGCAATTAACATTGAGATATTGCAAATTCTTGTTTTAGGAGTATATTGTAAATTTATTGTTGCGTATTTATTGAAAATATATTTTAGTTGTGGTGTAATTATAATGTGGTGTAACAAGTAAATTTTGTAGTGGTAATATAATTACCATTTTTCACCATTTGAGCCTTAATAGTTTTAAAAAATGGCAACTTACAAAGATGCCCTTAAAATTATGGGTCTTTTGAAAAATCATATGAAAAATATTTTGAAAGTAAAAAATACTGTGTAAAATTAAGTGTCACTTTTTTTTAATTAAAAAGTGACATTGTAAGTGACACAATGTCACTTTTTAAATTGACATTTTTTTTTATTAAAAAAATGACATACAATGTCACTTTTATTAAAAGGTGATTATTGCCACTCAAAAAAAAAAAATGATAGACATTTCAAGAAAGTGACAACAATTCAAAAAAAAAATGACAAATAAAAAAAAATTGACAAAAATTTTAAAAAGTGACAGAAATTTTTAAAAAGTGACAAAAACAAGAAAATGACACAAATTTAAAAAAGCGACAAATATAAAAAAATTGACAAACTAAAAAAAAGTAACAAATACTCAAAAAAGTGATGAAATTCAAGAGAAGTGACAAAAATAAAAAAAGAAAAAGTGACAAACACTAAAAAATGTGATACAAATTCCAAAAGGTGATAGAAATAGTATGATGATGTTTTTCTCGTTGAATAATTAGTATGTCTTTTACTTTGTTAAGACTTTTGATAGAAATTTAGAGTTAGCAACAATCATGGTAATTAAATCGACTCAGATGCCCATTCTAATAAGTAATCACACTAAAGCATTTATCTCCAAATGCAATACTTATCCCTTCTTCAGGCAACAATATAAGAAAAATGGATGTACAAACAATCAATGCCTATATTAACCAATGGATACATAACTTATCTATTTGCTCAACAATTATAAAAAAGCCAAGGATAGCAACATCAAACATGGTTGGTTATTTGCAGGGTAAAACTGTATATTTTTTTTGGTCATCCGACGTTTGTGTTTGGGTCATCAGACAATTTGTTCATTGTAAATTTGAATTCCTAAAATAGACAATAAACATAGCTATCTTAACATTTGTGTTCCTGAGTCATCAGGCAAAATTACAGGGTAACATTAGACATTTGTGTAAAATTGTATATGTCAACCAAGAATGACTCATTGTCGGTGTCCTATAGCCAATATTGTACCTACAATCCAAACAAAAATTCACCTACACACAATAATACACCTCAGATCTGTATATTTCTTCTTCTTCTTCTTCTTCTTCTTCTTCTAAGGGCATAGCAATCACCTTTGCTAAGTCTTATCCAATGACGTGCATGGTAAATTCCTACTCCGGTTGTCATTGGTGGCGGAGTCTGCCACATTGATCTCAAACGACATTCTCCACATATCCATTCCATACATACTCATCTTTCCATCATTCCCAACAAATTACTATTATATATGTATGATTTGCAATACAAATTAACTTCAACATTTTGTGAATTCTTGAAGTGAATGTGTTTGGATAATCAAGACTGAACCCAGAAGTTATAGTACAATCTCGTAGAATGGCAGTACCAAGTTATTCATCAACTTGTCATTTTTGTCAACCTAGGGTCTCATGAAGCTCCTCCATGATACTGTTGTCTGGATTAATATCCGTAATCTTTTTGGGTGGAGGCAAAGATGGTGGAAAAACTGGCTGTGATAGTTTAGTTTGGAGCTCTATCAAAGTATTAAATACGGTCTTTAAAGGTTTTAATCCTTTTTAGGGTATAAATTAAGGGAAGAATTAATTTATTCTATTTTTACTATATGCTATTTCAAATGACCGTTCGGGCGAATTCTCCGATTCCGATGATCGTTCAGACAACTATTCCAGTAAATGTGACTTGTATTTTTGAACCGTGACTCTACAAATACACGTGACCTGTTAATATTGATTTTTGGTCATGTTAGTCCAAGAATAACTATCCAAGAGGGGAGTGAATTGGTTATTGAAATTTTTTCGTTAATTACTCAAGATTCTAATGTAGTGAATGCGCAAATGTTCTAGACACAAATAAACGCGTAAATAAGACAATAAGAATTAGTGTAAAGTAAATGAGTTAAATAAAAGAGATAGAGAAAGCAAACAATATGTTATGGAGGTTCGATCCAAGACAATGATCCCCGTTACCAAGCTCTCCGTCACGAGCAAGGACAAATGCATTATAATGATAACTTACAAACAAGGAGTACATCCTTAAGTGACTTACAACAAGGAGCACTTATCCTTAGGTGATTTATAACAAGGAACACTTATCCTTAACAACAATCGAGTTTTCACAAGGCTCTCGAAACCACCAAAATATAAATGATAATTTTACAATTGAAAGAACTCTCTTGACAAATGATATAATCAAGTCAAGTATTTAGAGAGTTTATGATAACACTTCAATCAATAGCAAATGTTTAAGCTCAAATGTTTTATGTTGCTAAACTTTGATGAATGATAACTAATGCAATAGTGAAGATCAATGTACCAAAGATTTCAACCAATAAATCTCTCTTCACAAATAATGCAAAGTTAAGTATAGAGAGAGATTTTCACTTAAATAAGTGTTGGCAAAGAAAAAGGGTTTAGTCAAGAATGAGATAATAGAAGAGATGAAAGCTTCTTTGCTCAAGTAGAATCTTTGATTAAATAGATGAATAATAAGTTTTCAAACAAACAATAAGATTCTTTTAATAAATAAATTAGATAAAAGCTCAAGTAAACTCAATAATTTCTCAATATAAATGCTCTCAAAAATTTCTTGAAAGTTGTGTTTTTAGAGTGGAAAAGAGAGATGTATTTATAGAGCAAAACTGTGAAGTGCAGGGACTTTCGGTTGATAGGGTTCGGTCAACCGAACTCCCAAAAATAGCCGTTGTAAGATTTTTCAACCGTTGGAGTTTCAGCAATCAAAATTCAAATTTCGGTCGAGTACCTTTCGGTCGACCGAAATGATCAGGTTTTGGATTTCAAAAATTTAAGCTACAAATTCTGTTTTCCAAAATCAATTTCATTTCGAGAAGATTTTATGCAAGTTATGAGATGTATAAAAAACAACTTTGAGCTTTATACTTGCTAAAAATTGACAAGTTATACATTTACATATAATTTTGAAGAGTCGATAAAGATATCTTCTAAACTTCTATTCTTCAAAAGTCTTGGTTTCTTCGAATCACTTTCGAGTGATTTGCAACGGATGACGATTTGAGTCCTTTGAATGATTGCGACAATTTATACATGAAAGAAACTTAAGAAACGAAGTTCATTAAAAAATACAAGAATATTTGTTATAATCAAAACAAGTGGAGTTATATTGAATCATAGGTCAACAATTTCCCCCTTTTTGATTATGACAAACAATATGTGATTATAGAGATATACAATATGTTCCCCCTACCTATTTCACATCAATGTGAAAAAGAGAAGTTAGAGTTTGTATCTTTGTGTGCATAATTCCATAATTTTCAGATAAAAACACATAAAGTTTTCAAACCATAAATTATAACAATTTCTATATTACATTTTCATATCACATTTCATATTCTCATATTCATATCACATTTTGTATATTTTCCCCCCTTTTGCCATCATCAAAAAGGATGGGGACCAAACAAAGGAATTCCCCCTTAGTCGAGCCATAGGTGCAATAAACAGAAAATGTTATATAATCATAGGTCACAAAACACATAGAGGTTTAATGGTCATAACATTAGATTAATATTGATATCCAAAACATACGCAAGTCTAAAAAGGAAACAAAGCAAAAAGGAGGACAATTTGGAGAAAGGAATAGATGCTGGACTTCATTCTTCCGCCGGTGGAGGAGGACCACGAGGGTAGATTGAATACATGTGAGTGTAGAAAGCCTCGTGAGATATTTGTATTAGCTCCAAGCGTTGGTTTTGTGCTAAGTTCATTTGCTCCATACGTTGCTCTAGAGAATCAATCAGGGTGTTGACGGTAGTAGCGATGGACTTAATTTGACCTTGTAGGAGGTTGAATTGGTCCTCGGACATGAGGCGCCCGGAGTAGGCGCAACAGGCAGAGTAAACAATCTTCACCTTGGTGGAGGTGGGTTATTGCCATCACCACCAATACGATCACCATCATCGCCAACATCATCACCATCATCACTTCTGTTACCCATTTCCTCTACCTCTTCTTCTGTAAGTGGCCAAGTAGTTGGGCCCGAATTGTCGTTAAAACCTTGAATGTGACACACCCATTGCCTTGATCTTGAATAATTTTCATATGCTTAAGAGTGAGAAGGTTAATAGCGTCGGTGTGTTTAGGATGAATAACGAGTTCGTTTTCTAAAGGCACCTCAAAGTGTTGGAAAATTTTGGTGAAAATCATACCATTGGGTAATCCTAAAGCTCGAGGTGATGAATTAACATACATAATGTGTTGTAAGAAAATGTGTGAGAAATCCAATTTTTGCCCTACGAGAATGGAGTCGAGAAGAAAGAGGTCCAGATGATGGACTTCCTCAAAATGGCCACTACGAGGTACAATAATGTGAGCAATTGCTCGATGAAGAATCTTGCACGGAATAGTGAGTTGATTCAAGGTTAAAGTTATAGTAGTGGTTAATGGTCGGTCTGTGACACGACAACATGCCTCAAGTTCGTTATAGCCATCAAAATCAATTGGGAAATGTTACCTATAGGCACGGTTTTCACAAGCATCGAGCTTAAGGATTTGTCTAATTGTAGCTCTATCTAAGGTAATACGTTTATCCTTTAGCATGCGAACGATGTAGTGAGAGTGAAAAGTGGCACTACGAAAGAATTCTCGAATAAGAGTTGGATATACACATTTGGAGATTGAAATAACATTTTTCCACCCCACATTTTCAATGAGTTGTTCAATTCTAAGTGATGGAGCTTTAAGGGAAAGTTCAAAGGAGTCAATAGTCTTATCACGAAGAATGGGATGGTTGGTGGATCGGTCGGGCATGGGTGTGTCACTTCCGGCAATGGACGAACTTGATTCTCCTTTCTTCGACTTCTTCGTTGGCGGCCTGATTGGCGTCCAATGGTGAGAGGTACGTTTATAAATGAATAAATAGCAAACACTTGATGGTGGAAGTGTTTTCAAAGGAGTAGAAGTGAGATTTTTCAAAAGAAATGAAGAAATCTCGAGTTTGACACAAATACAAAATTTTCACAGTTTTGGAAACAATTTGATGAAAATTTGCAAGAATTGATGTTACTTTGTAATGGGTTTTTCAATTTTGTGTAGAATTGTGAGTGAAATTAGTGGATTTTGAGGTTTTTGTGGAGAGGGAGAGGAGAAAAGTCGAGAGTTAGGGTTTTGAAGAGTTGGTTTTAGGGAAGAAGAAATGGGTTTTAAAAAGTTGAAACACGCCATTTCGGTCGACCGAAATGTTTCAGTCGACCGAAACTCTGCAAAAGAAATTTTAAGGGAGGCTGCAGTAGTTTTCGGTTGATCTATGGTCGACCGAAAGTGTAACTTCGTTCGATCATTGGTTGACCGAAATACCAACGTTCGGTTGATCACTAGTCGACCGAAAGACCCACTTTCGGTGGACCGAAATACTTAGGTCGACCGAAACATGCAATTTTTTTTTAAAAACCATAATCATGCATATTTCCACCCATAGTCATGCATATGATACACTTTTAGCCACAAATGTCAGTTTAATCTATGATACTTAAGCCTTTACGAATGTAAGAGAATCGATCGTGACTTAGAGGTTTAGTGAGGATGTCAGCCAATTGTTTTTCAGTACTAACAAAATCCAAATAAATATCACATTTTTGCACATGATCTCGAAGAAGATAATGTCGAATTTCAATATGTTTCGTGTGGGAGTGCAAAATGGGATTTTTTGACAAATTTATAGTACTAGAGTTATCACACATAATAGTGGTATTTTCAAAAGTTAAGTAGGTATGACACAAAAACCCGTTCAACTCGAAACTTGTGGGGCCCCATCCAGAACTGGGCGGGGATTACCCATCTAATCGGGTAAACGGGGTGGTGACGTGGCGAGGGTCATTGCCTCGAAACGGGTACGAGAATCATAGTCTTCGCACTGCTACCCATCCCCGTTTAAAATTAATTTTAAATTTAAGTTTTTTTATCAAACAAAAATAATAGATTTATTATATTTTTAAAGAGAACATAATTTATTTCTAACAAATTAGTAAAAAAGTAATAATATTTATTAAGTAAAGATATAAAAAAATAAATAAAAGTAAAAAATAAAATAAATAAAAAATAAAAAGAAAAAATAAATGGAGTGACCTGCCCCTCCCCGACCCGAACCGAACCCACTCTGTCCCACTTTAAACGGGTATGAGGATAGGGTAAGGTAACAAAAATACCCGATGAGATGAGGGTGAGAATAACCGACCAGTCCTATACCATCTCCATTGCTATCCTTGTTTGAAAGGTTAAAACTTTTATTTTATGTTAAATAGGTATTTATGTTTCATTTTATTTCAAGATGATCTAGTCCCAATTTTATGGGAGATAAATATTGAACTTGTTTAATCAGCCATAATAAGTTGAATATTAAACCCCGTTTGGCATCCCTTTTTTTGGGAAAAATTCATTTTTAAATAGTGCATTTATCATTAAAAAATAGAAGCATTCAATTGTTGTGTCAGAGCACACATTGCACTCAAATGACCGTTTAATTACACTTACCAATTTTGGTCTCAAATTAATTTGCAATAGTACACAATATAAGGGTATTTATGGAATTTAATCTAAATAATTGTACCAGCTTTTGTACCCAAAACCGTGTTGGGAACGGATCCTAGCTGACATGTTGAAAGACACTGGGGCCCACACATAATGCAAGTTCCTGTTCAAAAATGCGAAAAAAATGGGTGCCAAACGGGGTAGTAGCATTGACCGTGCACACACATATATAGTGTGTTGTACGGGAGGTACATTTAAGTGAGATATGCTGGATATTGCAGTTCCAAAAATAAAGATGAGTGTGTTTATATCTGGAAAGTCTGCTCTCTGCTGTGCTGTATTTATTTCAATATTAAGTTTTATACGCATTAGATAATATATAATCCTTGGTATTTAAATTCTTGTACTGCAACTTCATTTAACTATAAATGTTGTGATGTATAGTTAGTAATCAAGGAAATGTTAGTTCGTGTGTATTATAGTTTTATATCGAAGTTGTGCCTTAAGTCATTATCTTTTCGCTTAGTCATGGATGAGCTTATGTAGCAAATTGGTGTAAAAACATTAGTTTGGTATAAAAATTCACTCCAATGGTACACTAAAACAACGCACCAATTTGGTGCAATAAATTGCGTTATACCAAATTTCGCATAACATTATTCATTTGCTGTAATTTTTTATTTTTTTATTATTCCTATTTTGCCCTTCATTTTATATTGCAAAATAATAATAATAATAATAATAATAATAATAATAATAATAATAATAATAATAATTCCTATTATGTCATTTTTATATCCATTAATTAATTATTTTATTTTATTTTTGATAATATTTATTTATATATTCTAATCAAGTAATAAATAATAACTATTGAGTACACTAAAATAAAATTACTCATTAAAACTCAAAAGTTATATATTTGATAATTGGAAATTACGAAGAAATTAGCACTAGAACAATGTAAACATTGAAAAATAAAACTTAAAGTAAAATACAAAATTAAACTTCAAAATAGACAAATCAAAGATAAAGAGGTGCATATATCACTTTGAAATGCATTGATTGATCATTTGTGGGATGACTATTTTAATTTTGAAAATTAAATGACAAAACTAGTTGTGATTTTTATTAAATGTAACATTCTTTTGTGCTTTAAATATAATTTTTTAATTGTGATATTAAGTTTAATTTTTTTAATTAATTAACAAATACATATTTTAGTTCACTAAATATAATTTTTGATTTAATAACTTTAATAATAATATAGTTTGTAGTTAAATAATTTCTGAAAAAAATTAATTGTTCATAAATAAAAAATAAAGAAATAAAGAAAATACTATTCATTTGGTGTAATGATTGGAGATGACTTTGCAAAATGGTGTGAAAGTTGCACCAATTTGGTGCAAATGGTTGGATATGGCCTTAGTAGCATTGTCGATGATTATTTCCTATCAATAAGTTTTATATGTGATTGTTTTTTGTTTTTTTTTTTGCAATTCTCACTTGATATATTTTTTATGTAAAAACTTCAGCATAAAAATCAATACCGTCAAGGTAGTAAATGTTAAGACTTGAGGTTCCATTTTAAAATATCAATATTATTAAGTTGATTAATCCAAATCCTTGTAAATTAATCTATATTTTTATTTTTATTCGATGTAGGTTTTATGGTAATTTACAAAAAATACCCTTATTATTAGGGGTTTTTTGAAAGTAAAAGAAATGTGTAAAATGAAGTCATTTTTTAATAATTAAAAAACGACACAATGTCACTTTTACTAAAAAGTGTGAACGAAACAAGAGAAATAGTGTCTTTATTTCATTAATTATTCATATCAACTTACATCCCTCATATTACAATAATGGAACTAAAAAAGGAAAAAATAAATCTCCTAATTGGAAAGAATATTTACAGCCTACGACTAATCTATCTACACCAAGTATGGAGAGATTTTTTAATCTCTTTCCATACACGATTTTCTACACTTCCTTTCAAGTTGGATTATATATATTGATCATCTCCAACTTGCGAGTGAAATCGTTAAAATGTTGTTGAGACAATCATTCGGTGAGGATATCTGCTCTTTGCTCCTTTGTAAGGACATACACCATACAAATGACTCCGTCTTCAACCTTTTCTTTGATGAAATGTCTATCAATCTCCACATGTTTTGTTCTATCATGCTGTACTGGGTTAAGTGAAATATTGATGGTTGCTTTATTATCGTAATAGAGTTTTATAGGTAATTTCATCTCAACCTTCAACTCCTCCAAGGGCTTCTTAATATTCCCTATGCAGTCTGCTTCGGCACTGCTTCTCGCCACTACATTTGTTTTCTTACTTCTCCAAGTTACCAGATTACCCCATACAAAGGTACAATACCCTAACATTGATCTTCTATCTTCTGTTGATCCGACCCAATCAGCATATGTTAATATTTCTACTTCTTTCTTTTCATTCTTCTTGAAAAATAATCCATTTCTGGAGGTGCCTTTTAGATACTTGAGAATTTTGTACACTCTTTCTAGATCAATTTCCCTCGGTGAGTGCATGTGTTGGCTTCCAACACTAATCGTAAACGCAATGTCTAGTCTCGTATATGATAGGTAGATTGATTTACCAACCAGTCGTTGATATCTTTCTCTATCAATCAGTTCACCTATCTCATCTATTCTTTTCGCACAATCTATAGGTGTGACATGCCTAAGAAGTATCGCATCTGACCTAGGTCTTTTACTTCAAATTCGGAGGTAAGGTTGTTCTTTAGTCTGTCCATCTTAGCTATATTGTCTCCCATGAGGATTATATCATCTACATATCCAATCAGAATTATTATTTTTCTTTCTTTAGAATGTCGAAAAAACGAAGTATGATCTAACTCCCCTTGTTGGTATCCTTGATTCCTTAGTACCTTTGCAAACCTGTCAAACCAAGCTCTTGGTGATTGCTTAAGACCATATAATGACTTCTTGAGCTTGCATACCCAGTCTTTTCCACCCTTATTATTGAACCCAAGTGGCACTGTTATAAAAACTTCCTCTTCCAATTCTCCATTCAAAAAGGCATTTTTAATGTCAAGTTGTTGGAGTGGTCAATCTAAGTTGGCAGCTTGAGATAGGAATACTCGAACTGTCAAGATTAGCAATAAAATTACGAAATTTTATAGATAGAATTTTATAAGATACAAATTTACAGATAGTGTGAAGAGCACAAGACCGAGTTTGTTTTCTTAGAGAAATGGGTAAATTATCACTAGGAGGATTAGATAGGATTTTATTTGGCCCTATCACAAGTTCTGCCTTTTTTGGTACCTCAGGTGCAAGGTTCCCCGTATACTTCGAATTCGGCCTCCTTGAGTAAACAAGCATCTCCTTGCCTCTTTGATTCTCTGCATCTCCCTGCATTCAAGTTTCCTTCTATAGGTGGCATATTAGATGTGAATTGTTCAGTATAGGTTGGTTCAGTTGGGAAGAGATTGAAGTTGAAGAACTCTTCAAGTAACGGCTCTTCACTTAGAATCTCTGCTAGAAGAATGGATTTTTTGAAGTAGGGTGTTTTTTCAAAGAAGGTGACATCAAGACTAACAAAAATTCGTTTTGTTGACGGATCACAGCATTTATAACCCTCCTGAGTAGGGGAGTATCCAATGAACACACATTTAAGTGCACGTGGGTCTAATTTGCTTCGATGATGAGAGTGAATATGGGTAAAGGCCACACATCCAAACACTTTCGGAGGTAGAGTAGATTGAAGGCGAGTGCGAGGGAAGTGTGTTTGGAATTTTTCCGGGGATGAGTTGAAGGACAGGGTGTGACTGGGCATCCGATTGACGAGATATGTGGCTGTTAAGATCGCATCGCCCCAAAAAAGTTTAAGCATATTTGTAGTGAACATCAAACCATGTGAAACTTCTAGAAGGTGCCTATTTTTGCTCACGACAATCCCATTTTGTTGAGGGGTATTGACACAAGAAATTTGGTGGACTATCCCATGTTTTTGTAAATAGTCTCGTAGCGTATCATTGATATATTTTGTGCTGTTATCCGTGCAGAGTATTTGGATTTGTGTTTGAAATTGAGTTTGAATCATTTTATGAAAGCTGAGGAAATAGACCCAACAGACTCGAGTATGATCGTCTATAAAAGTGATAAACCATCTTGTGTATGTTCAACTGGGGGTTAGAGAGGGTCCCCATAAGTCACTGTGAATCATAGTGAACGGTTTAGATGGTTTGTATATAGAGTTTGAATTTGAAGTACGTTGATGTTTACCAAGTTCACAGTTTTCACACTGGAAATCAACAGGAATTTGATTCGAAAAAATTGAAAGTATTACATGTTTCAAATACTGAAAATTTGGGTGGCCTTGTCTAACAGAATTTCACTATCCCTACAGTCAGACGCAGACTCACAATTAGCAATTTGATGTAGTTTACTTATACTAGCTTCCTCAAAGTAGTACAATCCTTCGCATTTTTAACACTGCCAATCGTCTTCCCCAATGACAGGTCCTGAAAAACACAGTGAGATTGAAGAAATTTAGCAAAGTAATTTAAGTCTCTAGTGAGTTTGCTAATTGATAACAGATCGCAAGACAAATTAGGAACATGTAAAATAGATTCGAGGGTCATAGAGTCAGAAATTTTAATACTCCCCTTTTCTGAGACAGACGAAAGGGAGCCATAAGCAATTTTTTACTTTAATATTACTAGCACATGTTGAATAAGAGGAGAAAAGATGATATTTGCCTGTCATATGATCGGATGCTCTAGATTCTATAATCTAGGGTTTTTTTTATGTTAATGTGGTAAATAAGGCTTTCAAAAAATTATCTTTATGAGGTAGAGAGCTTGAAGGACCATTAGGAAGAGACTGTCCAGAGGTTTGAAGATTAGTGAAAATTTGGTAAAGTTGTTCCAGTTGTTCATAATTGAATGCACCATTTTGAGCACGGCTAATTTTTGCCTCAGTTTGATATCCCCGGCTCATAGTGTTTTGTCTTGACTTCCAATCGATGGGTTTTCCATGTAAATCACAACAAGTATCTTCTTTGTGCCCAGGCTTATGACAATGCTCAAACCACGACCGTCCACGTTGTTTTTGATTTAACCCATTTATTCCTCCTTTTGATGTCATACCCATGTATTCTGGCCCATTAATTTCAGGCCCAAAGCCCTTTCCATTTGAAAAATCATTAATCTGAATTTTTTCTTCAATTGGGCTTTTAAATTGTGGCCCAATTCTATTACCACTTTCTGGCCCTTTCCCATTCATCAAAAGGGCCAGACTTTAGTTGGCCCTTTCCTTTCGTCCAACATGATTAGATGGCGAGCCTCCTCCCGTCGAACCTCCGAAAAGACCTTGCGAAGAGGAGGCAGTGGTCGCTGACCCAGAACATGCTCTCTGATGTCATCGAAATCGCGATTCAGGCCAGCCAAGAATTCATACACCCTTTCACTTTCGAGTTTTTTTTATACCGTACACTATCATCTCCACACTTCCATTCCTCGTCGCCACTGAGTTCGAGCTCTTGCCAAAGTGAAGTCATTTCCATGAAATAGTCGGTAAACTTCTCTGGGTCCTGTTTCCTTTGCCATAAACAAGTCTTGATTTCCAAGATAAGGGATGAGTTCTCTATGTCTGAGAATGTGTCTCTCACTGTCTCCCAAACTTCTTTTGCGGTAGGTAGAAATAGAAAAGTCTTCCCTATTGCTGGTTTCATGGAGTTAATCAACCAAGCAATGACCATCAAATTTTTCAGAGTTCCATCGTTGAAGAAGTGTAGCTTCTGTTGGTTTCTTCAAGTCGCCAGTAAGATATCCCATTTTCCCGTTACCATCAATCACCAATTTTATCGATTGAGCTCATTCTCTGTAATTTTTTCCGTCTAATTTCTCGACTGTGAGTTGAAAAGAGGAATTCTCGAAACCATAAGAACCAATTGTTGGGTTCAATTTAGTATCGATTTGATGGGCGTCGGAGACGACGGACCCCAAACTATTGACGGGAAGTTCAGCCATAGGTGCTAGGTTTAGACAACCAGGCTCTGATTCCATGAACGAAATGAGAGAAAGAATGTCTTTATTTCATTAATTAAAGAATGTCTTTATTTCATTAATTAATTGTATCAAACTTACATCCTCTTATATTACAATAATGGAACTAAAAAAGGAAAAAATAAATCTCCTAATTGGAAATAATATTTATAGCCTATAACTAATCTGTCTACACAAATATGGAAAGATTTTGATCTCTTTCCATGCACGATTTCCTACAAAGTGATTTTTGTCACTAAAAAAAAGGATAGAAATTTTAAAAAGGTGACAAATTTAAAATAATGACAAACACCAAAAAAATGTGACAAAAGTTCAAAACCTTAAAATATACAAGAGACAGTTGCTTCTTAATCGTAGAGAAGGAACTTAGAGAGCATTGCAACAATTTCAAGTTAGTATAATCAAATCCAAATGTTTAATTCCATACATATTCAGGTCATTAAAATAGTTACATTAAAAACAAAGAAATACCCGTGCTATCATTCCATGAAATTTACCGAAATAAACTTATTTCCCCCAAGCAATCCATTGTTCAATATTCTATACAATGAACAATGAAACATAAAAAACTAAGCAAATATTAATTACACATTTTCCAAAAAAATAAATAAAATAACTCCATAAAAATGGCCAGGATACTATATCAAATACATTCAAAATATGTGGTGAGAGTTGGAGAGGAGATGGTAGAGACTGAGGAGATGACGAAGATGAAGATTTGAGTCCAATGAGATTTCTCTGGGGAGGAAATTCCACTAATGAGGAGTGGGGGAAGGTTTTTTAGCACCATTATGAAAACATCCGGGGAAAAAGAGTTTAGAAGAAAACCATAGATTTCATGGGCTATAAATACCAATACATCTTCCTTGAGAAGCATAACAACAAGCAAAAGAAAGAGAGAGTTCATAAAAATTTGAAACATTTTCAAAAGAAGAGCAAAAATGGATTCCAGTAGCAGTAGTGCAACATGATCTGGCAATTATAGGACTCATAATAATCCAAAGAACTTATTGGAATAAACCATAATAGAAGAATGGAGGGAAAATGTCCTCAGATTTTCATTAATCGAAGAATCCAAAAATCCGAGTAAATACAATTCATTATGTTGCTATAAATAGAAATGCATTCTAACTAATTAACTAACTGGAATTGTACAGACCAATACATTGTAGACATGTGGACAACTAATAAAATTAGTTAACTCACTTCCAGCTCGTCCAATTTTGTTGCAGCTGATGATCAGCTCCAATTAATTTCGACTGGTCCCTAGCTTACTTTGGCTCCAACTCCAGCTACTATTCTGTTACTCCCCCTCAAGACATGCACGTTTGCCCCCCCCCCCGGCTAAAATTATGATATGTATTACAATAATATAGGTATATCTTGTCAGACTTAGTATTAGTATGTGACTATGGCTTCATATGAAAATTTTAGGAAATGGCACCACCTACCCACACGAATTTGGTACGTGAATTATTGCGAGCGGTGCAAGAGTTGGCCAGACAGAATGAAGCACCTCCACCACAGAATGTACCGCCACAGCGGAATGCACCTCCGCATGGCCCTGGTGCTGTCTCAGTAGTTGAGCAATTTCAGAGGTACAAACCTTCTACTTTCGACGAAAATTCCGACCCACTAGCTGTCGAAGAATGGATAAGAGGCTTAGAGCGTATATTCAGACACATTGCTTGTACGGATGAACAGAAGGTACTATGCACTGAGTTCATGTTGATTGGAGCAGCTGGTTACTGGTGGGATTCTGTCTCACGCACTAGAACCGAAGAGCAGCAACGTAACCTAACTTGGGAACAGTTTAAGGATGAAGTGATGGCCAAGTACTTCACACAGGCTTTAAGAGACTTCAAAGAGTCAGAGTTTCTGCAGCTCAGACAGGGAAACATGTCGCTTACTGATTATGAGAGATGGTTTGAGCAACTTTCTAGATATACCCCACACTTGGTGGATATCGAAGTTAAGAAGATCAGAAGGTTCAAAAATGGACTACGCTCAGAGATCGGGATGATCATTATGTCCCATCGTTTCACCTCATATCGTGAAATGTTAGAGAGGGCTCATGCTATTTCTTATCAGAGGACTACTTTCCAACAGTATGCCCAGCAGGGCACGGATTCGTTTCGAAAAAGAAGTGGAACGATCAGGGTAAGGACCAACGCTACTGGCAGAATAAAAGACCAAGCACTGGAATTCATATCGGTGGGACGAGTGGGAGTGTTTCCCCTTGTCCTAAATGTAATAGACTCCACAGAGGTGAATGCTTATTTGGAAAGAACGCGTGCTTTCGATGTGGTAAGCCTGGACACATTGCTCCAAAATGCACAAAGACTCCAAAGAAGAGGGATGGTGATCAGGACCAGAACAAAAATGTGAAGGCTCGAGTTTTCGCACTGAATCAGCAGGAGGCAGATCGGAATCCGAATGTGATTGCAGGTATTTATTATTATTTGAAATACATGTTTATGTTCTTGACTTTCCATCTTCCATCGCCAAAGTTAACAATATAAATTCGAAAACAGGTATTTTGTTATTATCCGATGTACCTGCTTACGTACTTTTTGACTCTGGAGTTACAAATTCTTTTATCTCTGCATCCTTCGTAGCTAAGTCAAACTTTGCATGTGTGAAAACGAATAATGAATTAGAGGTCAGTATCCCTTCAGGAATAACCCTTTGCACAAATCAGATGACCAAGGCTATGAAATTAGAGATTGACGGGAAAATATTACGAGCAGACTTATACCTTTTGGAGATGAAAGATTTTGATGTTATCTTAGGCATGGATTGGTTGGGACTTAATCATGCGGCAATTCGATGTCATGAGAAAGAAGTATTGTTTCACAGACTAGGAGAGGAAGAGTTTCGTTTCTTTGAAGCAAAGTTTAAGTCTCTACCTCGACTTGTATCAGCTATAAAAGCGGAGAAGATGTTGAGGAAGGAGTCGTGTCAAGGATTCCTAGTTAATATCATCGGTTCCCAACATATAGAAATGACTATTGATGATATTAACGTCGTGCGAGAATTTACAAACGTATTCCCAGAAGATCTACCAGGCATTCCACAGGATAGACAAGTGGAATTTACAATTGATTTGGTTCCTGGAGCAGCACCAGTATCTAAAGCCCCTTAAAGGATGGCACCAAAAGAACTCCAAGAATTGAAATTACAGTTGGAGGAATTGTTGGAGAAAGGTTTCATTCGATCGAGTGTATCTCCTTGGGGCGCTCCAGTACTTTTCGTGAAGAAGAAGGATGGGAGTATCCGGATGTGTATTGACTATAGGGATTTGAATCATCTGAATTGTCAATAATAGATACCCACTGCCAAGAATAGAAGATTTATTCGACTAGTTAAAGGGTGCAACGGTGTTTTCAAAAATCGACTTGAGGTCGGGGTATCATCAACTAAAAGTTAAGGCAAGCGATATATCAAAAACTGCTTTTAGGACTCGTTACGGACATTATGAATTCATTGTCATGCATTTCGGTTTAACTAATGCTCCAGCTGTATTTATGGATCTAATGAACCGAGTGTTCCATCAATACTTAGACCAATTCGTCATTGTATTTATTGACGACATACTTGTGTACTCCAAAGATAAGAAGCAGCATGAAGAACAACTCCGAGTGGTACTTGAAACCTTGAGGAAGGAGAAATTATATGCCAAATTCAATAAGTGTGAATTTTGGCTTGATCGAGTGGGTTTCTTTGGTCACGTGGTTACTGTCCAGGGAATTGAGGTAGACCCAGCTAAAGTGGAAGTAGTAACTAACTAGCCTAGTCCAACCAGTGTCGGAGAAGTTCGTAGTTTCTTAGGGTTGGCTGGTTATTATAGAAGATTTATTGAGGACTTCTCAAAAATAGCAAGACCGATGACTCAGTTGACAAGAAAGGGTGTGAAATTTCAGTGGATGGAAAAATGTGAAAGTTGCTTTCAAGAACTCAAGCAGAGATTGACTTCAGCTCCTGTATTGACAATACCTGATGGCTCTGAAAGATTTGTGATTTACACCGACGCCTCCAAACAGGGTTTGGGCTGTGTTTTGATGCAATATGGGAAAGTAGTTGCTTATGCCTCGAGATAGTTAAAGCAATATGAACAGAACTATCCAATGCACGACATGGAACTTGCAGCGGTAGTTCACACCTTAAAGATATGGCGTCATTATCTGTATGGCGGAAAGTGTGAAATCCATACAGACCATAAAAGCCTCAAATATTTCTTCACACAGAAGGAACTAAATATGAGACAGAGGAGATGGTTGGAACTCGTGAAAGATTATGACTGTACAATTCATTACCATCCGGGTAAGGCCAACGTAGTTGCAGATGCCTTAAGCAGGAAGATGGGATCCCAGTTAGTTATTTTACCCACGGTGCAGGAACATTTGATAAATGACTTTGAAAAATTGAGATTAGAAGTCATCACTCCACCAACCCAGACTACAGCAATAATAAAAGCGTTCATGATTAAACCTACTCTTCGGGATCGAATCAAGGATGCACAGGAGAAGGACCCATTTTTGCAGAAGATTAAGGCTGAAGTTGGTACAAACAAATATAAAGGATTTGAAGTATCTACAGATAATGCACTGACTTTTAAAGGAAATTTATGTGTACCTAAGGATGAGAGCATAATGAACGAGATATTAGAAGAGGCTCACTCCACCCCTTATGCTGCACATCCAGGTGGCACCAAAATGTATCGAGACCTTCGAGATACGTTTTGGTGGAGAAACATGAAGAGAGGAATTGGTCTATTCATAGAGAAATATATTGTCTGTCAGCAGATCAAGGCAGAACATCAAAGGCCATCAGGACTACTGAAATCGTTGGATATTCCAGAATGGAAATGGGAACACACAGCAATGGACTTCGTGGTAGGCCTTCCGAGGTCGGCAAGGGGTCATAATGCTATTTGGGTGGTAGTTGATCGTCTGACGAAGTCAGCTCATTTTCTGCTAATCAAAGTAAATTTCAACATGGAACAGTTCGCACAATTATACATCAGAGAGATAATCAGATTACATGGAGTTCCAGTCACCATTATTTCAGATAGAGACCCGAGGTTCACAACTAAATTTTGGAAAATTTTGCAGGAAGCCATGGGGATGAAGCTGAAATTTAGTACTGCTTATCATCCTCAGACAGATGGACAGTCAGAAAGAACCATCCAAACTCTTGAAGATATGTTGAGGGCATGTGTCTTGGATCTTAGTGGTAATTGGGAAACACACCTGCCATTAGTGGAGTTTGCTTACAACAATAGCTTCCAGGCTACTATAGGTATGGCCGCATATGAAGCTCTTTATGGTAGGAAATGCAGATCTCCTATCCATTGGGACGAAGTCGGTGAGAAAAGAATTTTGGGTCCTGAAATCATTGAATGAACAGTTGAAGCAGTTGACAAGATTAGAGCCAGAATCAAGACAGCACAAGACCGAAAGAAAAGTCATGCCGATGGTAGAAGAAAAGATTTGGAATTTGTTGTGGGCGAAAAAGTTTTTTCTGAAGGTAGCACCAATAAAAGGTATTTTGAGATTTGGTAAGAAGGGGAAGTTGAGACCACGATTCGTTGGACCTTTCGAAATTATCGAAAGGATTGGTAGTGTAGCTTACAGACTTGCCTTACCACCTGAACTCGTAGCAGTGCATAATGTGTTCCATGTTTCGATGTTCAGAAAATATGTTCATGATCCCAATCATGTAGTAAATTATTAGACATTGGAGATACAAAAAGACTTATCACATGAAGAAGTTCCGACAATGATTTTAGACAGGAAAGTGCACCAACTCAAAAACAAAATAGTTCCCTTAGTCAAGGTCCAACGGCGAAATCATGGACTTGATGAGACAACTTGGGAGAAAGAAGAAGAGCTTAAAATCAAGTATCCAGAACTCTTCGATTAGCTAAGGTAAATTTTCGAGGACGAAAATATTTTATGGAGGGAAGATTGTAATGCCTCGAAAAATTTTCATAGAATATAATTTAAATTCTATGTGCTATATCTCGATATTTTGAAAGTTAGAGACTAAAATGACGTATAGCGATTTCAATTTTATTTGGGTAGTACATTTTAGATTTTAACCGAATAATGATAAGTATATAAATATTGGTCTCGTTAGATAGATCGTAAATAGTTATGCACTTTAGGCTCGAGAAAAAGTGAATTTGGATTAGCGAAACCAAAGATGTTGAGATTGAAAGATATTGTTTGATTTGTATTTTAATTAGATTAATTGATGAGATTATAAGCTTAATGGCCAACACGTGTAAGGAAAGTTGGGGAAATTAATAATTGATTTTGTCAAATTAAGGAAGAAAATATTATAATAATAAATGAATGGAAAGAGAGGAAGTGTGCCTCGTGATGTGTTAAGTTTGTTTTATATTTTATTCTATTTTATATTATTTAGTTGGCATTGATTTGAGAGAATCTTATATTGATAAGATTTGGTCAATATTTAGTTTCTTTTATCCTTATCAATTACACTATCCCACCCTCACACATTTCCCACTCATGCACCAATTACTAGGTTATTATTGCCTATGTATGTAGACACATTATAGTACAAGGAACATAAACAAAAACTATATTTTTACGCACAGAATACACAAGTAGAGGCAGATTGGTTTGGAACGTGATTTTGGGTTTTCATCTTTCAAGGAATTATTTAAATTAACAAGGTAGGATTACGAGATGTAAGTGGTTTGTCCCGTTTAATTTTATTTCTTCATGTTGATGAATTTCATGCTTATGAAAGTTATGATATGATATGATGTGGCCATCCGGTACCAAAGATATGATATGATATGAGCTCTTACCGGTTACTAAAGATATGATATGACGGTATGATATTTTTGACGCATGATTAAATATATTATTCGGGATTGCACCATTAATCGTATCCTACTGAGTAATTTCAAGTACTCACCCTTTTTCCTACATCTCATAGATTAGATCGGGTCGTTGGATGGCGGGCGATGAAGTGAAGTCGTTGTGCCAGATGTTTGGAATTAATAAAACAAATCCGGTGTAATGTGCCTTGAATTTTAGTTTTAGCAGAAATCTTAGTTTATCAATTTATTGAACTAGCTTATTTTATCTAGAAATTTAGGACAGTTTATTTGACATATACATTTCGAACGATGGTTTGGAAATTTTAAATTTGTTTCGGATATTTGTGATTTACTTGTTATTCAAGTTTTATTTTGGTATGAAATAATCATGATGAAATAATAGGGAATGATGTTCACGTCTCTGCTTTGTTAAATGTAACTGAATCACATTGTTGTCCTTTAGCATTAAATGTCAATATTTGACTTACTCATGTTTGGTATAGTGCATCGAATGTCATTTGGATTTTAGATTAATAAAAGGAAACTTTTGGTAGCGATTCGAAAACCTTTAAAATTTTGGGTCGTTACAGTATCAACAAGAGGTTCTCTTTCAAAGGAACTCAGACGAATCTTGGGATCCATAGGAAATGCAATAAGCTTACAACCCAGAACACCTGTGTCTTCAAGCAATTGAAGGGCATAATGGTGTTGAAATAGGAAAATTCCTTTATCTGATCTAGTAATCTCCAATCCCAAGAGTTACTTCAACTGGCCAAGATCCTTTAACTTGTACTGACTGTGCAAGAAAACAAAGGATTTCCCAGACCCTTTAGTAAATAAGGAGTAGTCAGACTTTGACTAATGGAAGCCCCGGAGAAGAAGAGCGTTTGAGAATTTCGAAAACCGTTGTCTTAAGGCTTGTGTCAAACCATAAATTGATTTATGAAGCCTACACACCAGCTTCTCTCTCTGTTTACTGACCCCATCTCGTTTATCATCGCCTAATGGAAGGTCCATATAAATTTCCTCAAATAAATCACAATTGAGGAATGCATTATTGACATCCAACTGTATGATATGCCAATTGTTAGCTGAGGCAGTGGCTAATAGAACTTTAACAATTACAAGCTTAGCCACAGGAAAAATGTCTCCATGAAATCCAACCCCACTTGTTGAGTATACCCTTTTGCAACCAATCGAGCTTTGTATCAATCTATACTCCTATCTGATTTGTATTTTATCTTGTATACCCATTCACAGCCAATATAGTGCTTATCCTTGGGCAAAGTTGTAATGGTCCAAGTGTTATTTGTTTCCATAGCCTATAACTCAGAATTCATAGCATCCCTCCAATGACCAAATTTCACAGTTTGATGATAAAATTGAAGTTCAAAATTTGAGGAGATAGAAAAAAGGAAGTGATTATGTGCAGCTAAAAATGATTTATAAGAGATGTGTTTTGAGATGGGGTGATTAGAATTATCATAGTTTTGTTCTGACTTTGTTGAGATATTACAGTGATAATCTCTTAGATATGAAAAAGGAAGGCTCATTCTAGAGGATCTCCTAACTACAGTGGGCTCTAAGGAACTTTTTTCAGCATTATTATGATTGTGATGCAACTCTAAGGTATTATGATTAGAATCAAGAAGCCACTCTTGGAAACCATTTTCACGTTCATTTTGCACTGCAATGGGTGATGAATTAGGTGAATTAGAAGGGAATGTGATAGGCAGGGATTTTGGCAAAACAAGTTCAGGAAATGGATCAATTGTGTTGTACCGGTGAGTGATGGAATGAAAAGGAAAGACTTGCTCATGAAAAATGACATCCCTGGAAATTAGAAAGGTTTTAGACATAATGTCATATAATCTATAACCTTTAATTCCAGGTCGACATCCAACAAAGATGAAGACCTTAGCTCTGGGTTGAAACTTTGTTCTCGGAGATAGTAGTGTTGAAGCAAAGCACAGGCATCCAAAGGTTCCGAGGTAAGTGTAATCAACTGGGGAATTATGCAATCAGGAATAAAGGGATTTGTTTTGTAGTACTGATATAGGTGTTTTGTGTATAAGGAAGGTAGCAGTAAGAATACATTCTTCCCAGAACTGAATAGGAATTTGTGATTGAACATAAAAGGCTCTAGCAACATTGAGGAGGTGTTGATACTTTCTTTCAACAACTGAGTTTTGTTCAAACCTCTCTACAATGAAAATTGGTGGACAACCCTTTTAGAATTTAAGTATTCTGTAAACTGTAACTCAGGGGCATTATCAGATCTGAAAGATTTAATGAGCACTTAGAATTGAGTTTCAACCATGTTGAAAAACTTGGGAATGATATACTTAGCATCAGATTTGTTCTTCATTATATACACCCAAGCAAAACGTGTACAATCATCCACTAACAGAATAATAGCTGGAGCTGGAGCCAAAGTGAGTTGGGGACCAGTCGAAGTTAAATGGAGCTGATCATCAGCTGCAACAGAATTGGACAAGCTGGAAGTTAGTTAGCTGATTTTAATAGTTGTCCACATGTCTACATTGTATTGGTTTGTACAATCCCAATTAGTTAATTAGTTAGAATTCCTTTCTATTTATAGCAGCATAATGAATTGTATTTACTCGATTTTTTGGATTCTTCGATTGATGGAAATTCGAGGACATTTTTCCTCCATTCTTCTTTCTCTGGTTTCTTCCAATATGGTATCAGAGCAATGATGTTTCATCTGTGATTCCTTTTTCAAATTAATTTCTATTCTTTGCTCATCATGGCTTCCACAGCAGCTTCATCAATTAACCGTTCCACAATTGATGATGGATCCAGCCCGTATTTCCTTCACCAATTTGACAGTCCTGGTTTCACGGGTTACCTTTCTTCTTAGCACAGAAAGGGACACCGTGCAGCAGTAGTCTGCTCCGCTAGACTACCTTCCGCCTTTTCTTGGTCGTTTCGGGACGAAAAGAAATTTGATCACAATTTAAAGAAAGCTTACAACATGAAATTGAAATGCATTGAAATAAACTTGATCATTGATTGCTTGAAAGTTGAACATTACATTAGATGAAAGCAGGAAATTACAATGGCTAGTGCAGGGGGCGAACACTAGAAAGTTTGAAAGATTTTTGAAAGACTAATACCCCCTATAATAGACTTAGCAACAAAAACCCAAATGACACCAGTAGATGTCTTTTGGCCGAGGAATCATATTAAAATTTTCTAATTTCTAACTATTTTACAATTAAATGAAATATTTACAAGGTGTAGCCGAAGTACAGCGGCTGCAATAGCGTCACGGGGCTTAAGTAAAGCTGCTGCCCGTGACATTCTCCCCAATTTTCTTTGGCGAAGTCCTCTGAGCCGTTGCTTGTTCTTCTCGTTGTCGCATCCACTCCATTTGACCAAGTATTCTTGAAGATAATTCCTAGAAGCTCGATGGCCAAGAATCTTTTCAGCAAACTTCATTTCTGATCTTTTCAATTTAAACACAAGTCGCTTCAGATCTTCAGACTTCTTGTATTGTTTCTGATTGATGTCTACAGTATGAGGGAGGGACGGTTGCTGGCCAGTAGTAATCTCAAAAGGACTTTTGTTAGGAGAAGAGGTCTCTTGAGCATTGTAACACATCCGGGCCACATCCGAAAGTTTTACCCAAACTTCATGCGGAGCAAGATGGAGTGCCGAAAATAGTCTTCCAGCATATATTTGAAGTGCTCTGTCTGTCCGTCTGATTGTGGGTGAAAACTAGAATTCATGCTCAAAGTTGGGCCAAGAAGTTTGAACAGCTTAGTCCAAAGTTTGCCAGTAACTCGAGAATCCTGATCACTGACAATGTTGTTAGGCAATCCCCAGTATTTGACAATATGTTTGAAGAAGAGCTGAGTTGAGTTGTCTCTTCGGCTGATACATATTTGGGCGCTGTGGTAACAGTTGAATTTTTTGATAAGTGGTCCACCTCGACCGTGATTGTGCCAAAATCTCCTAATTTTGCCAATCCACCCATGTAGTCCATCGATCCACTCTCGACTAGTCTACTTAGGACGGAAAGGGGCTCCAGTAAGCCTACCTTTTTCTGATGACCTGCATGAAGCTCTTCAAGCTTCGGCTAAGTCGTACGGTATGGTGCCTCGCTGGGAGGTTTGGTACCTGGATCAAGTTCAATCCCGCGATCAATTGCCCTCCTTGGCAACTCATCCGGTATGATGTCCTCGAATTCCTCAACACTCCTTCTGACATGCTTTGGAATAGGACCAGTCACCTCTTTGATCTCCTCTAGCTGAAGAGTGCACAAAAACGAGGGTTTATTCCTCTTGAAACCCTTACTATACTGCATGGCCGAGATGCCATTCTCGCTTGTTTTCCCAGTCTGTTTAGGGATAACAAAATGCTTACTACCCATCATCATTAATGAGTTGGAATACTGCAACACTGCGGTCTTAGTACCCCGAAGAAATTCCAATCCCAGAATGAGCTTGAAATCATCCATCTGAACTGCCGACAAATTCGTCCTTCCCTCGAAGGGACCTACCTTGATCGACACAGATTTCGCTACTCCTGCTAACGGTTGAGCAGCGGAGTTGATTGCTTTGACCTTCCCCTTACCTCTTTCCAGAACAAGTCCGAGCTGCCTTGCTTCAGAACTTGCGAGGTAATTGTGGGTAGCGCCGGTATCAATCATCGCCCTGATTGGCTTCCCATTGATCTTCACATCAATGTACATCAGGCCTTTCGCCCTACTAGTGCGAGCCTTCGATTCTTCCATTTTCGGCTCTTTCGAGGGACCATCTTCCCTTTCGGTAACTCGGTGTGATAGTGTATTGTACTGATGTGAGAATGCACCAACTATATCCTCGTCCTCTTCGAAGTCAGTCTCGCCATGGCAGCTACCATGTAGGGTACCTTGCTTTGATTTGGTCCCGCCACTTGCTAGTTTGTAATATGCATTCACCATCCGTTTTTGAGGACACTCCGCCACCCGATGTGGTCCTTCACATAAGAAGCATTTCAATTTAGGACTGACATCAGATCTTCCATCCTTTGCTTTTCCTTGATTCCAATTGTTATTCTGACGGTTGCCTTGATGGGCTCCTCTCCGATTCTGAGAATAACGCTCTCTCCCATTTGAGCTCAAGCTAGGTCTATGAGGTCTGTTTCCACCTCCTATAGACTGACTATTTCCTGAATATCGATCCTCTCTCAATTCTAGTTGATAGTCACTCAAACATTCGGCAGCTCTAATAGCTGTGCTTAAATCAGCGACCTTCTGTCTCTGAAGTTCCGTGCGCGCCC
This sequence comes from Fraxinus americana, assembly GCA_035079005.1. Classification (NCBI taxonomy): domain Eukaryota; kingdom Viridiplantae; phylum Streptophyta; class Magnoliopsida; order Lamiales; family Oleaceae; genus Fraxinus; species Fraxinus americana. The sequence continues at coordinate 17,911,350 of CM068717.1, read as the reverse complement.
ACAGTTCCAACCCTTCCATGAAGGTGAATAGCTTGTCTCTTTCCGACATGTCTCGAATATTCAGCATATGCCCAGAAAAGGCTTTCACATACTCCCCGATGGAGCTTGTATGTCTCAAATCTCGCAGCGCACGTCGTACCTGATAGTCCACATTCTCAGGGAAAAACTGAGATCTGATTGCTTCCTTGAGAAGATCCAAAGAATCTATTCGGACCCTGTTGGCTTGAATATCAGTATACTTCGTCCGCCACCACAGTTTTGCATCTCCACCTAGATACATGGTAGCTCTAGTAACCTTTCTCGCTTCGTCTTGAATCGAAGCTGCAAGAAAGTATTGTTCCATGTCGAACAAGAAGTTCTCAACTTCTTTAGCATCGCGTGTCCCTCCGTAGGTACACGGTGGGATTCTGAGCCTATGCATAGACTCTTGCACGGTGGCTTGCCCACTACCAAACGCACGTTGAAGAACTACCAGTTGAGCTCTCAACTTTCCCACTTCCTCCTGTAGATCAGGTATGCGAGAAACAGCTTCAGTCATAGCTGCACAAGCTTCTTGGCACTCATCCAATTGGATGCGTACCTCCCGAGTTTCCGTCTCTGCCACTTCGACATTTTCTCCGAGGCCCTCCATGGCCAAACACAACCTTGTGTTTGTCATCTCCAGCGCCTCCAAACGCTGTTTCGTAGTCCTCTTTTGAGGATCCACCACCTCCGTGGTGTCCGATTCCATTGTATCCATCGCTTTCTTATCGAGGGTCTTGAGCCGCAGCTCTGATACCAACTTTCACGGGTTACCTTTCTTCTTAGCACAGAAAGGGATACCGTGCGGCAGTAGTCTGCTCCGCTAGACTACCTTCCGCCTTTTCTCGGTCGTTCCGGGACGAAAAGAAATTTGATCACAATTTAAAGAAAGCTTACAACATGAAATTGAAATGCATTGAAATAAACTTGATCATTGATTGCTTGAAAGCTGAACATTACATTAGATGAAAGCAGGAAATTACAATGGCTAGTGCAGGGGGCGAACACTAGAAAGCTTGAAAGATTTTTGAAAGACTAATACCCCCTATAATAGACTTAGCAACAAAAACCCAAATGACACCAGTAGACGTCTTTTGACCGAGGAATCATACTAAAATTTTCTAATTTCTAACTATTTTACAATTAAATGAAATATTTACAAAGTGCAGCCGAAGTGCAGCGACTGCAATAGCGTCACAGGGCTTAAGTAAAGCTGCTGCCCGTGACACCAGGGCAGGTGCTGGTTTCTCAACCTTTAACAAGCGATAATTACGCCTCATGGAAAAGGTCAATGGTTATTCCTCTATCAGTGAAAAATAAAATAGGATTCATTAATGGATCCATACCTAAACCAGAGGACAATGAGGAGTTGCTTCTTCATTGGAGTCGCAACATTAATATGGTGATTTCGTAGATATTGAATTCAGAATCCAAGGAGATTTTTGCTAGCATCAAATATTCTGAATCAGCACAGGATATATGGACGGATCTGAAGGAGATATTTCAACAGCGTAATGGACCTCGCATATTTCAATTAAGGCGTGAATTGATGAATCATTCTCAAGGTAGTGGTGTCAATGGCCTGGCCCATACTCACACGAGCTCGACTGGTGTACAAGCTGAGCTTTTTTCAAAACATTTATAATTTTTAAAATAATAAATATACATTTTCTAAAATATTTTTATTTAAAAAAAAAAAAGATAAACCCACCTCCTTTATCTGGATTTGGGACTGACTACTTCAATTTTGAGTATGCAGAGTTAAAATTGTACACGAACAACTTGTTACGTGTACAAATTTTTTTGTTTTGAATTATAAAGGTATGAAAATAAAATTTTGTAATGAATGTAGTGAAATTAAATATCACTTACTTGATTACGTGCAATTCCGGCATTTTTATATTGAATTCGATAATTAGAGTCTTCCCAATCCTTCACGCACATTAACGTTTTCAAAATATCTTCTTTTAGTCGACTTCGGATATCAGAGAGAACCCTCTTCCCTACACTAAAGGTAGACTCTGAAACTACAGTGCTAACCGGAGGTGTTAATAGATCTTTTGCAATTGCAGAAGCTATTAGCCATCGACGTTCGTTATTTCTCCAGAATTCAATGACGTCTTCTGAACTTTTCCTAACTGATTTGTTAATAGGAAAAGTATAACTAAAGTAATCAATTAATTCAGATGGCAACACATTTGAACTAGTACTCGAAGTTTGAGTACATGCAGTGGAAGACAAACTACTACTATTAGAGGAACCACATGCATATGCAGTTGAATCATATATATATGAGTTTATGTTTTCGAATAAAATTAAAACTTTAGTAGGAGGAGGAGTTGTAGGTACACGAGTAATATGTATACCTATTCACAAAGCATATAATTCATACATTTTAGTTAATGTTTGTTCCAAATTCCTATAAGCAATAGGCATATTAAAAGTTAAAGCATTTGAAATTTGGTCAATTACAAATTTAGTACCCGATAAATTATATTGGGGGTCCATGACGTATGCTAAAGGAAATAATATAGGTTATTCTTCCCAATATTTTCTAAATTTTAATTCCATGAAATATATAACCGCATGAAAATCGAGGCCATTTTGATATCTCTTAAAACCCTAACAGTTATATAAAGACGTTCAAGAACCATGCAACTAGTGCGATAATAAACACCAACAATATATTTATAGACGCATAAAAATTTGTCAAAATTTTTTTAATTTTAAAACTATAGTCCAATCAGATTCATTTAAGATAGTATTGTTTTCGTCTCTAATATGTCCATTGTTATAAAATTCAGTGATAAACGTTTCAAAACCTTAATAGGATTTTAATAATAAGTAACTTGAATTCCATCTACGACCTACGTCAGTAATAAAGGTTTTGGTATGCTCATTCCCAACTTGTTCACAAAATTCCTCAAATACTTATTATCTACTAGGTGTAATCGTGATATATATATAAGTACATTCCTAATTCGGCTAATTTCATTCTTAACAGTTTTAAACCTCTTGTACAATTAAATTAAAAATATGGCACACAAATCGAATATGAAATAAATAACTACCGAAATCGGGTTGAAATACTCTATGTATTTTATCGATAACAATTTTATTTACGGAAATATTGTCAAGCGTAAAAAAATGAATTTTACTCTCGCATTTATATTCTCTAATTATTAAAATAATAGTATTAAATATAGTTTGAGCATTATGATGATACTCAACAACTTTAAAAGCAATAATTTTTTTATGCATGACCCAACGTGAATCTATATAGTGTGCAGTTGCAGGTATATAACCTCTCTTATTAATCCCTTCCCACAAATCCGAAATCAAAGATATCACACCCCCATATTTTTCTAAATCCGTATTCAATAATTTTTTTGTATTAAGAAAATATTCAATTGTATTAGAACGAAGAGTATTTCGATTTACCCCAACGTACCTCGGTTGAAGATATTGTTTGACGTAGTTTACGAAACACTATTGCTAGTGGTAGCTCCGCCGCGACAACGAACTTCACCATTCTAAATTGAGCTTCTTCTTCCGAATACATTGACGTAGAAAGTGGCGTAGTAGTAGCACCGGTGCCTGGAGTACCAAACTGTAATTGCGTTTGACCAGCTGGATGAAGCCTATGTTTGGCCGTACATTTTTGTAGTGACGGTTGAGGTGGGTGGTTTCAATACCTTTTTGTCATACCAGTCATTATTGGCAGTATTTACATACTGCTTTAGTTTCTTGAAGTCCATCGACCACATGACCAGTGATAACCAATTTGAAATGGTCCAAAATTTTGCCTCATTCTTTCCCTTTCTCTTCCCTCTTGTATCAAGAATATTTAATGTAGGTTCTTCATTTTGTTCCAAATCAATTGGAACACTAGGATCAATATCAACGTCATCCAAATCAATTGGATGACTTCCTTCACGAACGTCGAAATTTTCAATATTTTCTGGAATTGGTATTTCATTGAGATTGCCAAATTCATTCCCAAATTGATTTTGGGCAGGTGTTTCGTCTTCCATATTGAATAAGGTTTCAACAAATTTGTGAGTAATAGAATTTGAATGTTAAAGACTTGAAATAGAATGTAGAAATGTAGAATTGAGAAGTGAATGAAAATTACGTAATAGTGTATAAAATGAATTGTAAAAGTAAAATCAAGATGATAATGTAAAAAACTTGTAGAAGATGAAGATAATAATAGAATGAAATAAATTGATAATTTGATATTGTTGAATGTTGGTAATTTGTAAATTGTAGAGAGTAGAGTAGAGAATGAGAGGATTGGTGGTAAAAAATGTTGATTAGGGGGTGCGTATTTATAGAGAAAAAAATAAAAAAATTTTGACGACCCCACGAGCCGCTCGGTGAGCGGCTAGTTTACAGTACGCTTGGCTCGTCTAGCGAGCTAACCCACTCGGCTTGTGCTAGACGAGCCCGAGCGGCTCATGGGCTGCTACAGTACGAGCCGAGCAGGTGAACCAACGAGCCGCTCGGCTCGATTGCCACCACTATCTCAAGGCCAATCCTCCGTGAGTGCCTACTTTACAAAATTGAAGACTATATGGGAGGAACTTAGCAATTACAGGCTAGTATGCACCTGTGGAAAATGCGATTGTGAAGGATCTAGGAAGCATGCTGATCATTATCAAATGGAGTATGTGATGTCATTCTTGATGGGTTTAAATGAATAATTTTCAAAAGTTAGAGGGTAAATCCTGCTTATGGACCCCATACATCCCATTAATAGAGTGTTCTCTCTTGTTTGTCAAGAAGAATATGAAAGGAATATAAGCTTGAATATTAATGATGCTAGCAATAATGTTGACTCTATGGGATTTTAGGATTTTTGGCCAGAAATGAGAACAAGAGGTTCAATACTGGTCAAATGCAGAACAAAATTCAGAGGAAAGAAAGGCATATGTGCACACATCGTGGAATGAATGGGCGTTCCGTAGACAAGTGTTACAAACTCCATGTTACAAGTAACAGGTGTCTGGTGCTGTTCCAGAGCAGATTCCACATGGTGTAGGAGACTTTACGCAAACTCTAAATCAGACTCAGTATCAGCAGCTGATGATCAGCTCCAATTAACTTGAACTGGTCCCCGGTCACTTTGGCTCCAGCTACTATTCTGTTAGAACTTCAACTATTAGTTTGAAGTTTTTTGCTTATAAAATCTTTGGCTTAAATTTTAAACCTCAAAAATAATGTGAAATGCTTCAGCTGTTTTGAAATATAATCACAAGATCTTTACTCATTCGGCATTCAGCTGTTTTGAAATATAGATTGTCGAAATTTCTTGAGTTTAAATATTACAATTTACAACTCACAATAATATGAATCGTTTTAACTATTTCGGAAAATAATATGACATTAAGATGATTCACAGTTCATTAATATTACAACTCATACAAATTTATGAGCCTAACTAGCTTCATTTAATCTTGTCAAAATCTGACAAATTTCTTGTACTCAATTGGTAAAAGATTAATTATCAAGTCAAAGGTTAGTTACCAATTTCCATTGAATTCAATGCAATATATACAATAAATATTAAATACTAGTTGCAATGCAAGTTTTGATATTACTCATTTCAGTTCATCAATGCTGCAAGAATACTCAAAGGAAAGTACCTCCAAAAGTTATTCAAACAATTGCATTTAGACAAATAAAATAGTTGGCAGCCAAGAATCCTAAATTGGTGTCACTTAAACAATAACATTCTTTGATAGTGACCTCAACAAGCCCTAGGATCCCTCCCCCATTGAATATGCCAACTTTTATCCTTGTTGGATAGAAATAAAAATTCAGATTTTAATCTAAAATAAAGTCAGCAATTAATTTTAATCACACAATTTATCAACTTTTATCAAAATATGTTGACTACATAAAAATGTTATCTTCCAGAATTGCATTGCTTTCCCCCTATTTAGTACCACTTCTTCCTTCATTCTCTCACTCCGAACACTGTAATTTAGTTCCGCTTTCTTTTCATGCTTTTAGTACTCCCATTGTATTTGAACTTCACTAAAAAATTCTCCAACAAATTAATTATCAGCTTAACATCCTTAATCTCTCTTCATATCACCTTATAGTCGAAGATCAATTAATGGATGCTTTGTTGAAAACTTTGTTTTTGGTCATGATTTGTTTGTTGTCTCCCTTGGCTACTGGTGACTTAGATTTTGTCGATCAGTCAGAATTGTTGAACGTTCCCATGTCGCATTTTTCTGGTTCCGTGAGGTCTGCTGTGGAAAGTGCTCAGCAGGTGCTCTCAACGATGTTGAATTTCACAGAACAATTGGATGATTTTCGACTCTCTAATGCCCTTTCAGACTGTCTCGATCTATTGGACCTTTCAGTAGATGAATTGAATTGGACTATGTTGGCTTCTCAGGAATCAGATGGTACATTTTCTGCATTCTTTTAGCAGACAACTAGGATTATCACAAATTTTCGACCTATTTAATTTGTGTTATCGCGAGAGTCAAGTCGTCGTCGCAAAAATAAACGTTTTCTTTAATTTGGGTCCTCATTGTAGCAATTATTTTCTTAACTTTTTCGTCGAACTCTTATTCAACCTTTCATTAATTAGTATGTCTTGTCTTAGACGATGATTTCTATAAAATATTTTATTTTCATGTCAAAACATGAGGAAAAATATTTTTTCACACTTTTTATTTATTTATTTATTTTTTAAAATGTGATGGCAAAGTAAGTTTTTTCTTTATGCCATTTTAACGAACTTTTGGACATAAAACTATTATCAAATACAAAATTTGTTGACTAATGAATAGTTTGTGTATAAAAATAACATAAAAAATCGATTGGAATATAAATGCTATAATGAGCAATGATTAACAACCTTAGGTAATGTGGTGCAAGAAATAAAAATTGTGGTATGAAAATAATTACCCTAAAGAAAACCACTACGGTTAAAAATTCTAGTTAATTTCCTGGCTCTTTTTTTACGAAATTGTCCTGAAATTTTGTATGGATCGACTAAAATTTTTCTTCTCTATTTTTTACTAAGTAGGTAAAGAAAATAATAGGCCTGAAGATCTACCTTCTAACATGAGGGCATGGTTGAGCGGAGTATTGATAAATCAAAACACTTGCCTAGAAGGCCTTGATGGTACAAACAGCACTGTGAAGAGTTTTGTTGGCAACAGACTTCACAAAATCACATCATCAGTCCAGGACATTCTTTCTATGGTACGAACAACCCCGGACTCAACGTTAAAAGGATGCCATTCTCGCGGAACTGCTGGTCGTATCGGAGGCGGTTCTGGTGGCAGGAAGGTTAGGAGAAACGAAAAATTTCCAGATTGGCTGAAATCCAATGATGAGAAACTCCTCGAAGGTGGCAACTACACGGCAGTAGATGTGGTGGTGGCAGCTGATGGCACGGGGGATTTTACTAGGATCATGGATGCTGTCTCTACAGCCCCAGATCGCAGTACACAACGATATGTGATATACATAAAAGAAGGTATTTATGAAGAGTATGTAGAGATTGATAAGAAGAAATGGAATATATTGATGATTGGAGATGGCATGGATGTTACAATTATCACCGGTAATAGGAGCTATGCGGATGGCTGGACCCCGTACCGTAGTGCAACTTTTGGTAAGAATAATCTTTAATTGACAAAACAATATTACTTTTTTGATTTAGTCCCTATTTGGCTACCATTCTCCAAAAACTCTTTTTTACAACTCATTTTCAACCACAAAATATTTTGCATGTAAACTAAAAAATTTTCCTTACTTTGAACCACGCATTCTCCAAAGAAAAATAATTATTTTGAAACTAATTTTTCCGAAAAACTCTTTAATGGGCGTCAAACGGTGGCTTAATTGATATATCATTTCGTGCAATTATTTACTACTTATGCTGCATGAAGTTCTGACATTTTTCATCCAAAGCCCAATTTTTTCGGCGTTTTTGACATATGGATCCAATTTATGTAAACTTGATGGCGTAGACTGATCTCAGTATTACAAATTCATTATTCTTTATGTATTTTGTGGTAGCCAGTGTTAAAAAAAATTGAGCTGATATAGCACAAATAGCAGTAGTGTTACATAAGTTGCAAAGTAATTTCATGTTAATTTCTTCAAATGACAAAATTGCAGGAGTTAAGGGCAGAGGATTCCTTGCACGGGATATGACATTTGAGAATACGGCAGGCCCCATTATGCACCAAGCAGTTGCTTTTCGATCTGATTCTGAATTTTCAGTTGTGTACCGCTGCGCCATTAGGGGATACCAAGATACGTTATATGTGCACTCTTTGCGTCAGTTCTACAAGGAAAGCGAAATTACTGGCACAGTTGATTTTATTTTTGGCCGCGGTACAGCTGTCTTCCAAAATTGCCAAATTCTAGCGCGACAAGGGCTTCCGTATCAAAAGAACACCATCACAGCACATGGACGAGAAAAAACAGACTCTTCAGGCTTTTCCTTCCAATCCTGTTACATAGGAGCCGAATCAAACGTCACCATCCCAACATATCTAGGTCGTCCTTGGAAAAAGTTTTCGCGTACGATTATTATGAAATCGTACATTAGCAATGCCATTAGGCCTGAGGGATGGCTTGAATGGGACGGAAGTTTGTACCTTGATACTCTATTCTATGCAGAATACATGAATTATGGAGCGGGGGCAGCCTTGGGAGGCCGAGTGAAATGGCCCGGTTACCATATACTTAATGACTCGGACGAAGTAAAGCAGTTTACAGTGGCTGAATTCATTTCAGGAAATACATGGTTGCCTTCCACAGGAGTCGAGTACATGGCTGACTTGGAAAATTGAGATGAAATTTTTTTCTAAGGTTTGATTTGAAACAATGGGAAGATATATTTTGTTTCAAGTGCAAAATCTATATTCGAAATTAAAAATAAGTCGTGAAAAGTTTGCAACTTTTACGAAAGAAATGCAGGAATTTCAGTGTTGGAGATATTTTGTAATTTGAAAATTTTCAGGTAGTTTAGAAAACATTCTTGGTTTAGCTCTGAGGAATCTAAAATTTTAAAATAATATAATTCAATAGCTTTAAGGAAACTTTAAACTTCAGGGCTAAGCCCTCTTCGACACATATTTTTTAAAAACACGTTATTTTAAAATTCATTTTCAATTACATATTCTTTAATAAAAAAATATTTTTCATCACTTCAATAATTTTTCTTTACTTTTTAATCATATATTTTCCATCATATCGTTATTTAAAATACATTATTTCCTTAATAATATCCATCAAACACACCTAAAAAATTTCAAAACGTTGAGAAAATCTTTTAATTTCGACCTCATTGGATCAATAAAAATATGAATGCGATTTAAAGTCACTGCATACATAATTTTTTATTTATTTCTGTAACATAATCTCTGTTACCCTTTTTTCTAAATTGAATAATGAATAATTTTTAAACATGAAATTATGTTTTTTTTGCATAATGTTTTCTCAACATTTCGCGTTTCACTTTTCATTTAGGGTCCGTTTGATTGCAAAGGAAAAAAATAGGTGGAAAGAAAATGTTTTATAGGGAATTGAATTCCCTAGAAATTGTTTTACTGAGAATTGTGTTTGATTGGTTTAATTTTTCACTTGAAAAATGTTGAAAGTTTGGTTTTGTTTGACTTCGTTTTTTATGAAAATTGTCTACTAAAGTGATAATATTTTCTACTATTGAGTTTAGAATTTGTTCCAATTGTAGAAAAAAAAAAATTCGAGGAAAATTTTGTTATGAAAATGGTGCAAAAGTTGGAAAATGGAATGGAAAATCATGTCTATCAAACAGGGCCTTATTATTATTATTATTATTATTTTATGTGAAATAGCAATACGTGTCATTTTGTAATTGGTTTGCGTTTCAGTGCAACCTATAATGTAAATTTCAAGACACTAACATAAAAAAAAAAAAAAAAATTGTTCAATATCTTAAATTTGAGGTTAAAAGATACATAAAATCAAACAAAATTACAACATTTTGCTTTCCATCTAACAAGAATAATATTTAGTCCAACTACATGATGAATATACTCCAATTCGTTTGTTTTTCTTGTATACATCCAAATACGTACCTGAAATAATAACACCAAGTAGGTAATTAAATTAGTATATATGTCTAATTGTCTATGGATATTTTTAATTATGATTATTTTTTATTTTATTTGTGGGATAAAGCCACTCCATTTGGTACGATAGTTTTTACCCCATCAAATCCTTACATTTATGGGAAGGTTTAGATTCCCGTACACTTAATATTTATGAACGAAGAATACAATGAGGGGTCTAAACCTTACCTCAAAAAAATACATAATGAAAAGCGGTCATTGTGCCAAATTCATACCTTGTTGGTAGTTATTATTTTTCAGATCTATATATGCACTTTATAACAAGTTGCTTCTTCAACAGTCCGAACCATAGAGATTGAGTTGGTGGTGACCGACTTCTAATAGATTAGTTTGTTTCGTGTCTTTAAGTATATGCAATGTGCATCATTTTTAAAGTGTGCTGTGCATTGTGAAGCCCTTCTTTCTGTGTGGTAGGCAGACAACTAAAATGAGAGCCTGAAGATGTTTGTGGATTTATCATTACACTACTACATTCATTTATAAGCACAAAAACTTTCCATGCATGTTGAAAAATTCCATATTCCTTATGCCATTCCAGTAGGTCAATTTGGACTAGTATTGGCACTTTTTTTTTTTCATCACTTTCTGTAATTAGAAATTTCTTGAAAATGAAGATTATTCCAGTAGATATGAATCAAATCATGATATTAATACCAGTTTCACTTCTGCCTCCAATGACCTATTCAATACATGCTTCTTGATCTTTGATTTGACCATTGGTATTTGCATACAGTGGACAAATAGATAAGTGATCATCTTATATTTCTGCAAATTTTTTCAGTGCACACAAGAAGAATCAATTGGTCACATTTAATTGTTTAGGAGGATGCATTCCACAGCAAAAGGATGTGATAACCAACTAGCTGAGTCGCAATATGAAGATATATCACTTATCACACATATTTTAACAACCTTTTGGTATTTTATGATAGAAAAAGATGGTGGAGATCCAAGTTCCAACAATCACAAGCACTTCTAGAAGATATGCATCTATCATATGGATGAGGCTACAATATGTGCTCAAGTTCTTGGTAGGAGTTTCAGAACTATTTCTGGGATTGGACATGCACTACACAAATCATATAGCAACACATTCACAATTCCTCCTAGATTAGTGCAAGAAACAATATGTGCTCAAGTTCTTGGTAGGAGTTTCAGAATTATTTCTGGGATTGGACTTGCTCTACACAAATCATATAGCAACACATTCACAATTCCTCCTAGATTTGTGCAAGAATTGAAAATTCTTACACAACAAGTTAATGAGTAGGATAATGCTATATCGAGCTTACACAACGTCTCAAACAACATGTGTTACTCATACAGAGCCTTGTTGTACGAATGGTTTTTAGTCAGCATCCTCCCACAGGACCGACCAATGATGCGTCTCTCTACCACCGCCATAAGTTGGTGTTGCTGTACTGTGATTAAATAATTGAATTTACATGGAAGTAATGTAAATTTATCTTTTGTGGTCAAATATTATCCATTTAAAATTATGTATCGGCTATTAGTACTTGTTATATGCGCAGTTATAATTTTCATATTATGTTTTTTGTTAATTTTCTTGTTGTTCTTTTTTTCGATATTGTTAATTTAGCTGTGAATTTTTTAAAAATTGAAACTTGAACAAAATATCAATATGGACAAAAATATTGGTAGTTAAAAGCGACATCTAGCAACTAGATATTAGTTGGTAAACAACATTGTAAATGGATTCCTTCAGCGACCAATGGTCGGTCACAAAAGGTACCAATTTTCACCTATCAAAGCTCGGTCCATGAAATGTATCAATGTTCACCAAACCATTATGTTGGTCGCTATTTCAAAATCTTCATCGACCACATATTGGTCTTCATAAGTTAGGATTTAGCAACCACTTTAGAGTTGGTTACAGATTTCGTAATATAAACATACAATATATTTGGTCGCTAATGGTCTACCTTCACCGACCGATTCGTGGTTGCTGAAATTATTGTCAATAATATTATATAAAAATAAGTATTTAATTGTTAGATTAATTAAATTGATTCACCTTGTTTTAGTAGTCCAACGTCTTTGACAGAATCAACCCAAGCGCTCCTGAAAATAGGTCTCCTCTACCGTTCCCTGTAGTAAGGCCTCATGAGCTCATGTAGAGCTATACATCCCACGATGTCCCTTCGCCTAAAAATATGCATAAGGGATGTAGAGGCAACCTCATCCCAGCACATAACGTAGTCTCGCTAACAACAACAAAGCCCTACCTAGAAAAGTAGGCTCGTCATCAGGCCTTGGCACAAACATCTCTATGGGTTCAGGGATCCTAACTGTTGGGAATTTACTTAACATGCACAGCGGAAATAAAACAATTTTCAATTCCCAAACGAGGATCTGCAATGTGTTTAGATAGAAACTGTGATGAGAATGATACCTTTGATGAATTCCATAAACTCTTTTGCTTTTTCTTGAATTCCAATGATTACGATCTGCAATCTAAGCTGTCCAATTGTCCAGCCTCCAATGGTGATCCACACAGAGAACAAGAATGAAAGCTAGGGTTTCCTTTTCTTGTGCTAGCAAGAATAATGAAAATTCCATTCAGTTTACAAACCCTAGTGGCCTATTAATATAAGTCCAAATGGGCTCGACCCATCTGTTAAACTTAACCCGGTCCAATATTCAATTAATCAAATTAATTAAATCTGGTACATGAATTAATTAATCCAATTAATTAATTCGGGCCTATTAATAAACAACCCAATTAATTAATTATCCAACACTTGTCAATTAATTAATTGGTAAATCTCATTCTTTTGATTATCTTTTGTGTGTGACCCATTAGGTTCCCGATCACGATGCCGAACGACGTGAATTATTATTTTGATCTAATCAAAATCAATAAATTAAAACGCCCCTTTTAATTTATCACTAATTCATTTTCGTTGTCCCAGATTGACATCTAGCAATGTATCAGGGCAATACATGTGACGGGAAATATCACGTAGCATGACAAAACCAAACTTGTTCGTTTACCGTCAATCAAGAAAATTTGCTTTGGTTGTTGGCATACAATATGCTTCTCAAATATATGTGGTTACTCATAATTCAATAAATGTAAACGACGAAAAGTAAAAGAAATAATATATATATATATATATATATATATATATATATATATATATATATATATATATATAATGCATGAATTAATTTAATATGGTCTTTTATTAAATTAATTTTGCTCCCACTGTTTAACTCAAATTTATGACCCTCTCACATAAATTTATGGAATCCATACTTGATTCCCAGTGGGCTGGAATCTCATTTGTTATATTAAAACCTTGAGTGTACCCAACAAGCCCTAATAAAACATTCAGGTAGATACTATTATCAATTGTATCTCCATACAACTCCCAGATCATTAAGCCGACAACTCTTTGTCTTCACATATCTTATGTGTTAGCTTAACAAGCCTCTAAGATTTATCTCCTTGAGTGTACTCAACAAGAGATAAATATTAGTTAAGTCAAACCCATCATTCAGAAATATCTAATATTTCATAGTGTCAAACATATCCCTAATAGACCAGCCTTGAGTGTACTCAACAAGCTAAGATCGATTTAGGACTCTCGTTTTTCACTATAATGAAGGAAGGCGAATATAAATATGATTTAATATTTTAACATGCCTCTAAAATTTATCTTCTTGAGTGTACTCAACAAAAGATAAACATTAGTTAAGTCAAACCCATCATTCAGAAATATCTAATATTTCATAGTGTCAAACATATCCCTAATGGACCAGCCTTGAGTGTACTCAACAAGCTAAGATCGATTTAGGACTCTCGTTTTTCACTGTAATGATGGAAGGCAAAGAACAAATTGACTTAATATTTTTAACGAGGGGTTTTGCATGCAAAATGTCTCATCGTAATAATTATATATTTTTTATTATACATCTAACATGAAAATAAACATACATATAATAGTGTGGACGATTATGGACTTATACTATCTAGTCTTCCCGAGCCATAAGGAAGACTAGTCGGTCAGTTCCTAGGGGGTATAGCATTGATTCATACAATGCTCCATCTCTATGGTCTCCTCCTCTTCTTATATCTCCAATTAGTCTAGTTGCAACTTGTATCCTATACTAGTTGGCACGCAGGCCTAAATAATATTGGACACGCAGGCCCATAATAATAACAATGGACTCGCAGGTCCAAAATAAATAAGAGCTCGCAGGCCCATAAAACAACAAGAATAAAACTAACCATTCAACACATCCACATGGTCGAGTCCATAATCATCCACTAATAAAAACATTCATCATATAAATGCATTCCTATAATATCTAATATTATATGCAAACATGTTTCAAATTTCTAGCAATTAAAGTCGTCTAAACTAATTTAGACTAATGGATCGGAACAATTAAATAATTAATTAATCAAATTAATTAATTAATTTAATTAGCGGACTTATTTAATTAAAATCAAATTTCAATTAAATATCAAATTAGAGTCCAACTCTAATTCTACAAATATAAGGCGAGACTATTTAATTAAAATCAAATTTTAATTAAATACCAAATTAGAGTCCAACTCTAATTCCAATAAAATTTTAGGGTAAAACAATTTAATTAAAATCAAATTTTAATTAAATACAAAACAAGAGTCAAACTCTAGTTCCAAGATATTAGGGCGAACATATTCAATTAAAATCAAATCTTAATTGAATAATAAATTAGAGTCTAACTCTAATTTTAAGAAGCATTTAGGGCGAGACAATTTAATTAAAATCAAATTTCAATTAAATGTCAAATTAGAGTCCAAGTCTAATTTCAACAATATACTAGGGTTGATAATTTAATTAAAATCAAATTTTAATTAAATATTAAATTAAAGTCTAACTCTAATTTAAAATGAATTAACATTTTAATTTAGGATAAAACTCCTAAATAAAATAAAATTCAATTTAGGGTCAAAGTTTAATATTTAAGTTAAAATCTAATTTTAACGAAAATATAAAAGTCGTCAATTTTTAAATAAAATTTTAAGCGGGTCAAAATTGAATTTTAGGTCAAACCATTTGAAAATCAACTTAAAAACCATTTCAATATTTAAATTCAAAACTATTTTGAAAATTGCAAATTGACCCCTAATCATAATTGGAGACAGGGGCTCGAAATATCACAAAATGCATGACAAGCCCCCGTCCCCAAATCTTCAACCCCGTAGCAAAAAACCCTAGAAATTTCCCCCCCTTCCTCCTGCCGGCGTTTCTTCACCGGCGAGACCGAACTCCAAAATAGCACAGCGTGACGTTTCTGTTGCTGCCGCGCGCTTTCATAGCACAACTCGCTGCTTTAGCGGCCATTGGAAAGCAGCTGCGCACGGCAGAAGCTTGCGCAGCAAGCACTTTCGGCTATTTCATTCAGCTTTCAATTCTTGCGCAGATCAGCCGCAGCGCAGATGCGCAGACGGAGCGGACGCCGCGCAACGCAGTTGCAGCCGCCTTGTGGGGCGAAGTCTGCTTCGCCCACTCTTTTTCTAACCGGCGGCGTTTTATTCTTTGTCACGTGAGAAACTTCCAACCAATTTTTTTTTTTTTTTTTTTGACGAAAAAATTATTTTCATTTTCAAAATAGATTTTTGAAGATGAAAATAAATTTTCTAAATTGCTAGATTCAAGAAACAAAAATAAACAATTAACTTTTAGTTGTTCAATCATGCAAAACAATTTCTAACAAACACAAAGTAGGCTCTGATACCACTGTTGGGAATTTACTTAACATGCACAGCGGAAATAAAACAATTTTCAATTCCCAAACGAGGATCTGCAATGTGTTTAGATAGAAACTGTGATGAGAATGATACCTTTGATGAATTCCACAAACTCTTTTGCTTTTTCTTGAACTCCAATGATCACGATCTGCAATCCAAGCTGTCCAATTGTCCAGCCTCCAATGGTGATCCACACAGAGAACAAGAATGACGGCTAGGGTTTCCTTTTCTTGTGCTAGCAAGAATAATGAAAATTCCATTCAGTTTACAAACCCTAGTGGCCTATTAATATAAGTCCAAATGGGCTCGACCCATCTGTTAAACTTAACCCGGTCCAATATTCAATTAATCAAATTAATTAAATCTGGTACATGAATTAATTAATCCAATTAATTAATTCGGGCCTATTAATAAACAACCCAATTAATTAATTATCCAACACTTGTCAATTAATTAATTGGTAAATCTCATTCTTTTGATTATCTTTTGTGTGTGACCCATTAGGTTCCCGATCACGATGCCGAACGACGTGAATTATTATTTTGATCTAATCAAAATCAATAAATTAAAATGCCCCTTTTAATTTATCACTAATTCATTTTCGTTGTCCCAGATTGACATCTAGCAATGTATCAGGGCAATACATGTGACGGGAAATATCACGTAGCATGACAAAACCAAACTTGTTCGTTTACCGTGAAACTATAATCCTTTCGTCAATATGATCCGATCAATTAGGAGATATGGATATGTGTCAATCTCAATTATCGATCATATCTTTTATCCCACTGTTAAGTCAATGTACGTCGAAAACTCTTTTCCGACTTATGAGTTCACCTTGGCCAAGGATTTCATTATTAACTTAACTGGATAAAATGTAGATCATAATCTCTTACTATCTAAGAGTGACGAATCCTCTATTGATCATTCACAACCTTCATATGATTCTTGACATACCCGACGATGTCTTGTATTAGCGACCCTTGACGCAACATCCAACACCACCAAAGTATGACGCCTCATATAAGGTACTATGATGACCTCAAGTCAAAGGACCAATTCCACTACCGAACGTTAGAGATTAACCACTAACACTTAGATAGTTATCCATGTGGAATCTCTCAGCGGGTCTCCAATGTTTTGTTCTATAACAAAACATCCACGTGTTCATTCAAGTGTCACCACACTTTAGCTTGTGATATCAGCTACTTACTTCACAAGTAAGAATGCCACACGCGATAGTCTATCCGTAATAACGATATCCGTATCTCGTTATTACTTCGACCACGGACGATTTAAGATTCAGTCATATGTAATTTGTGTCCCACAATCACAACTCCTTGTGATTAACAAATCACTAAGATTTGAATATACGGATTCTATTATTTAATTTATTAGAATATTAATTCAATTAAATAATAGATATTGCCATATATATGCATTGATTATATATATTCAAAGTGTTTATGTCCAAAGTTGATTGGACCTAGGGCATAACACTTACACTAACACGCTCCCTAAAGGTCAACAACTCGACCTTTTGAATGCAAGAAGGCAATAAAGATACCTCGAATGAATATTATAGTCTATGGGACCCTTTTGCATCATCCAAGTACTGCCTGGACCTCTCATTGCATCCATTATCCTCTAAGTGGGAATTACAGGAGGTATACCTACCTTAGCACATATTAATCTCATGTCCGTCCCTAGACAAACTCCCAGCCTTGGTATTTTTAGAAGCAAAAGTCATCTTTCATCGTTTCTTTTAAAAAAGAAAGGGATGAAGAAGAACTAGAAGATGGAGACACAGTTGGGTCACAAATTTTTACCTATAGTTAGTGTCAATTGAAGAAGAAGATGCTAGTTGGTCAACGAAAATAGGATCTTAGTTTGCTAAAAAAACACAATTTTTTTTTTTGTTGCCTTAGGAGATTTCAGATTTCGCAAAATGAAAAAGTTCGGAAAATGCCTAAGGATCTCCTTCTATGGACAAAGGGGTTGAACCCTAGCTGTTGGATCAAATTGATTCAATGTAGAACATCCACCTGTCCCTTCATATGAACCATTGAATACGTAAAGGTACCCTTTCAAATTTGAATTAAAGGCCTTGATCAATCTATGAACAGCATGCACACGTACAATGCATCACCTCAAACAATTATGACAGGTTTTCATCATTACACATTAAATGTGCTCGACACGTGCCTTAGAAACATACAAGGGCTTTCCTGTCATTTCTTGGAAAGTGAGACGCTTCAAATCATTAGGCAAGTGTCCCATCAATATCTTGTTTTGTTAATACTTCAACTCTACCTATTGGGTTCTGCATCACTCAGTTCTTAGTTAAGGGCATCGCCTAAGTGAATTTTAGCCTTATTACAAGCTTCAATTACGACAACCGGCTCCCCTTCAATGTATTGCCTAAGTGAATTTCAGTCTTTTCACAAACTTCAACTATTTCAATAAGTTCACCCTCAATGCAAGAGTCTCGCTTAAGTGAATTTAAGCTTTATCACAGACTTCACTACTTCAACAAGTAAAGCTACTTCAACAAGCTTGCCCACAATGTAAGGGCATCACCCAAATAAATTTCTGTCTTCTCACAAGTTTCAACTACTTCAATAAGCTCGCCCTCAATGTAAGGGTTGTATATGTATGAATTTCAACCTTATCACAGGCTTCGGCTAGTTCAATAGACTCACCCTCAATATAAGTGACTTGCCTGAGTGAAATTTAGCCTTATCACATGCTTTAACTACTTCAAAGTCTCGCTCTCATTGAAAGGGTCTCGCCTAATTGAATTCCAGTCTTATCACATACTTCAAATACTCAACAGGCTCACTCTTAATGTAATATCCTCGCCTAAGTAAATTTTAGCCTTATCACATGCTTCTATTACTTCAACAGGCTCGCTCTCAATGTAAGGGTCTTACCTATATAAATTTAAGCCTTACACGCTTAAAATACTTTAACAGGCTTGCTCTTAATGTAAAGGTCTGGCATTTATTAATTCCAGCCTTATCACAGGTTTCAACTATTTCAATAGGCTCACCCTCAATTTAAAGGCCTCGCCTTAGTAAATTTCAGTCTTATCACATGTTTCAACTACTTCAACAATCTTGCCCTCAATGTAGGAGTCTTGCCTATATGAATTTTAGCCTTGTCACAGGCTTTAACTACTTCAACAGGCTAGTCATCAATGAAAGGGTCTCAATTAAATGAATTTCAACTTTATCAAAAGCTTCAACTACTTCAACAGGCTTGCCCTCAATATAAGAGTCTCACCTAAGTGAATTTCAACCTTATCAGAGGCTTCAATTACTTTAACATGCTCGCTCCTAATGTAAGGGTCTCGTCTATATGAATTTCAACTTTATCATAGGCTTCAACAACTTCAACATACTCGCCCTCAATTTAAAGGTCTTGCATGTATAAATTTCAGCTTTATCACATGTATCAACTATTTCAACAGTCTTATCCTCAATGTAAAGGTCTCACCTAAGTGAATTTTAGCCCATCACAGGCTTCAACTACTTCAACATACTTGCCCTTAATGTAAAGGTCTCGCCATATAAATTTTAGTCTTATCACATGTTTCAACTTTTTCAACAGGCTTACCCTCAATGTAAGAACCTCGCCTAAGTGAATTTCAATCTTATCATAGGATTTAACTACTTTAACATGCTCGCTCTCAATGTAAGAGTCTCGTCTATATAAATTTCACCTTTATCACAGGTTTTAACTACTTTAACAGTCTCACCCTCAATGTAAAGGTCTCGCTTATATGAATTTCAGCCTTATCGCATGTTTCAATTACTTCAACAGGCTCATCATCAATGTAAAGGCCCCGCCTACAATCAATTTGCATAATGCTATGAAAAATCTGCTTATATTAAACATTGTAAGTTCACGCATTATATGAATAATCAGGCTTCGACTTGGGGGACTATTATGCTTCGTTATTCCTTTATGACTAAAGGATGTCGAAAATCACAAGTTTAACCAACATAGTGTAACCTATGACAGAAATATAGAACATGCGGCAAAACAGCACATCCCTACCCAGAAGTCATCACATTACATGGATATCTATAAATAGACTTGGGGAGACTATTGTTATGCCTCTTCTAACAAAGCTCCAAACGTGAGCAAGTGGCAATCACACAACAAGCGAGCATAGGCCGAACCTCTATTGGGTGCCAAACCAATGTACAAGGGGCTGAACCCTTATCGACGAGGAGAGGTAGATAGAGGCTATTTAAAAGATCTCCTTCACAAGATCTTCTTAGAATATTTGATGTGCAACTCACTACAATAGTTACTCTACTAAATCAACACGTCAAGTCTAGCTCCATATGTGTCAAATTTAGGGCTGTTAAAGGTTATAAAATTAAATGCACCTAAGCCTTGGATTAATCGATTGATATCTATGATAAGGTACCTCAACTGTTAGGATGAAGCTATGTGTTTCTTCATCCAACGGTTCTTACTCATCTACTTATACTATAAAAACTTACACATTGTGTCATTCAAAAGTAATGCAAGTGTATGATCTTAACATACAACTTTTGCAATCTCTCTTTATTCTCTATAATCCCGGATCTGAACCCCTTTTTCTTATGTGACTCACGTCTCAAGCATGTTCCACACTTAAATACGTACTCTTATAAAGCCTGACTTAACCGTTGGAATGTGCGTGGCTGCCCTCACCAAGGATCTATTGACCACATCGACCTATAAAAAACAAGGTCAATAGTTACTATTCAGAAAAAGTTAAGAGCCTGTTTGAGGTCCATTTTTTGTCAAAAATACATTTTGGAATAGTGATTCAATAGAGAATGTTTAGTTAAAAATTAAGGAAAAGTTGTGAATTTGTATGTAATATTATTTTATTGCAGAATGTGATGTTGAAAATAAGAGAAAAAAATGCATTTTGAAAATAATAGAAATCAAACAAGGGCTAAATGATATTCTTTTACAAATGAAAGTTTAATCAATCACAATAATTTTGCTCATATAGTGTCTCCATCTCAATTTTTATAGGAAAAAATAAATTATCACTCCAATTAAAATAGAATTATTCTTTTTTAACATAGTCACGTAGGCCCAATCCCCATATACTCCACGCCTATAGGGACGACACATCGCTCCCTGTTTGGATAGGGTCTGCGTGGCTCAGTTCAGGTAGCAGGACTCATTAAAATAATCTAAGTGGTATGCTTATACAAATCATCACTTCTGTTAAAATAATCAATATGTATTATGTACGATACTAGACGGAAATAGGAACATACTCATGTTAATTAGCACTTAGCAACAAAACGAATGAAGACAGTATAATTATATAAATATCATTTAGGCTTTCAACTCTTTCTAAATTAAAAATGATATATAAAATTTGCAACGGATTTACGTGCCTGTTGTTGTCGTTGACAAGATTTCAAATCATTCAACAAATTAGAAATTTCCTCCAAGTAGAATACTTACTTTTTATAGGATTATACTCCAATGTTAGGGATTCTTCACAAATTAAAGACCAGTGACATCTAGGCAATTAGAGTCGAACGAACTGATATGAAAAGGGCAAATGCGTTCTTGGGATCTCGCGTCTTTACTGTAGATATAAGAAATATAATATTTATTGGAATTCTTAGCAAGAAATTGAGGCAAAGAGATCATATCTTCATTCCTCAGTAATTAAAATAACACTACCAAAGGGAAGCATCCCCTCGCCCTCAGTCAGTTTAGTCTAATTTACTGTAAATTCCATATTTGTTTAGTTTGTATATAGTTTTTCCTCATTTACACACTTGTACAAATTTGTATATATATACACTATATCAATGAAAAACATACAGGATTCCTTTTCTACTGTAATTAATTTCTTTCTCCCTATTACCACTTATTCCATTCTATTATTTCACTATAAACACTTTAACTTAAGTCTCCCTTACATTTTTTGCATGCTTGAAGCTAAAAATTTTCCAAGACTTCAAAATATTGTAACATCCTTCAATTAAAAAGTCTAGATTAATGGCTGCTTCATTGAAAACTTTGTTTTTGGTCATGTTTTGTTTCTTGTCACCATTGGTAGTTACTGGTGACTTGGATTTTGCTGATCAGTTGGAGACGTTGAATGTTCCAATATTGCAATTTCTAGGTTCTATGAGGTCTAGTATGGACACTGTCCGGCAAGTAATCTCCACGATGTCGAATTTCAAAGGCAAATTCAACGATTTTCAACTCTCTAATGCCCTTCATGACTGTGTCAATCTATTGGACCTTTCATTACATGACTTGAATTGGAGTCTCTCGGCTTCTCAGAATAGAGTTGGTATATTTGCAGCATTTTCCATGTGAAGTATATATATAGCCATCTCAAAGTATTTTCAGAATGGCTAATGTTGTAATTCGTCATGAAAACTTTAGCGTTAAGAAATCACTACATTAAAATATTCTAGTTATTTTTATAACATTTTCTTTTACAAAATCGTCATGAAATTTTTACGTACTGAAAATTTTCTTCTGCTAATTTTTCTCTTGCAGGTAACAAAAAAATAGCCTTGAAAATCTAAGTGCTGACATGAGGGCATGGTTGACTGGATTATTGATAAATCAAGACACTTGCCTAGAAGGCTATAAATCAAGACACTTGCCTAGAAGGCTTTGATGATACAAACAGCGCTATCAAGATTTTAGTTGCCAATTGCCTCAACCAAATAACAAAATTGATCGAAGATATTCTTTTTGTAATGCCAGGATACACAATATTAAACCAAAGAACATGAAATACTAAGTGCAGAAATTAAAGAATCAACACAAGAATTATTTCGGCCTAAGCCCCAGAGGTTTGACGACCACTTTTAACGCCTACATCCCCTGTTGAGCATCCAACAAGTTGGATAATGCTCAATTGCACTATACATCCCCAAATTAGCAACGAAAGTTACAAATCATTCAAACAGTACAAAGAGATAAAGACAGAACACTTATCTCACAAATACATGAACAGATCTAGGACGAATCACCAAGAAATTCCACAGTATTCCTCTTAATACACAACTCAAATAGAACCTTAGTTCTCACAGATATTCACACAGAATATCACAATCAGAGAGTTAAACTCTCACAATTTACAGCCTCAAATCAGAGATTTTAGCTAAGAAAGCTAGAAGAAGAAAACTCTAAGTATTTCTCTTAAAAGGCAGAAGAAGAAAGAATATCTCGAATGATCCAAACGAAAACGATTAGGGTAAGTTTAAGAGCCATCCAGATAGATTAGTCAACCGCCCAGATCTATCCACGTGTCACCACTTAGCAAAAGAATGTGATAAAACGTTATAACAGGAACACTCCTTTGTTAATATAACTTCTGGCAGCACACCATTCCAACTAGGGTTCAAATCCCACAATTTCCACCTTGCTGCCAGAATCTGGGACTATTAGTGTAGCCAGGAGCATTCTCATTTTGTTTTTATATACTCTAAGTAACCTGTAACACATCACATAGAATCAACAGATAATATTTTCAAGCATGTAGCAAACTTATGCAAAGGTACAACCTTAGTGCCCATATCAGAAGGATTAAACTGAGTTGCAATTTTACCAATTTTGATAATCCCTTTTGAAATCACATCCCTTATAGAGTGATATTTGACATCAATATGTTTAGTACGATCATGAAACATAGGATTCTTGCTAAGATGTATGGCACTTTGATTGTCAGAAAATAAGATAGCATTGTTATCAATAAATCCTAGTTCAGATAATAAACCATTGAACCACAAACCATCTTTTATAGCATCAGTAGCAGCTATGTATTCAGTTTCAGTATAAGACAGAGCAACTACCTTCTGAAGTTGAGACTTCCAGCTAATAACAGTACCACATAGTGTGTAAAAATAAGATGAGGTAGACCTTCTATTGTCCCTATCACAAGCAAAATCAGAATCTGTATATCCTCTTAAAACTATACCATTTTTATCCGATTTAAACACAAGACCCAAATTAACACTTCCTTTTAGATATCTCAGTAGCCATTTTAGAGCATTCCAATGCTCTTTACCAGGATTACCCATAAACCTACTTAAGACACTTATACTAAAAGCCAAGTCAGGTCTGGTGCAAATCATTAAATACATAACAGATCCAATCACATTTGCATAAGGCACTTTAGACATTCTAGCATATTCATTTTCAGATTTAGGGCAGCATTCAGAAGACAATTGAAAATGATTAGCAAGAGGTAAAGAGGCAGGTTTACAATCATACATATTGAATTTCTTCAAAGTTTTAATCACATAGTCATGCTGGTTCAAGAATAACAGATTTTTATCCTTATCTCTCAAAATCTGCATTCCCAGAATTCTTTTAGTAGAACCAAGATCTTTCATATCAAATTCAAATTTTAACTTTGATTTAATGTTTTCAATCTCAGATTTATCACAACTTGCAAGCAACATATCATCAATATAAAGGACTAAGTATAACGAATCTTTACCTCCATTACCTTTGCAGTATAAGCATGTGTCATATAGACTTCTCTTGAAACCAAGTTTCAAAATAAAAGTGTTAAAACGCTTATACTACTGTCTAGGGGCTTGTTTTAACCCATGTAGTGATCTTTTCAACAGGCATACAGTATTTTCAGGGTTCCCCCTTTCAAAACCAACAGGTTGTTTCATATAGATAATTTCATCTAATTCACCATACAAAAACTCAATTTCGACATCTAACTGATTAAGCTCCCATTTAAATTGAGCAACAAAAGCAAGCAGGCATCTGATAGTAGAATACTTAGCTATAGGAGAAAAAATTTCAGTGTAATCAACACCCTCCCTTTGTGTAAAACCTTTTGCAACCAACCTAGCTTTGTATCTAATATTTTTACTATCACTTTCTCCTTGCTTTACTTTATAGATCAATCTATCAATTTATGATCTTTTGGCCTGTCAACAAAAACCTAAGTATCATTCTTAAGTAGTGAAGACATCTCATCTTCCATAGCCTCTACCCATTTCTCTTTCTCCTTACACTTAATGGCATCCTCATAAGAGTTTGGTTCATTTTCTAATTGCTCTTAGTAAGTGAACAAAGAAACAAAGTCATCATTGTCAAACCTAGTTCATGGTCTGATCTATCTCCTCTCTCTATCTCTAGTAAGTTGATATTCATCAAGAGGCAAAGGATCAAGCAGGTCAGATTGATCAACCACTTGATCAACCTCAGTATCCATAATGGGATTGACATTTTCAATACTAGTCTCATCTACTATAGGTGCAGGAGTATCTTGCTCAGTGTGAGAAGACTCCACCTCAAAAGGAGTATCCTTATCAGTCAAAACACTTTCCTTTCCCTCTAAACAAGGCATAATAGTTTCATTGAAGACTACATCATTTCTGATTATAACTCTATACCCTTTCTGAGAGTGACCTAAAGCCTATATCCTTTAACATTTACATTATATCCTAAGAAAATACATTTGAGTACTCTAGGTTCAAGTTTACTAATACTTTGATGAGCATAAGCAGCACAACCAAATATTTTCAGATAAGAATAATTCACAGAATTTTTAGACTAAGCAAATTTAGGTATATCATAATTCAAAGCTTTGGTAGGACATCTATTAACAAGAAATGCAGCAGTTTTGCAAATTTTATTCACTGAACCTCATTTGTTCTTGATTTAATTTTTGCCATATTTCATGGGTGAAAGTTAATATCAAGTCCAGATCTTGTGAAGGGGACTGATTTTGGCTGTTTTTCGCTTGTCTACTGTGAAGAATTCATTTTTGCTTTGGACGAATTCATCTTGCTTGAAATTTGGAAGTGCAACACTCTTCTGAAGTTCTGCCATATTGCTGGTTGTTTCTGCTACTATTTCTGCATTGTTTGCTGAAGATTCTGCAGATTCCTAAAAAGTTTTTGTATTTCTCTGCTACTTTGCATATTTCGACCACCAGTTTAGGTGGCCGGATTCAAGACTTTGCCAGAAATCATATTTTTGGAAGGTGCGTGATTTTTGCTGGATTTCCGTTTCTTTCCATTTACCATACATCACTAATGGAGGGAGATTACCAATTAATTTTGGTAAGTTACCAAATTCTGTGCCTAATGAAGATGGTAAGTTACCAATTCTTGCATATGGCAAGAATTCAAATTCTGGGTCAATTGCCTTAATTCCAGCCAAATTTCCAGCACTTGGAAAAAAATCTGGAAACTTACCAAGTGTGGCTGGATCTAAGTCAAATGAAAATTCAACAAAAGAGAGAGGAGATGGAGGTTCATCATCTAATCCCACAGATTCAACTAAGTCTTTTTGGGAAGAATTTGATCATGCAAATTCGAAGTCACCAAGTTTATCCCAAACACTTGGTGAGGAGGATACAGAATCGGAGAGAATCTATTGCAGTAAACTAGGTAAATAGTACTGCCCTTGGAAATAATTCTGTTGCAGCCAAAGCTCCATGGACGAATTTATTCAAGGAGAACCGCAAGCCGGATAATGGTTTCAAACTCAAATCCTGTGAAAACCTGCCGGATATATTGGTTTTCAATGAGGATGACATTAAGGATGATCAAACAGCATGGGGTTACTATTTGGTGGGATACTTTGCTGGACGATTCCCAGGTAAAACAGATTTACTACAGATGTGTGATAAATGGGGAGTCAAATACAAATACTTTGTTCATCATAGTGGATGGCTCGTTTTCAAATTTGAAAACTCTAATGACAAATCACAAGTGCTTGAAGGAGGGCCATATTTTGTATATAGCAGACCGTTGATGCTGAAAAATATACCATCATTCCTTGAGTTCGATGATGGTGATATTAGCACTTTACCGGTTTGGGTACAGTTATCTGGGTTGCCACTAAATTTTTGGACACCCAATGCCTTGAGTAAGATTGTAATAAAGATTGGTCAACTGATTACTACTGATTTGCTCACTACAATAAAGGAACGGATATCTCATGCACAAATTCTTGTTGAGGTTGACGCCTCAAAGGCTCTGGTGCGCTCAATTGATATGAAACTTCCAAATAGTAAAGTTAGGAGTCAAGTTGTTTATTATGAGCATGAGCCCAAATTCTGCTCCACTTGCAGGAGTTTTGGGCACAAAAATGACGCATGCAAAGTCAAATCTGTTCCTACTACTCATAAGTAAGCAACTTCTTCAAAGTATGTGGTGAAGAAAATGAGTGTACAGAATGATGTACGTGACCAAAGCATTGCTAGGGGCTCGGGTCAGTTATCTACTGATGATCAACACATGAATGGCAATTCAAGCATGGAAACAATGGAGCACACACCTGGTACAATAGTGACGGAACAAAATATTGTCGAGGATCCGATTCAATCACCTAATAACAGTCAAAACATTGATGATAGTCAGATCAGTACAGGGAATGGTGCTCAACTGGTATCAAATGAGGATGATGCCCCCTTTCATAGAAGTGGGTAAGAAGAATAAACCAGTCAATGTAAACAAATTTCAGTTGCTGAGGAGAATTACTCCACTGCCTATCCCAAGTGATAAAGTGTATGTAAAGAAGACAGGAGCAGAATTTGAAATACCCATCTTAGATAGCACTAGTACAGTTCTTGAAGTTCCAACATTGAAGGCAACCAGCAATGACAAGCTTATAGCAAGGCCGAATATGCAACCCGTTAAACAGAAGAAGGATAAAAAGAGGGGTAATGCCCTCTTTATATCATTATAAAGATTGCATCGTGGAACATTAGGGGCTTCAATAGGCCCCTAAAGCAAAATGGGGTCCACCACCTCATTAAGCAACAATGTATTGATATTATTAGAGTCTTGGAGACGAAAGTCAACCAACAAAATTTAGCTCGGATCATGAGGAACAAATTCGATGGGTGGAGACACACCCATAATTTTCTTTCACATGCAGCAGGAAGAATCTTGGTGTTATGGGACCATGAAAAAATGGACCTTTGTGTCTTGGAAGCTGCCCCGTAGGTTATACATTGTGAAGTAACCTGTAAGGTAACTTTATTCACTTTTCGTTTAAGTTTTGTATATGGTTTCCATTCTACTATCACTCGGAGACCTTTTTGGAATAACTTGCTTGATTTCAGAGATACATGTACATTACCTTGGATGATCATGGGTGATTTTAATAATGTACTTCGTCCTGATGAACGATGTAATGGAGTGGAGGTTACTGCATATGAGATTAGAGATTTTGCAAATTGTTGTTTGAATGAGGGTCTTACAGACTTGAGATCCATTGGATGCTATTATACTTGGTCCAAAACTTCTGTGGACAGTCTATCTTTAGTTTGGAATAAACTGGATAGAGCCATGGTAAATGAACTTTGGCAACAATCAGGAATTCATGCCTTAGCAGATTTCCAACTAGCAGGTTGTCCCTCGGACCATTCCCCATGCATTATCTCACTTCTACAGGAAGGTGGCCATAGAAGGAAACATTTTAAATCTTTCATTCAGAATTTCAGGATGTAGTGTCTTCAAATTGGAATCAGCATATCAATGGCACGAAGCAGTTTAATCTGTGTAAAAAATTACAGAGACTAAAGGAACCATTGAAGCGGCTAAATACCAAGCATTTTATCCACATTTCTGCTCGAGCTGATAAAGCAAGAAATGATCTTAAGGCTGCTCAAACGGAATTACATGATCATTCGACAAATATTGAGCTACAAAGAACGGTTGCATCTCTTCAAAAATAAGCTGTAGGTATTTGTGATGCAGAGAGAAGCTTCTACTACCAACAAGCCAAGTGTACATACTTGAGCAAGAGTGATAAATGTACGAAATTCTTTCATTCTTTGGTTAAAATAAATGCAAAGCGAAATTTCATTATCGCCATAATGAAGGAGGATGGGACCCCAACCAATTCACAAATAGAGGTGACAGATGAATTTATTGGCTACTATCAAAACTTGATTAGGACAAATATTACATGTCATCCCATCGATCGTAATGTTTTTGCTGAAGGGTCATTACTCTCTTTGGAACATACTGAATCCCTTGCAAAGGATATTTCTTTGGAAGAGATTAAGGATGCTTTATTCAACATTGGGGATGATAAATCCCTAGGACCGGATGGATACACTTCACATTTTTTTAAGAGAGCATGGGAGACAGTAGGTGGTGATTTTGTTGATGCTATTACTGAATTCTTCAGGTCCAACTCTATGCTTAAACAAATTAATCACACCGTCATAGCTTTGATTCCAAAGGGCATCCACTCGTCCACAATTGGGCATTTTAGGCCTATTTTATGCTGCAATGTTGTTTACAAGGCGATAACAAAAATCTTGTCCAACAGATTAGCTCATATTCTTGGTTTTATCATTGACCAGGCACAGACAACCTTTGTGGAGGGGAGGAGCATGGATGAAAATATACATCTTGCACAGGAGTTATTAAGGCAATACAACCGAAAGGAAGTATCGCCAAGATGTCTCCTTAAAATTGATCTTCGAAAGGCATATGATTCCATCAATTGGGAATTTTTGAAATCAGTTTTGGAGGGGCTGGGATTTTCACACAAATTTATTCAATGGGTGATGGCTCGCATCTCAACACCATCTTTCTCAATTGCAATTAATGGCAGCACACATGGGTTTTTTAAGGGAAAAATAGGCCTTCGATAAGGGGATCCCTTATCACCATTCTTATTCGTGATCTGTCTTGAATATTTTTCAAGATCTTTCACGGATGATCTGATGTTGTTTACAAGAGGAGATGTTATCTCTATGCACATTATGATGGATTGTTTAACAAATTTTGGAGATTGTTTAGGACTTCGAATGAACACAACTAAATCCAACATATTCACTGCTGAAATCCATGGCCAAGATTTGGATGACATCTAAGAGTTAGTGAACATGCCGAAAGGTTCTATGCCTTTCAGATATCTGGGGATTCCATTAGTTGAAGAAAAATTGAAAGTCAGTCACTATGCTCCTTTCTTAGATAAAATCCCTGCATACATACATGCCTGGACAAGAACATCTTTATCCTATGCTGGCAGGGCTGAACTAGTGAGATCAGTTCTACAAGGAGTTGAATGCTTTTGGTTATCTATATTTCCAATTCCGGCCTCAGTCACTTTGAGGATTGAAGTGTAGTTTTTATGCTTATTCGAGACTCTAAATTAATGATATTTTGTTGTCTTTTGAATTAAATTCTATTCAATTTTTGTTAAATTGTCATTTGTAGGTAAAACTTTATGTTTAATGAAGAATTGAAGAAAAGAATGCAAAATAGCAGAAAAATGGCAATATCCAAAGTACGAGGATTAAATTGGCATATGCTATGCAAATAAATTTATTTTAAGGATCAACTTGCAATACACAAAAGAATTGAAGACTTGGAAATTAGAATTAATTTAATTTGAGTTTCACTTGGAGATGGGGACTATAATGGGAATCATAATTGCCCTAGAATTGGCCGCTGATTATGCCTGATATATATATATACCTACAGACGGAGGTAGGCGGAGAGACATCACGCAGCCAGACAGAAGACGGAAGAAAAAAAAAAGCAGAGGAGGAAACTTGGAGAAACGGGAAGCACCAATTTATATTCATATATATTCACGCCTTGGCCAACAATTTGGGAAGAATAAGTCATAGGATATTCACACAAAAGACAAAGACAGGAAGTGGCAGGACAATTTTGATACAAACACAGTCACGCGTGGCAGCGGCTTTTCTGGGAAAGAAAAAGGAAGCAATTTAATTTTAGCCAGGATTTATCATGATTCTTCAATTCTTGGTGATTTCTTTCCACTTTTTCTTGTTTAATTTCAACATTATGAGTAGCTAAACATTTTTATGTTAGGATTGATGATGGAACTTAGGTTTTTATTATATGTTTAATTTCAAGATTTTCATGCCTTTTTAATACTTGTCAATTAATTATTGTGTGTTTAATACTTTAATTGTCTAATCAACAATTAATTGATTTAGGGAATAATATTGAAACCGAGAGGTAATATATAATTCTAGCTCGTGCAATAATTGACATAGACATTATAAGAGGTCGAGAGATAATTATAATCTATGCGATCTTTATTGAATTCCTATAAATAAATGCGTTTATATGTGTGTGAGTTTACATAGAGGTATAGTAAATTCGGGCATATGAATAGGATTAGTGTTGCTCGAGAGAGATCATTAACTACATCAGGTTAATTCGATCGTTGGCATGTATGAAAAATGGCTGAATGAATTGGAATTAAATGTCTGATAAATAACCTAAGTGAAATCGGAAATCCTAACTACCTCATCACATAATCTTTTCTCCAGTTTCAATTTGAGTTTGTTATTTTATTAAATAGCTCGTTATTTTATTTATTAGAATTTCACGTAGAAACCCAAATTTTATTTGATCATTAGTTACCATTTAATTTAAATTGAAACTAGATTGGTTTAAAACTTTATAGTAAATACTAGTCTCTGTGGGACGATATTCGGACTTGATAAATCCACTTTATTACTTGTCACGATCCGTGCACTTGCGGAATCTAACGAACAAGGATCACACGTCTCTGTAGGAATTTCCTTTGGAATTCCAAAAAGCCGCTTGTTGCATGGCCTAATGTTTGTCACCCCAAAAGCGAAGGAGGATTGGGATTTAGAGATGTTAAGTGCTGGAATAATACACTTTTAGCCAAATTAGTATGGAACATACATGCCAAGAAAGACACACTCTGGGTAAGGTAGATAAATCATGTGTATCTTAGAGGGGCATCTATATGGGAATGGTCTCCAAAAAAAGACGATTCTCAATTAATCAAGAAGTTACTGTCTATTGTGAAGTGCCTGAAGGATACAGAAGGATCATCTCATGCCGCTTGCCAAAAACTTTCAGAATGGATCCAGGTGGACAATATAAGCATTGCCAAAGCTCATGATTATTTCCGACCGAAGGGCACACCGGCTATCTGGACAATATAAGCATTGCCAAAGCTCATGATTATTTCCGACCGAAGGGCACACCGGCTATCTGGGCAAATGTTGTTTGGAGTTCATGCATCCCTCCTAAACATTCCTTTATCCTATGGCTTTGTGCAAAAAATAAGCTCCTGACCAAGGATCGACTAGCATACATGGACATTGACAATAGGTGTGTGTTTTGTTAAAATGCAACCGAATCAGTCCAACACATTTTCTTTCAATGTAGCTTGTGCATGGATATTTGGGGTCAGATTTGAGATTGGCTCGAGATCACTAGATCAATGTCTACAATACCGAGCGCTTTGAAATGGATCAAGAAGGAAGTACGTGGAACATCTTGGCAATGCAAGGCCAAGAAAGTTACACTAGCTATCACTATATATCATATATGGACAGTTAGAAACAGGAAGATCTTTGAAGATCTACATCCACATTCCGCCAGCATAGTTCAACGTATCAAAACACAGGTGTACAAAGTTATGTTTTCTTTATATCCTCATGTTTTGTAACATTATGAGTCTTTAGCACAAGGTATCTAAACTGATCTTTATGGGTGTGCAGTTCCAAAGTTTGTAAGCCTGGGTATGCCCGGAGTACTTGTTAATATCTTTTGATTGTTATAAAATTTGATTTACTTGATAAAAACAAAAAAAAAGAATGCCATGTTCTTTACAAAAATCATTGAATTCATTATTGCAGAATTCCAAACCATTGTCTGTCCTTAAGGTTTTTATTTTGAGATCAGTTTGATTTTTAACTTGAGTTTTCCTATCCTTTGCTTTTTAGCAAGAAAACCCAATTTTTTCTTGAGAAATCATCAACAGTCAACAAGAAATATCTATAACCAGACAAAGTGCAAATAGGTACAGGTCCCCATAAATCAGCATGCAGGTATTCTAAAATTTGTTTTGATTTATGGGTTCATGTAGGGAAAGGTAATATGACTTGTTTACCTATAACACATTGTTCATAGGTTCTAAAATCACCAAGATTCAATTTTCCAAAAAATCCTTTTGATTTCAAATAGTTCAAACTTTTCTTACCATTATGACCAAGTCTATCATGCTAGAATTTTGCAAGTGTAAAGTTTTCAGATATGACAGCGGCAGTCAAGCCAAGTAAAGGTTTTGCCCTTAAAAAATAGAGGCCATGTCTCTTAGGGGAACTAAATATTAAATCATTGCCCCTAAGAATTTTAATATGTCATTAACTCATATTTATGTTAAACTCCAAGTCATTTAACATACCTAAGGATACAAAGTTTCTCTTCAAGTCAGGGACATACCTAGTTCCTTTAAGAAATAGTACATTACCATTTTCTAGCAACAGTTTTATAGCACTTATTCCTTTTACTTTACAGGTGATATCATTTCCCATAATGACCAGTCCTCCTGTGGTTTTAGTAAAATCCAGAAAACAGTTTTTGTTGGGGTACGTGTGAAAGGAACATCCTGAGTCTAAGATCCATTCATCACTCGATTTTCTTTCCACATTAACAAGGACTAAACCACTTTCAATATCAACTTTAGCTTTATGATACATTAAAGCATTACTCCCATCCTCTAGTTTCTTATCTTTCAAATTATTTTTCTTTTTGAAACAATCTTTTGCAAAATGTCCCAACTTCCCATAGTAGTAACACCTTTTACTCTTAACATTGGTCTTAGACTTATGCTTATCATTAAATCTGTTTTTATTTTCAGTAAAAGGTTTAGGATGATAGTCAGATTTTCCAAAACTTTTTCCTTTTACCCATAAGCCATCCGCAATGTGACTATTTCTAGATTTAGATTTCATCTCTAGAGCCTTATTCCTTAAAGCATCTATTATAATGTCAGTAGTGAGGTCTTCCCTACCATACTCTAGAGTAACCTTAATATCCTTATATCTGTCACTGATAGAGTTTAACAGAACTATAGCCATCTGATCTTTTAAAAGTTTTTCATCATAGTTGGCCAAGTCTTGGGTAAGTTTTATAAATCTATTTAAATTTTCATCCAAATCAATTGAGGGATCCATTCTGAAAGAGAAAGATTGTTTTAGTAGAAAGCATTTATTTGGGGTGGTCTTAGTCACATACTTAGCATGCAGTTTAGTCCATAATTCAGAGGCAATCTTAGTCTCACCAATACTTCTTATCACATTTTCAGACAAGCATAAGAAGATAGTACTCCAAGCAATTTCATCAAGTTTAATTCTTTTAGCAAGAGGTAATTCAGCAGGCCAACTTTCAGTTACAGCCTTAGCACATTTCATTTGCATCAAGAGAACCTTCATTTTTTGACTCCACATAGTGAAATCAATCTTACCATCAAATTGACTTACTTCAAATTTAGCAGAGGCCATGTTTAAAACAAAACAAGGATCACACAGATGAGGAAAATAGTTTTCACAGATTCACAGAGAAGTAACAATGGGAGCACTAATATGTTATTCAATCTTTCAGTTTATCATGAAGTGGTAATCAAGATTATGAAAAATATTATGCATATCACAGGATCACAAAAGATCAAGAATCCAATGAAAAACCAAGTATCAGAGATCAAACAACAATGTTCCACAATTTCTCCTACAAGATCCTCCAGGTACACACCCGTTCTTGATTTATCTCAGATTCCCAAGGCCTCAAAGAAGCCTTTGGATAAAGATTAGTTTCAAGGGGGTTTACAGTGTACGGTAGATCAAGGGAAAAATAAGGAACCCTAATTTCTGAAAAGATAAATTTACAAAAATTAAAAGATCTCACCAAGCGAGTTTAAAAAACTCGAATATTTTCCACATCTGCTTTGAAGCAGTTCCAAAAATTTCAGATCTGGAGCAGATCCTTCACCTTCCTCCAACATTCAGGTATCATGTTCCTCAGTTAAGGCTCTAATACAACTGTAAGGCCAGAACACACAATATTAAACCAAAGAACACGAAATACGAAGTACAGAAATTAAAGAATCAACACAAGAATTATTTCGGTCTAAGCCCCGGAGGTTCGGCGACCACTTTTAACGCATACGTCCCCCGTTGAGCATCCAACAAGTTGGATAATGCTCAGTTGCACTATACAGCCCCAAATTGGCAACAAAGGTTGCAAATCGTTCAAACAGTACAAAGAGATAAAGACAGAACACTTATCTCACAAATAGATGAACAGATCTAGGACGAATCACCAAGAAACTCCACAGTACTCCTCTTAATACACAACTCAAATAGAACCTTAGTCCTCACAAATATTCACACAGAACATCACAATCAGAGAGTTAAACTCTCACGATTTACAATCTCAAATAAGAGATTTTAGCCAAGAAAGCCAGAAGAAGAAAACCCTAAGTATTTCTCTCAAAAAGCATAAGAAGAGAGAGTATCTCGAATGATCCAAACGAAAACGATTAGGGTAAGTTTAAGAGCCAT
Source organism: Fraxinus americana (assembly GCA_035079005.1). Classification (NCBI taxonomy): domain Eukaryota; kingdom Viridiplantae; phylum Streptophyta; class Magnoliopsida; order Lamiales; family Oleaceae; genus Fraxinus; species Fraxinus americana. The sequence continues at coordinate 17,876,048 of CM068717.1, read as the reverse complement.
CCAGATAGATCAGTCAACCGCCTAGATCTGTCCACGTATCACCACTTAGCAAAAGAATGTGATAAAACGTTATAACAGAAATACGCCTCTGTTAATATAACTTCTGGCAGCACACCATTCCAACCAGGGTTCGAATCCCATACTTTCCATGGTACCAACATCCCCGAATCCAGCATTCAAAGGTCGTCTTTCTCACCGTGCTGGAGGTGGTGGTAGTGGTGTAGGCAGTTCTTATCGTAAGAAGGTTAGAACCAACGAAAATTTTCCACATTGGCTGAAATCTAAAGATTGGAAACTCCTCCAAGTCTCTAAAGGCACCATGACAGACATGGTGGTGGCTACCGATGGCACCAGGGATTTCACTCATATCATGGATACTATCTCTGCAGAGCCGGGATACAGGCCACGAAGATATGTCATATACGTAAAAAGAGGTATATACAAAGAGTATGTTGAGGTTGGTAATAGTAAATCGAACATGATGATGATTGGAGATGGCATGGATGTTACAATTATTTCTGGTAATATGAACTATGTGGACAGCTGGACAACGGTCAGTAGTGCAACGTTTGGTAAGAATAACCTTTAATTGACAAAATAATCTTTAACAGAGATACAATTTACTGTATCATCACTCTTGCAAATATTTACTGTTCCACTGTAACATGGTTAGGGTATTTTGAAAAAGCATAAATTTGTGACATTCTACATGGTTTAAAGTGATCTTATTATTACAACTTCTATTCTGTATGTGTAAAATTTTTTAACCAAATCATTATTATTTATATGTTCTTGTGGAAGCTATTGTTGTAGATAATGAACTAATCATGCAACACAAAATCATTCCCATAATTTGATATGGAATTTTTTTAATTTCTTCACATGACAAATCGCAGGTGTTTCGGGCCAAGGGTTCATTGCACTGGACATGACATTTGAGAATACAGCAGGACCTTAGAAGTACCAAGCAGTTGCATTCCATTCTAGTTCTGATCGTTCAGTTATATATCGCTGTACCATAAGGGGATACCAAGATACATTATTTCTACCCTCTTTGCGCATATTCTACAAGAAATGCCAAATTATTGGCACAGTCAATTTTATTTCTGGCGGTGGTACAGTTGTCTTCCAAAAGTGCCAAATTCTAGTCCGAAAAGGCCTTCATAATCAACAGAACGCCATCACAGCACAAGGGCGTGAGAATTCGAGGGATCCTTCAACGGCTTTTCCATCCAATATTGTAACATTTCAGCAGAATCAAATATCACAAACCCAACTTACCTTGGTTGTCATTGGCAAAAAATTTCGCGGACGATTATTATGGAATCGTACCTTAGCGATGCCATTAGACATGAGGGATGGCTTGAATGGAAGGGAAGTTTGTACCTGGATGCACTATTCTATGCAGAATACATGAACTATGGATCAGGGGCAGACTTGGGAGGCCGAGTGAAATGGCCCGGTTACCATATAATTAAATATTCGGCTCAAGTGAAGCAGTTTATAGTGGCTCGATTTATTTCAGGAGATACATGGTTGCCTTCCACAGGAGTTAAGTACACGGATGACTTGGCAATCTGAGATGAATAATTTTTAGAGGAAATTGCGCTCATGTCACTTTTTGGATTGACATTTACAAAAATATCACCTTTTAATAATCTTTACAAAAATGTCAGTTTTGAAATTTTTTCCCCTATAAAATTTAAAGGGTTGTGCTATGGGTACATAAGTGTACCCATAGGGGTGTCCACGGCGCCCCTATTGGTGGGGCGCTAGCATTTTCCAAATTTAAATACCTTACATGTCCTGAATTAAAGGTGATTTGACTAGATGAAAAAATTGTACGAAAAAGTATAAAAACAACATACAAAACCCACTTTCACCATCACCGTCATTTTGTGCATTTTCTCTATCACAGCTCAAGTCACAAACCCTAACACCCACTTTATCATGGCCATGGCTTCATCCACTGAACAAGAGTTTTCCGCTCAATACAGGGCCAAGTTCAACCGCTATCCCCGCTCCTACAACTTTTGATGCAGGAGGGTCCGAGTCAGACGAAGCTGAGTTGTCAGATAACTCGTTGATGGCGCTAACGTACCATGAATTGGCGGATCGACGTAAGAATGGAAAGTAATCGACGACATTTCCTAATTGGGGTCAATTTTGAACACGTTTTGGTATTTTGGCCATAACTTTGGCTACGGTTGTCAGAATCACGCCCGTGACCCCAATTCGGAAAGCTCGTTTCGGGGCGCACGTCGTGGGCACCAAGCTATGCTCGGTGTGCATCGGATTCGAGGTCAAATTCAGCTGTTTTCCCTTCCGAATCGTCAATTTAAGTTATTTTTTACTATTTATGGTAATATTTCGGTTTCCCTTTTGACATAGAATAATTGCTCGATTTGAGCCGAATTTTGGTGATATTGTTTCTTTTATTAAGTATTTTATTTTGGTATGAATATCAGGATTTTGCTATTTTTGGCAAAATTCCGATTATTATTATTTTCTGGCTATTTAACCCGGCTTGTGGGTTATTTTCATTCAGTTGTTGAATAATAAAGAATTTTCTCGTTTTTCTTTGTGTTTCTCTTGCGTTCTTCTCTGTTTTTGTCAATTGAATCCCGCCTACAGAATAATCACTATTCTGCCCGGCGTCAACTTTTGGGACTAATATTATAATTTTCCCATGGGTCGCTCCTTGATGTATACTTCTCTATTGTCTTACTTTTTCATATTTAAAACAAATATTACCTTTTGGAATAGGAACAGAAAAGAAGAAGAAGAGCAAGCAAGAACTATCAATGGCTATTCAAAGTTGAAATTATAATGTTGGTACATACATATGTGGAATTAAGACGGACATTTATTTCGATTTGTTAAAGTCCAGTAAAACAAATTGAGGTTAAAGATATAAAATCGGGGTTTTAATAAGAAAATACAGCAAAACAATCTAAAATTTAGCTGCTCTTAATACCAAAAGGATCTCAGCCGACTATTCACATTTTACAAGAGGTAGCTATGGAAACTATGAGAGTAAAATTCGAGCACATTTCAAATAGTATATCTTATGTGATGCATTTAAAGTTTTAATTGCACATTTTGATAATTGAAGTGTGACAAAGGGAAGATATTTTTTTTTTTTACCCAACTTAGGTTGGTGTAATGGTTTTGACAATTTTACTTTGTTTTGAAGTTTTATAGAGGATTTCTTTTCAAATATGATATTGTTTTGGAAGTCATCAGTCGAGATAAACTGTCATTGTTGACAGTTATGTTCTGAAATTATTGACAGTTGGCTATTACTTCTCAAAAGTTACGATACATTGTCAAACTTGTTTCAACTGCTCTTCTACGTGTATTGTGAAGTGAATGTATGATATATCATCCTCTGACCTTTTGGTATTTATTCATGTTACTGGTTTTTGCAAATGAATTTCGAATTTGTTCTTTCTGAAGAGGAACGTCAACATGTGCTCATATCTCAGTGGCTCAGTGCGGTACTTAGAATTTGTTCAATGGAAAACATGAAGTAATTGGAATTTATTGAATAAAAAATATTGTCGCCAGTTTTTGAATGGTTGAAATTTGTGGAACTTTGCAGGTCATGAAGCTTAAGTATCTAATCTTTGTACTTTGATGATGGAAAACAGTGTATAACTTTTTTTTCGTATATGTGTTGTTTATTTTGTAGTTTGCAAAAATATAGTTATTTAGCTGGTTGTGTAGCGTGATTTGGGCGTCCCCAATATTACAAATTACTCTTTGAAGTGCATTATTGTTCGTGTTAGTTTACATTTCTTCGACCTCATGATTTTGTAAGATTACACAACCTTCCTCCGTAACAAAAGAAGGATCTTGGAAACTTGCATCCCTCATCGTATGGACAATTGGAAGCTTGGTTTCGAGAAGACTAACATTGTCGATGGTTGTGATGCACTTACAATCATGTTTTGTAACTCCGTTGGGAAAACATTGTACATCCACTACTTGTTTATTCTCCTACCTAGTCCATATATCTATACATGCATTTATTCCCACTATTTTATTCGAGTTCCATTAACTATGTGATTGAGGGAATTTGGAAATTTTGAAATATTTCTTAGAGTTTGTTTAACTTTCGATACATAACACATTGTCTGAGGCTCATTATGAGGACTCTTCTATTGTTTTGTGTTGGACAATTAGTATATACTCCAGTTTCAACCTTGCTGCCCCCATGGCTCCTCACTTCATGCAAATCTTCTGCATCTGCGTTGCACGTTGCTAAATGGAGACAATTACATAGGTTGGTCAAGAGGTTTGCTTCTCTTAAATACAGGTTCAGGCAATGATAAACAAATGGTGTGACTACCCAAAACTAGTTGGGGCTATTGATCACATCTTTTGAACTGTCTAGACTCGTGTTTGATTACAAATATCTTTTTCATTGTGGTGCTATTGCATTGTTGCAAATGCTTGGGTGTTCCATAGACATGAATTGCTAACAACTACTAATTCATAACAACTGATGCAAGAATTGTACAACAAATTTAATATTCACAGTTTCAAGAAGAACTTGCTTGTTTAAGGGATAAATTGACTCGGACAATGATAAGTTGATTCCTAACATTCCACTACCCGAGGTCATTGACATAAGTTCGGGTAATGAGAGGGATGCTAGTGGGAGTAAAAAGTCAAATGTTGATGATGCTTGAAGTAGGCGAATTATGCTTCAAGTTATCGGCTATATTTAATTTTTCTTTTGATATCGAAGATTACGTTTTGTTGTATAACCGTAATCTTGTCTAGTTTACTATATACTTGAAGATTTTGTCTAGTTTACTCCTGACCAACGAAAAATTATCAATAATTTCAGATCATATTTATCGGGACCGACAATTTAACAGTTTGTAATTAATGAAACCTTAGGGGCCGTTCTCTTTGTGTTTCAGTTTTGTGTTTTGAGTTTTGAATTCGTTTTGTGTTTTGTGTTTTGAGCGTCTGTTTTGAAATTTCTGAAAATGCGTTCTCTTTGCCATTCTGAAAAATTGTTTCCGGAAACATAAAAATGGAAAACTCGTTTACTTTGAAATTTTGAAAATTTTTTTTAAGAATATTTTATTCAAAAAAACTGATTATTTAATAGATTTTTATTGTTTAATGTTAATATAGTATTAAATAACATATAAATTTTGAAGTTGGTGAATTTTGAAATATTTTTATCCCAATATAAAAAAAGGCAACCTAAATTAAATTTGACAAGTCCTTATTTTTGTCCTTGTACATAATTTGTGACAAAATTAATTAGCATCAAGTCACAACCAAACATAATCAAGTTGCAAAAAATGGGAGCACTGATCTCATGTTGACATGATAATAAATATTTTGAAATTAATCTTATCGAGTTCATGTTAATTCTCACAATTATTGTCAAATACAATTTTGATCATTTAAACACGATGACTATCATCAGTGATAATAGATAACTTTACTCCTTGATTATAGATAAACCACTTACAAGTAAAAATGCAACATAAGCACACAGGCTTTAGAAAATGCAATGATGCATTAACATCGGCCTATTGCAACATATCTTTTCAAACCAGAGTTCAAGTTTCAATCTCTCACAAAGTAAAATTAACAAAAAATAAAGCACAGTTACACTAGAATACAACGATATATGTAGATCCAAATTTATGAATCTCTCAACTTAAATCATCTACAATGTTAATTGATTTGACAAACTGATCGACGTTGCCTTCAAATGCTATATGCGGCGATTGAAGAAACTCTGTCCCACATAGCCACCAGCCATTGAGATTGTCCTCATGATTTGGTTCCTGCACAAATACAAGTCCCTAGTTAGAGAGTAGGATTAAACTAAAATGAGCAAAACTAAAATCGGGCATTTTGATGTATAAATCTACAATCAACTATTTACCAAATCAACCAACTTGCGTCAAACGTGAAGCAAATGATTATAAAAATGATGAACGTCAATCTATAAACCAATATGAGATGAATTACCCAACTGAATTGGGGATTGGCATGTTACAGCAACTAACAAAGGCTCCTTGCTAAAGGTAGAGAAAACGATCCATTTCCTTGAATGATTTTACTAGAATTTAGCACAAATATGAAAAATTATCTCATCATTTTTCGCCAATTTATGCAGTTCATTACTAAATCTACCGGAAATTATAACAAAAAGAGGAAAAATCATTTCTTCCTTTGTACAATGGAGCTTGTGAATTATATTTGATCATCAAATCGAAATTGACTAAATTGAACCCTTAGCAGAACCAAAAACAAAGTTGGAAATCAATATACCAAGCAGTACAAGTTTCTGAATATGCTTCTCTGCCTTTGTTTCTTGCTCAATTCGCCTTTCTATTTTTGCAGTCTGACATTCATGTCAAAAACTAATTGCCATAATGATATGATTCATAGAAAAGAGGAAACTTGTGTGATATTATAAAATCATTAGGTGAAAAGAAATTATGAATGTATCAAGAAAGATATACCCGTGACTTCTCTTCAACATCAGATTGATGGTTACGTCGCTCTCTACTGCAGAGTGATCCCATATTTTCAGCGTTAAATATCAACTTTGTTCTGCCAATCTCCAAATATTGTATCCTATCCTAATTTGCAAAGCCATAATTCTTTAAAAGCCTATATAATTAAGCTACAATCCTCCAAGATAAGGCTTGACCAAGTCACAATTTACAAGTTCAATCAAAATCTTGTTTTCTTGATTTAAGTAATCGTGCTTGCCAATCTTGCTACACAATATATATGGTCTAGAATTTTATTACCAAGGAAATAATGAGTGATGAGATGCAGTATAATTGTTACAATCCCCATATTCAACAAATCCCGTGAAGAACATATTGTAAAACTCGATGACCAAGTTTCAAAAGCATTCGAACTACCATAATCTAAATATTCAATCAATCTAGTTAATATATAGAGGGGAAGACCAATACTTGATGACTTAACAGTTTTAGCCCTTACATATTCCTACAAATGGCATTTAGAGTCTACATCCAATTTCCTAATCACTTCCAAATATATACCACCATTTTTCTACTATGTTCGGTTTCCCACCATATCAAAGGCAAACTAAAATACCAGTAGTTTTTTTAAAAACTCATTTTAGATAAGAATGTTAATTAGTTAATCGAAAGCAGAAGACAAAACCTCAGTCCACTTCACAACAGGTTTTCCAACACGACCACTGGGACGACTGCATCTAACTAATCCTGGAGTATTTCTACCTCGTTATTCTATATCCTGGAGTATCTAACTAATCTATAGGGGTGCATCAGTTCACTTGGTTTAGTCTCTACCTACACCGCCAGACACCGTTCAACGAATTCCAGCAAGAAACCACAAGAAACCGAGAGCATCACAATTCCAGCAACTGTTCAAAAATTCGACCTCCACGCCCACCTCCACCTCCAGTACCAGCACCACCTCCACCTCCACCTCCACCTCCAACTCCAGCACCACCTCCAGCTCCAGCTCCAACTCCATTTCCGCACACAGCACATAAAAAAACAGAGGGCAAATCGTTCCCCGTCCAACAACTCAAAAATTCCAGCACCACCTCCAGCACCTCCTCCACCTCCAGCACCACCTCCACTTCCACCTCCATTTCCGCACCAAGCACATAAAAAAACAGAGGGCAAATTGGACCCCCAACAACTCACAAATGTAATAGCAAGCAAATAACTAAATTAGCACAACCAAAGAATGAAAATCTTGATTTGAGGATTGATTCAAACTGCCCATCTTCCTCAGGCTTCGATTCGAAGATCCCGTTTCCCAACCAGAACAAGCAGCCCCAAAATTCGAAGATCCTGTTTCCCAATCGTTCGTCCCCGGCCAACGCAATCCTGATTTGCAGAGAGAGGGAGAGTGACGGTGAGAGGGAGAGGGAGAGGGAGAGAGTTGAGAGGGAGGGAGAGCGACGGTGAGAGGGAAAGTGAGAGAGTTGAGTGAGAGGGAGTGTTTCGCGTGTTTTGTAATTACAGTGGATTTGGGAAGAAATTTTACAAAATGACCTTTTCCTTGTTTTCCATTTTCAGTTATGTTTTTTTTTTTCATTTTTCAAAACACGTTTTCGAAAATAAGATAGAGAACGCGTTTTCGCTGTTTTGAGAAATTGAAAACAGAAAATGGTTGGAAAACAACAAAGAGAACAAATTTTTTTCTATCAAACAGTCTAAAAGGTGAAAAATGGAAAATAATTTTCAACTTCCATGAAAAATTCTTCCTATCAACTAAATGCGAAGAAGTTATGTATTACTTTTCATCGCATTTAGTTGTTTTATTAAACTCATCTGTATGTTAAAATTAGTATACATATTAATATTAATGTACAAGATAAGACAGAAAAGTGCCAGAATATTAATCATAAGGAATAACATTTTTAAGATAATAATGATTATATTTTAAAGTTTAAGTTAGGTTATATTTATGGTTTTATTTTTTATTTAATTTATATTTTAAAAAAATTTGTAGTTAAATATAAAATTTATATAAATAATATATAAATTTTCACAATGTTCCCGCCATTGTTCTATGTCCTTTTTTCAGAAATAACATTTTCCCATGTAATGCTGCCGTATCTCGTTTCATTTTCAATTTTTGTGCAACCTAGGCAAGGAATGCTGGTGGCCGGTGAGTGGTCGTAACGTGAGAAAAAAATGAATGGAAAGAGCATGAGACTTAAGGAAAGTGTTGGCGGGTGAGAGAAAAATAGAAGAGTGCGATTTAGGACCACTGTCACAATAAAATGAAGTTGAGATGCATTTTTATTCATTAGATAATGTGATTTGACTTTACAGTAATAAATATTTGTAAGTATCACTTGTGCTAAATAATATTACTTGATACTAAATTTGGAAAAAGCAACGAAAGTTGTAGTTTGGACTTTTTGCGGCTACGGTCGTTAATTAGGATTGGGAAAATTAGGCCATATACACTATTTTTTAAAGTGTTTTGATTAATACCCTTTAAATTAATTAAACCTTTGAAATAAGTATTATTTACGTCCTAAAATCAAACCCAAATCTACAGCAATCCCAAACCCCCATAAACGCCTCATTTGTGGAAATCCTCCAAAGCAAAATCCAAACTCAAGGTGAGATTCCTTCTCTCCGACCAAAATCCGAATGTAAATCTCCATTTCCTTTATTATTTCCTTTTTGCCCATTCTTCTCACATTTTCCTTTATTCCTGTGCTTCTCACTGATCCAATTTTGTTTTCTCAGGAAGAGGAACTGCTAGCGCTTCTTTGAGATGAAGACGGAGAAGATAAGTGGATACAAAGGGGCATTAGTGACGAAAATCTAGAGAAAATTTTGGATCGCAGCAATCTGATTGTGAGTTCTTCAGATGACGAAAACCATGAGGCAAAGCCGACCCGTATTCCTCTTAAAGGACCTGGTTGGGAAGTTGTTATCCCAACAGCAACTGGTGGAATGCTGTCGACCCTCAACAGCTGATGCTTATTTCGATTTTACTACCCAGTGTGATTATTGTTGATGCCATTTTGTGCCCTTACTGTGATGCCGAAGGTTTTAGCAAATCTATATACAAAAACAGAGGCTAAGAGGACTCGTGGAAGAAAGTAAAGTTGTACATTTATTCCCCTCACAGAAGCAGCTCAAAATAATGTTTATTATATTGTCGTACAAAAACAGAGGCTAAGAGGACTAATGTTTTAATTAGTGTTGTGACTTTATTCATATATTTCTTCAGAGTGAAGTTATTGAATTAATAAAATTACTCTGCATTTCTTGTTTGATTTTGCTTCTTGTTTGAGATTACAAAGTTAATATGAAGTAATCAATGAATTCATATTGATAAATGAAGATTTGCTCCAAAAAATCATTTCTGGTAGCTTGATTGAGTTCGTTTTGGATTTTTGTCACTTTTTTGAGTTTTTATCACTTTTTTAATTTCTTTCACTTTATTGAATTAATTCCAAATTTTTTATTTGTGTTTTGTCACTTTTTTTGTATTGTCACTTTTATGAGTTTTGTCACTTTATTGAACTAATTCTAAGGTTTTGATTATTGTTTTACCACATTTTGAATGTTTGTCACTTTTTTTAATTTCTGTCACTTTTTTGAATATTTGTCATTTTTTTTTAATTCTATCACTTTTTAAAGTGTTTCACTTTTTCTATCACTTTTTTTATATTTTTTGTCACTTTTTGAGTAACAAACATAATTTTTTTAATAAAAGTAATATTGTATCACTTTTTTTAAAAGTAACATTGCTTGTCAATTTTATAAAAGTGACATTGTGTCACTTTTTTGGTATTTGTCACTTTTTTTGAGTTTGTCACTTTTTTGAGTTTGTATCACTTTTTTAGTATGTGTCACTTTTTTTAAAAAAAAAAGTAAAAAAGTGACAATTTTATTAAAAAAAGTGACATTGCGCCACTTTTCATTTTACACAGTATTTTTTACTTCCTAAAAAACTTTCATATGATTTTTCAAAACATCCCTAATTTTAAGGGTATTTTTGTAAGTACCCCGTTAGGATTTAGGTCCAAGTAAAAATGTAAAGCGGGTCAAAATGGTACAATTTGGTCTTAACCGAACAATCTCATCATGTGTATGTTGGAGGGAGAGGGAATCCTCATTTTGTTCTAGAATTCTTTTTCTTAATCCAAATAAGAGATAGAAAATAATTTTTTTTAAAACATCTCTGCCAAACAAGGAATATCATGTCATTATAATCTTTCTATTTTTATGCCTTTAATTTTTTAATAAAACCTTTACTTCCTAGCCGATAATATAGGGGATTGGCAAATATCACTCACATTCACGTCTCTCTCTTGCCATAAATAAAAAGGAATTAATGAGAATATTTACTTCGCTACAACAGGAATAATATGAAATTTCTAACTCCAGATTTTGTTTAATCGTTGTCATATATAATTAATAATTATGACTGCTTTAATTGGGTTTCGCCATTAGGAATTGTGGTAATTAGGGCAAATGGTCCATTTCATAATATAGTTTGGGATTTTAGCCTTTGACCACACTTAATGATTTAAAATAAATATTTTAATTCAAAATTAATAGATTACCTAAATTACCCATATTACATCACAGTGAATTCTTCAACTTTCATACACAATTTAAAAAACGTGATGTAAAATGACATCTATAGTTATTAAGCATTGAATGCCGTTTTAACTAATTTTATGTTTGTATCAATTTAACCAGCGATCAAAATGACATCTTCTTTGTTTTAAACGATCGAATACGTTTTAACTAATTTTATGTTTGTATCAATTTATGTTTCCTCGTAGCCACATAAAAATTAAAGAAAACAAGTTTTAACAATATTTTGAGCGAAATTGAAAATTCGTGACCCAAGCGACATGTTTGTCGTTACAAGCGATTCGATAACGTTTAACTAATCTAGCATTCGTTTCACTTTTATATTGTCTCGTACCCACATAAAAATAAGCGTAAACAAGTTTTCACGATATTTAGGTGACATCGAGACCGTAAGTAACCCAAAATGTCAAGCTGCCGTTTTAAATGTTTTGCTGTCATTTCAACTAATTTCATATCTGTTTCACTTTATTTGCACTCGTTTGCACAAACAAAGCAAGTTTCATTACATTTGGACATCAATGTCTATACAAATTTCACGCGATAATGACCAACACCGTTATTCTGTGAGTAAACTACATTATACTTACTACGAATAAAGGCAAGTAACCTAAATTCCATATATATCCAATTATAGGATAAAATACTCAACAAATTAGCTCGTTTTAACTTGTATAAGTCTTTCAGATGGTTCAAGATTTTATTGATTTTTTTGGGAGTGAAATCAAGGTCCTGTGATTAGGGACGGAGTTAGATCATGAAAATAAGGGGGCCTAGAGGTAGAGTTGAAGGGGTTGGGGTTTACGGCGTTGCCCCGAAATTTTTTTTTTTGATACGTTATTAACAAAAAATCAAGAAACGTATAAAAGAAAGTACTAATATTTAATTTAGCAAAATCATACCTTATTACAAGCGTTCCCTTCGAGCCTGTATCCAAAATATAGCACGTTTAGTCGTTCAATGTATGTAGTCGGTATCCAAAACATAGCACGATTGCATGCGTTATGTTGTGTATACCATATTTGTTACATTTTTCTTGGTGGTTAAGTGTAGTATAATTTCCAATCGGATGTATGATGTAACTCGCTATAGTTTGAACTTTGAGTGGACTGTGACGTTTAAATCTAGTCATGTGAAAACGAGCGAGAATGAAGTGAAACGAACATGAAATTAGCAAAAATGATATGCATACGTTTAAAATGACTACATGCCATTTTGGGTCACAGGCTCTCGATTTTTCTTCGCTAGTAAATACTGAATTAGAAAAAGGACATATGTTTAAAACGTTTATGCGCCATTTTAGGTGATGTGTTGATGTTAATGGGAGACGCTATGTTCTGTATATCCTAAACGGCATTCATACTTGTAAAATTATAACACGTTCAACGATTACGTATGTAAAATGGCACCCCCTACGTGTAAAATGACAAAATGCCATTCTGGATAAAGAGGTAGAATTCACTCCAAAACTCGTAAAATAGTGTTTCGAACATCATACAAAACTTAGACATGTTGAACAATTACACATTTTTCCATTTGTAAACTGTATACCCTAAAATCTAAATCCTATACCCTAAATCCTAAACCCTAAACGACAATCATACATTTAAAATGACCATATGCCCTTTTAGGTCATGAGGTATCGATTTTATGCAGAAACTAGTAAAATGGTGTTTGAATGTCGTTAGGAACCGGACGCTAAATTAATAGAAACGTCGACTATGCGTTTAAAACGACAACGTGCCGTTTTAGGTTACAATGTCTCGACTTGGGGGAAATTTGAATGACGAAAGTGACGTGAATTGAACATCGAATTAGAAAAATGGCGATCGTCATACGATTAAAACGTCCATGCGCCATTTTAGGTATCCAAAACGACAATCATCGAATAAGTGGGCCGAACACTAAATTCGTAGAAACGTCAGCTATGCGTTTAAAACGACAACATGCCGTTTTGGGTCACAAGGTCACAACATGTTGCATTAACTAATTTATAGAGTATCTTATGTGGATACGAGGGAATATAAAGTGAAACGAATACAAAATTTGTTAAAACGATACTTAGTCGTTTAAAAGGACATGTTGAATAATTACATGTTTTCTCTTTTGCCCTATACCCTAAAATCTAACCTCAATACCCTAAATGGCAACCCTCCGTTTAAAATGATTGGATGCCGTTTGGGGTCACGGGTATGTCGATTTCACTTCGAAACTAGTAAAATTGTGTTTGAAACTTCATACATGACTCGTACACATTGAACGACTACACTTATTGTGTATTGGATACCACACAGCTACTTACGTTTTTCTTTATTGTTAAAAGTAGTGTAGTTTACTATTGGATTATGGAGTGATTTACTATAGTTTGAACAAATGTGTCAATCGTAACGTCGAAATATAGTTAAAACTTTCATCCATAAACTTTTACGTGGGTACGAGAGAATATAAAGTGAAACAAATACAAAATTAGTTAAAATGTTATCAAATCATTTATAACGATATCATGTCATTTCTAAGGTTCTGAACTCTAAATTTCACTCCAGATATAGTTAAAACATGTTTTTTAATAATTTTCATATGGATACAAGGGAACATAAAGTGAAATGAATACAAAATTTATTAAAATGACACTTAATCGTTTAAAAAGGCTTATTGAACAATTATATGTTTTACATTTTGTAAACCCCAAACCCTAAAACCTAAACCACTGGCAAATAACCCTCCGTTTAAAATGATCAAATGCCATTTTGGGTCGGGAGGTATCGATTTCACTCGAGAAACTAGTAAAACGGTATTTGAAATATCATACATGTCTTGTACACATTGAACAACTACACGTGCTATGTTTTGACTATTACACTTGCTACGAACACGAAATTAGCAAAAATGATATACATACATTTAAAATAACTACATGTCGTTTTGGGTCACGGGTTCTCGATTTTTTCTTCGAAACCAGTAAAAAACAATATTTCAAACATCATAGATAAGTTGTACAAATTGAACGATTGCATGTGTTATGTTTTGTATACCATACTTGTTACATTTTTCTTGGTGGTCAAGTGTAGTATAATTTACATTCGGACGTATGATGTGACTCACTATAGTTTGAACTTTGTGTGAACTGTGACGTCTAAACTAGTTAAAATTTTTGTTCTTACACTTTTATGTGAAAACGAGCGAGGATGAAGTGAAATGAACACAAAATTAGCAAAAATGATATAAATACGTTTAAAATGACTACATGCCATTTTGGGTCACGAGCTCTTGATTTTTCTTCGAAACTAGTAAAAATAATGTTTGGAACATTATAGATAAGTTGTACATATTGAACGATTGCACATGCTATGTTTTATATACATTTTCCTTGGTTGTCAAGTGTAGTGTAATCTCCAATCGGACGTATGATGCGACTCACTATAGTTGAACTTTTTGTGGACTGTGACGTCTAAATCTAGTTAAAACTTTCATTCTTACACTTTCATGTGAAAACGAGCAATAATGGAGCAAAAGCAGACATGAATTAGCAAACTTGCCACTTACGTTTTTCTCTATTGTCAAGTGAAGTGTAGTTTAGTATAGTTTCCAACCAAATTATAGAGTGACTCGCTATAGTTTGAACTTTGTGTGGGCTATGATGTTGAAATCTAGTTAAAACTTTCATTCTTACACTTTCATGTGGATACGAGCGAGAACAAAGCGAAACGAACACAAAATTAGAAAAATGATATGCATACGTTTAAAATGATTGCATGTCATTTTGGGTCACATGTTCTCGATTTTTTCTTATAACTAGTAAAAAACAATATTTCAAACATCATAGATAAATTGTACAAATTGAACGATTGCATGTGTTACGTTTTGTATACCATACTTGTTATATTTTTCTTGGTGGTCAAGTGTAGTATAATTTCCAATCGGACGCATGATGTGACTCGCTATAATTTGAACTTTGAGTGGACTGTGACGTTTAAATCTAGTTAAAACTTTCGTTCTTACACTTTCATGTGAAAACGAGCGAGAATGAAGTGAAACGAACACAAAATTAGCGAAAATGATATACATACGTTTAAAATGACTACATGCCATTTTGGGTCATGTGCTCTCGATTTTTCTTCGAAACTAGTAAAAACAATGTTTGGAACATCATAGATAAGTTGTACATATTGAACGATTGCACATGCTATGTTTTGTATACATTTTCATTGGTTGTCAAGTGTAGTGTAATCTCCAATCGGACGTATGATGTGACTCACTATAATTTGAATTTTTTGTGGACTTTTTGACGTCTAAATCTAGTTAAAACTTTCATTCTTACACTTTCATGTGAAAACGAGCAATAATGGAGCAAAATGAACACGAAATTAGCAAAAATTATATATATATACGTTTAAAATGTCTACATACCGTTTTGAGTCACAAATTCTCGATGTTTCTTTGAAATCAGTAAAAACAATGTTTAGAATATCATAGATAGTTATATATATTGAACGGTTGTACATGCTATGTTTTATATACCATACTTGTTTTATTTACTTTATTTTGTAGTCAAGTTTAATACAGCTTACTCATAGACCAATCGTGTTGGTTATTATCGAGTCAACTTTATGCTGATAAACAGGTCCAAACATAATGAAAACTTCAATTCCTTCATTTTCATGTGCATACAAGTGAAAATAAAGTAAAGCATATACGAAATTAGTTGACATGACACATAATCATTTAAAATGGCAACATGTCATTTTAGATTATAGGGTCTCAATTTCATTATAAATGTAGTGAAAAATTATCTACGTTAGTTAAAATGTCACCAAACCGTTTATAAATACATCATGCTGTTTTGGATCAGGGACTCTCAATTTCGCTCAAAATATTGTTAAAACTTGTTTTCATTAATTTTTATGTGGATACGAAGAAACATAAATTGATACAAACATATAATTAGTTAAAACGGCATTCAGTCGTTTAAAAGCGTGTATGCCATTTTACTGTTGGTTTTAAATTGTGTATGAAAAGTAGAACAAAAGTGAGGATTCCTGTGTGAGGGATTTGGTAAATTTTTGTTTCAAATTGGATATTTTAGACATTTCAATTGAAGGGTATTTAAGACTTTTAATGTATGATTAAATAGACCAAAGGCTATTGGAACAAAAACTATTGAGATTGACTATTTTACCAATAAGTATTGTTGACTAGGCTTTTTAAGCAAAAACCCCATTAGGAATTATTATAGATTTTTAAGGCTTAAAATAGATATGGCCTTATACGCATTTTAATATATTATTTCTCTTTGATTAATTCAGGATGTGTTTGATGGATATTATTGAGAAAATAATACATTTTAAATAGTGATATGATGAGAAATATGTGGTTAAAAAGTAAAGAAAAGTTACTGATGTGATGAAAAATATTATTTTATTAAATAATGTGTGGTTGAAAATGAGTTTTGAAAAAATATATTTGAAAGAATGTGTACCAAACATGGACTCAATGTGAAAAATAAAAACCTTTGCGTCTTGTACTCGCTGGAGACATGACTTATCTGCTTAGTAAAACGTGTTGCAGTCCAAAATGCAGGATGGAGATGATTTATTGCAACTGGATATAATACTTTCAATCATGCTACATTTACATCATCTCTTACACTTTTTTTTTTTACATTTTTTCACGTGACAAAATATACACTCTTGATTTTAAACTCATTCATCACATCACTTTACAGATTTCCTTCACTTAGGAGGAAATGTCAACCATATTATAAGGGAGGATGTAAATATATCATTTTCCTAATACTTTATACGTATTTACATATTTTAAAGTATAAAAATAAATATTAATCGGAAAGTGTCTCTCGATGGGAAAATATATTTAATTGAGATAGGTTGGGACTCTATGAACATACACAAACAAATTTATCCATTTATATTTTTATCTTTAAAATATACTTTTCCAGCAAAATATCAACATTTAAAATTTTAATGGTTTCAAAACATTTTTCTAATTTGATATTTGTCGAAGTATCTCATAAAAAAGTTTTAAAATAATAGAGAATAGATAAATATATTTATCAGTATTTTTTATTTTTATTTTCAAGATTGCAACCAACTTGCCCCATTGAGGATGCTGATTTTTCTTTTAAAAATATATATTAAAATCGACTTATACGATGGTGCAAATCAAACTATACTCTTAATTAATTTTTGGAAAAATTACAGTGGAGGTCCCAAACTTTTATTTTTGTTGCAAAATATAACTTAGCTTTTCATTTTGCAGCTGCAGTTCCAAATCTTTAACTTCCATTACACCTGAAATCTATTTGACAAATTCCATTCACATATCGATTAGTAAACTCTTAACTTAAAACTTTGATTAAACTCAACAAATAAAGTGAAGGGAAAAGTAGTGAATTTGCATTTTGTACAATAAAACAATTAAAATAAACTATGAGCATCAGCTAAGAAGAATATTTGAAATAATAAATTTAACTATGTGCTACCTTCTCCACAATGACAAGATAAAGAAGGGTACTGGGGTTAGTCCAAGAATGAAATTTACCTTCTCAAAACAATGAAAGAAAGGGGTTTTGCGAGTCAAAATATGATTATTAAAAGAGTCATGCTAGTGGTATATTGGGGTGCACATCACGGTGTACACCCCCCTTACATGGGTAAGGGGCTCACTCGAATATTTTATTCGATTGGACCCCTCCATGTGAGAGGATGTAGGCCTTAATGTACACTTTTTTATGTACATATAGCATTTTTCTTATTAAAACTCCCACTCTGACAAATCAAAGCGGTTATGGGAATCTAGAATCAAGAATAATCTCGACAGGAATAAAATCAATAACATATATAATGCATTTAACTTACACAAAATTAGTAATTAAATCTAGTATGGGAACATTTTGGGAAAGAAATTCAAGCATCAAGAACGTAATTGCAAGTATTATTCTTTAGAAGTTTAACAAAAAGGTGGGTGATGCGACATGTAGATGGGAGGCAGTGACTAGATTTCCAGGGTTTTGGTGTTGGGGAAGGGGATGGGATGGAGTGGTGTGGGTGGGGTGGCGTGGCGTGGGGTGTTCGGAGAACAAACAATTCATTTTTTTGGTTTAATTATTTTAATTGTTTTACTACAGAAAATGAAAATTCACTATTTTACCTTTCACTTCATTTGTTCAGTTGAGTCAAAGTTTTAATTTGAGACAGTGTTTTAAAAAGTGTAAAGCGTGTCTAGGCATGGAGACAAAACTACAATTTTTTTTCTAGGTTAAGCAAGCTTGGGCGAGGATTAGACTTAAAAAAATGTTTTCTTATTTTTAATATTATTTTAAATTTTTAATCATTTTGAAAATTGTTTAATAATTAAAATGATACATATCAAAGATCTAAAATTATAAAATATTATATTTACTTAATAATTCCTACCATTAGTTAATTATATAATTTTCCAGTTTTTAAAATGCGAAAATTAGAATATTTTTCAAAGTTTCGATTTTCAACTAGACAAATTCTACTTAATGAATTTATAAAAACTTTATACATACTTTTGAAATTTGCAACAAAATAACAAATCTCAAGATCATGACTACGTAATATAAATAACAATATACCTTAAATCTCATTTAACTATTTAGATAAAGTCATTTTTAACTTTTGTACAAATTAAATTTTTTTAAAATTTGAAATTAAAGTCAAATGAAATTTTTTCAAGAAATAAAAAAAAAGTAATAAGGTAAAGTCAAAAAAAAGATTTTTTTCTTTAAAAATTAAAAAAAAATAATAATAAGGTGCATCTAGGGAAGACAAAAGAAAGGAAAAAAATGCAATCGCTTAGAAATGGGAAAAAAAAAAAAAGTTTAGGTGCGAAGCGATGCGTTTTGCCCGAACTTCGAGCCTAGACGGTACTCAGGCCATGCCTAGGTAAGTTTTTTAGAACACTGATTTAAGGGTTGACTAATGGATAAGTAGATGAAATCTGTCAAATGGACTTCAGCTACAATAGAAGTTAAAGGCTAGGGACTACGACTGTAAAAATAAAAGGTTAAGGTGTATTTTGCAACAAAATGAAATGTTTGAGACTCCCGCTACAATTTTCCCTTTTTTTTTTTTATGTACAAGTGGTGCATTCACTAGCTCACTAAAATTCCATGGATATATTAAAATGCAAGAGTACATAACAAATTAAAGTTATCGTAGAAACAATTGAGTACTAGACAGTACATTCGAAAGTCACAATTACGAAGCAATGAACTCGAGTCAATTTAAGCTATTGAAATTTAAACCCAATAGTATCTCATGAACCATATAGGTAACACGTAAATAGAAACTCAATTACGACATGACACGTGTTGCAATTTAAAAAATATATACTCCCTCGGTCCCATAAAAATAGTTCTATTTCTTTTTTTCACATAGATTATGAAAGTTTAGTTAATCTAGTTGAAATAATAAATTTTACTATTATCTTTCTTAATATACCCCTACATTAATGTAATTAATATTCAATGTAATTAAATTATGGACGCAATATTCAAGGGAGTTAAACTATTCTCGGTACTAGTCATTGTTTAATGCAAGAATCAAGGTAATCAACATTCTAAAGTCATCCAATACAAATACAAATGAACAAATGTCATGGAAGAGCCCCCAGGGTACATCTCCAAGTTGTAAAAGATGAAGGTGGAAAAAGTCCAACTTTGCTTGAGGTTGCCGCGTCAAGGGTTCGAATCCTGAAATATGGATCTGGCCTTTGGGTAAGTGCAAGTGTACAAGCAGTCTTCCACCCTATACCTTTGAAGGCATAACCTGCGATTTACCTCCTTCACCAAGGCTCAGAGCAGGGAAGATGGGGGCCGCTAAAGATGCGGTTCATCCATAATAAATGTCATGGAAGATGAAATGTTTTTTTTTTTTAAATTTATTGTTTCAACTACAATTAAATAATGAAGTAGTTTATATTTATGATAACAAATCACATTAAATAAGAGTATATTAGAAAACTAATATATTAATTACGCTTTCAAATAAGAAATATGACTATAATTTAGCACAAAAGAAAAACGAAAACAAAATTATCTTTATGAGACCGAGAGAATACCCTTTTTCTTTCTTAATTGTCTCAAATCAATCCTTAAACTAGAAAACTAGTAACTAGCTAGCTTAAAAATTAGAAAATTATGCATAGATATCACAAAATTTGAAAGTGCACTAAAATTTATTACTTTTGCAAATGGTGTTAAAAATGTCACTTTTTGGTATGAAATATCAAAATCACTCTTGAAGATACCTTTTTGGATGCATGCATTTAGTGAATGCTATGTTTTGAGGATTTGATTTGTGTAAGAAAAAGCATTGAATATATCTAATATACAATGGTAATAAAATTCGTAAGAAATAAATAAACAAAATTCATAATCTCTTGTTAGCTAACGAATTTTTCTCTAAAAAAATCTCAAGTTTCCTTACATATTGTCCATTCCAATATCAAGAAGTAATATTGGATTCATCTTCCATTTTGAGAGGTTATCATTTACAAATCAATAACCGTTTTTATGTTATAACTTAAGTATTTTTGGAGTTGTTAAATACAATATATTTGTGTTAATTTACAAATTATTATTCATTTATTTTGATTGGTTTTGCAAATCCTATTTAATAAATATACCAATATCCTCCATTAAAATGTTGTGGAGGATGCCCTATTTAATAAAACATTGGGTACATTATTTATAAAGATTTTGTGAAATGGTAGTCGAACATTGATTAACATAGTAAAATGCTACTCGTCATGTTCTAATCATAAATATCAATAGTTCAATTATTGAAGTAGACTGGAAGATCAATAGTTAAAATGTCGAACTCGACACTTAGTAAAAATGTTGGGAAAGACATTTGAAATGTCGGTCTCACGAGTTTGTAACTGTTTGGTATGCTTTATTCGTAAGTGCCACTTGCATGCTATTAAAGTCCGATATATTAATTAGGTTGAATACTTATCATTGTTATCTCAAATTTTCAGTTATGATTAATAATCTGAGATTCATTGTGTCGCATGGGAACAAAACCACTTCAATCATAGTTCCAACACCAAGCACGTAAAGTTGAACGATGTCAAGGATTCAAGTTGTATTTTGTACATTACAATGATGATGTTCATTGTTTATGTTTTAATATCATTTTAGTGCTATTACCGTTGCAACTTTTATTCTGGTACAAAAACGTTCCACTTTTTTCAATACATTAGTTTTTCAACTTATACCTGACCTCATTTTCCATTTTCCACATTTTCCTTGTATTGGTTTTCCCATTGGTTTGGTTGTTTTTGGTTTTCTAGGCATTTTTTTTTTTTTTTTTTGGCAATTGAAACAAATTATATCCCTAATTGTAACAAATTATATCCTTTAATGAATAATTTTCATGGAAATCAAAGCCAAATGAACACCAAAAGATCCGAAATTTCAATATTTTTCAGGTGAAAAATTATATCAATCAAATACAATTAATTGACAATTTTCAGTAAAACAAGTTCTAGGCAATTCAATTCTCTAAAATTTATTTTATTTCCACCCAAATTCTATTCTTGTAATCAAATGGACCATAATAGTTTTATAAAGCTTCAATAGAGTTTACTAACTTAATAGAAAATAGGAAACATTTTTTGATTTTCCCAAACGAAACACTTGTATCTTTGAAGTTTTTGTGCTTTTGAAAATTCTATTGATGATCGACTATGTATATTGCTATCGATGATTTTGACATAATTCATAACTCGATCAACGATGCCATCGGCAATGTTTGTGACTATACCATCAATGCTAGCCGATAGAGAAGTTGTTGATGAAGTTTATGTATTTTTATCTTCTTCTTATGTTATGGATGGAACAGTTTGTTAGTAACTAAGGACATTTTTACAATTTTTATTAGGAGTGAAAATGGTTCGATTTGGATGGTTTGTGACAAAATTTCAAACTAAACCACAGCTTAAAGTGGTTTGTAATTTTTTTCAAACCAAACAAATCCAGACCACTTTTTTCGGTTTAGTTCGGTTTAAAACCACTGTTTAACATATAAAAAAATATAATAGAAGAAGTTAAATCATAAATATTAGTTTATGTTAAAACAAAAATAGTATTATTAAAAATATTACAAATCAAAATTCTATAATTCTAATCATTATAATGCTACGACATGGTATAAACATTTTAACTTCTTAGTCGATACTTATGGCACAGCATCTGCAATTGTTAACTCCATGAAGATAAGAATATAGTATATGAATTTATTGATTATGCCCATGTTTGACCCACATTATTTTTTTCATTCTCATTCTTTTACTCATTTTCAACCACACATTTTTCAATAAAATAATATTTTCCATCACATCAATAACTTTTCTTTCATTTTCAACCACATATTCCCCATCACATCACTTCAAAAAAAATACATTTTCTCATTTTAATGTGCACCAAGCAGCCTCTATAATTAATGATATAAGACTACTAATAAAAGAAAATGCATATAACACATTCTATAACTTTTTGTGAATCATCTAGTGCTTTTACCTCATTCAAATATTGAGAAATCACTATAGGTTTCTTTTTACTATGTAGCTAATTTTTAGCACTACCTTTTCAACCATATTTACACTCAACGAACTTTTAAAGAAATCAAGAATTTGACTACTAGTAAGGAACGCAAACTCAGAAACTATTGTAAATATTTGAATAGCTAACACATCTTCAACAATTTGGGAGATAACCTTATATTTATTTTGCACTAAATTTTCACCAAAGTGATATGTCGAAAAGCTCATTGGTCAAATCTTCAAAATGACCATTTAAGTAATTCATCAAATCATTCTAACAATGAACAAGAAAGTCTTAAAACTAAGTTAAATGTCAATAATTAATTGAGTGACCTGACTGACCAAAAAATTAAAACGCAAATAAAAAAAATGTATTGTCCGCTAAAAATTTAAGGGAGCCCGATATAAA
Source organism: Fraxinus americana (assembly GCA_035079005.1). Classification (NCBI taxonomy): domain Eukaryota; kingdom Viridiplantae; phylum Streptophyta; class Magnoliopsida; order Lamiales; family Oleaceae; genus Fraxinus; species Fraxinus americana. The sequence goes on along the minus strand of CM068717.1, from coordinate 17,852,921 downwards.
TTAGAACAAAACAACGTAATTAACAATAAAATATAGGAAAAAAAAAGAAGAAGAAGAAGAAGATTTGGATAAACTAACTTGAAAATTTAGCCAAAATTCGAAAATTATTAGTAGAAGGGAAAGAAATGTGTGAGTTTGAATTAAAATTTAGATTAAATTGCTCACTCAATTTTAATAGACGGTCTATGAATATGATTCAACAACAGTTGTTCAACACTTCTCCCAATTTGATGATTTTACATTCACAGTTGCAATGACTTGATGAGTATTTGGATATGATTTAATTAATTAATTAAGATAGATAATTGTCTATTTACATATTGAGTTTAATTGTGTTATGTTTAATATGAATGTATCTTTTTAGTTAGAACGTATTCAGTTTTAATTGGGTTGGGTAAAATACAATTTTTTTTATTTTATTTTTTGTAAGGGTTTGACGATTTGAAATTGTTTGCAAAGATTAAAACTTAAACCAAACCATTTTGAAACGGTTTGATTCAGTTCAAAACCAAAACATTTGACGGATCCACATGAATCCAAACCAATGATTTCAAAACAGCGATTTCTGATTTTACGGTTTGACGATTTTGTTGTTTAGCCTTAATTTCTATATTACATGGTCTGTAAGGTCCAGGTCTAAGGTAGTTTATAAATGTAATTCTACACTTATTTATGCTATAAAAAAACCGGATAGTTAATAAAAGTCGATATTGGATAGCTTTTGGAGAAAATGAATGAAAATCACGCAATAGGACATGATTTTGTATAGAATATGTGAACTAACATGGTATGATTTGAAAGATGAAGGACCTCAATTTTAAATGGAAGACTTAAAATGGGCTGAAAAGAAAGCCCATGTGATTGCAATGGTACGGGCAACAATGTGATTTACAGAGAACAAATTAATGCTACATGCGATCGCATGGTGCATTTCTAACAGGATATTTTGTTTTCTTTTCTAATTCAATCACTTTTTGGAAGGAAATTTTGCATATGGTTTTAACCTATTTTGGGTGACAAATTAGAGAATTCTAGAGATCACAACATCGAGAAGAAGGCTAGGAAGAGTTATAACACATCAATCAACAAAAGTTTGAAGATTTATAACTCAAAATTGTATCTTCAAAGCATAAAAAATCTTAAATTAATTGAAGAAATTTAAGGGAGGCGAAATTGATTCATTGTCTCATCTTTGCGTTTATATTTCTCAGTTAATGAATATGGAACAGATTTAGGGCATCGTGATAATCAGCATAAGGTCCAATAGACGTGAGGGATAATTGTTTATGTTTTATACAATCATAATAGGTAATCTTGTGAGTTCATGCATTTTTATGTATTCGAATTTGGGATAGATATATTTCGGATCGCATTTAGAAATATATTTAATTGGAGAGGTCCTTGAATAACTTAGACTATCAATTATCAATTTATACAAAAATTAGATTAAAAAATACAAGTTTAGAATTAGAATGAAAGATTAATTGGTAGAGTCATGTTCATATCACATTTTTCTCACGGAGAGAGAGAGAGAGAGAGAGAGAGAGAGAGAGAGAGAGGAGTTTTTCTTGATCTTTCGGATAATTTTGTCTCTAGAAATTTTAATTCTAGAATTGGGGATTTGGAGTTTTTATGCATACTCACCATATTCACTACTTCGAAGAATAGAAGATATAGAGGTTGAAAGTTTGTAGATTCAAGTACGAGGTAGGAACATCATAAACAAAAGCAATCACATGTCAAGGATAATGACACTTAAAATCTTATATGATTAATTAGTGTTGAATGAGTAAATACAAAGGACTGAGAAAGCAAGCTCGTGACCCGTGAGCCTAGGATCATGCGAGGCTAGAAAGAAGCGTAAGAGCTCGTACATAAGAAGGGCGAGCTGTTTCAGTTATATTCTACATTGATAGAAATCGTTATCAAAGCACACGTGGATAAGTGTTTAAAGCACTTCAAACCAATAAATAAAGAACACGTAAGTCAGTGAATAAAATGTGAACACAATAGTTAAAAATCCACCACTAAGTGATGGTCATTGGTCATTTATTAAAGATACCTGAATGCCCCTAGTCATTTCTCTTTTTACTCCTTATTGAACATCAAGTACAAAAAGATTAGGAATAGTTATAACTAGAATTTAAACAAATAACCAGATCCTAAATTTGTAGTTTTGCAATAATTTTTTTTTTTTTGGTATTCACCTGTTCTACAAACTATTTCCCTTAACATACCACATTTTTGTTACAAAAATCGAAAAACTAAATGCATTCAATCCTCTTAGAACTTATGTCTCTAAGAACCTCTAAGCATTTCTATTTCTTTGTTTCTCGTCCAAGTGATATAAAGCTTTGATTTTTAAGATTGAAAGAAAACCGTTGTAGGGAATGTAATGAACATTGATGATCGGTCATGAAAGATATTATGAGCATCCACCAAAAGGATGGTAGATTCACAATATTAGTTCCCAATCAAAGTTCTGAGTATATATTCATCACAAACCCATAAGCTTCAACCAAGAATCTTAAACCCTCACCAATCCCTGATCAGTCTCTTCGCATATAGAAATCGCATAAAGAAAAGATAAAAGAATTCCCCTTGAAAGCACTCAGAGATTCACACACAAGGGATGAATCTTTACAAGTATTTCACTCAAGAAAACCCAAAAGAAAACTGTTAAGCCCTCATTTCTCTATTTGGTACCACTTGCGCACGAGTCATAAGTTAGGCACCATTTTGCACTAGTGCATACAGATGCTGACACGTTTTTATGTACTTAGCGTCATTTGAAAATTGTTATTTCACTTGTCAATGACTCTGGCATCACAACCTTAAAACCACCATGAGCAACGGTGAGCCAATAGATATATAGAGGAGTGACATTCCAATTTCCACCTGCATATTTGTATTATAAATAGGAGATTGTGCATGTAAAATATGCATGAGTGGAATGAGTCAGAAAGAAATTAGAGATTTAGTGAGTGGAGCACCAGAGGGACCCAAACTGAAGGTGCTGTGAGTGTGTTAGTGCTTGAGTGATACAATACTGCATATATATAATATAATTGTCTTGAGAGAAACTAATGGTTTCCACTGTGTTGTGTTCTTTGCTCATTATTTAAGCTTCTGGCTCTCAATAATGCACAATAAGGTGGTTTAATTAAGTTGATGAATGGCAAGCACACATAAATTAGTTCTTGGAAAGTGGAAAATTATATACAATCTTTCCTCCGTCGTAGGGCTTCTCCTCATAGCCTATGTCATTGGCGCTCTTTATCTAAGAGGGGATAGTCAACGTGTCTTAGAAAACCAGATGAGGCCTCATGATTCTATTCTGCGCTGTAATTTGTTTTCTGGCAAATGGGTTTATGATAACATATCTTACCCTTTATACAAGGGGAATCAATGTTCTTTAATGGAAGAAGACTTTGCATGTGACAAGTATGGAAGAAAGGACTTGAATTATCAGAAATGGCGATGGCAGCCTTATGATTGTGACCTTCCAAGGTTCTGTCTTACTCTCATTTACACAAGCACAGGGCATGTATGGTACCAAGTATTGGATAAGACTGCCGACTGCACAGCATAACAAATAAAAGTTCAATTTCTTTTCCTTCAATAAAATTATCTATTATTGTTTAGTCCACCTTACCAAACATATCAGTTGTACATTAAGAATTAATGATTGATTATAAAGTTTGTACCTGGCAATTATGTTGATGATTTTTCTTTTATGTCAAGGTTCAATGCTACTGCATTGTTGGAGAAATTAAGGGGGAAGAAGCTTATTTTTGTAGGAGATTCTTTGAATCGAAACCAATTCATGTCCATGGTCTGCCTAATTGAGACATCAATCCCTCGTTCATCTTTTAAATCACTGATCTTGAAAGAAAACTCAATCATCTTTAAGGCCACCGTAAGATAATTTTCTCTTTTCCTTTTTTTTTTTTCTTTCTTTCTTTCTTAAAGCTAGGGTAGTGAGGGACTTTCAATGCTGAAAAAGCTTGTGAGTCCTCCATATGCCCTTGAAATTTATTATATTTTCAACTTTTCACAGTTCACTTTCTCACGGTCTACTCATCTACAATGATCATGATTTTTCTTGTTAAATCCATGAAGGACTACAACGCCACAATAGAATTCTACTGGTCTCCTTTGCTGGTCGAATCTAACTGCGATGACCTAGCCACGCATGGGGTACGAGATCGTATAGTTAGAGTTCACGCAATTGAAAAGCATGCCAGGCAATGGACAAATGCAGACATACTCGTATTTGATTCCTACATGTGGTGGTTGCTGCCCAAAATGAAACTTCTGTGAGTACATTTTAAGGAAGCAAAGGATACAACCAAACTCTAGTCTCACTTTTCATTTTATTTCCTGTATACGGTGAATCTGATACTGTACATTGATGATCAGATGGGGATCATTTGGAAACTCAGATGCCATCTACAAAGAAGTTGGGATGAGGCATCGTCGTTATGAAATGGCTTTGAGCACATGGTCGGACTGGTTGGAATTCCACATTAACAGAACTAGAACAAAGTTGTTCTTCATGAGCCTTTCACCATATCATAGTGTGTATGTTTATTACTTCTTGTTGACGAAAAAAAAAAACTTGGCTTGCACAATAGAAAAATGGCGAAAATGCTAGTTGAATAACACGATTCATTAACACTGCAGAAGTGAAGATTGGGGCGTGGATAAAGGTGGAAATTGTTACGGTGAAACTGAGCCAATTTTGAAAGAGGGATATCGCGGAAGTGACACGGACCGTGGAATGATGCAAATAGTAGAATCAGCAATACAAAAACTCAAAACAAGTGGCATAAAGGTAGAGTACCTCGATATAACACAGTTGTCGGATTACAGGAAAGAGGCTCACACTTCTATCTATAGGTTGTTTTGGGTGCCTCCAACTGAAGAACAATTAGCAAACCCCAAGAACTATTCAGATTGTGTGCATTGGTGTCTTCCGGGAGTGCCTGATGTTTGGAATATGATCCTCTATTCCTATATTATTTATTCATGATACTTCTTATATAACAAAATTTGCACCTTTGTGTTTCTATATGTATCTGCCAGCGAACCAAACAACATGCGAACTCAGGATAAGGCTAGCAAGCATTAATAACGCAAAGCCTTATAATCGACATTGACTATAAATGCCATGCTAGTAAAATGTGAAAAGCTAACACATTTAGTTGGATTTCGTTTCTTCCCCTAAATCGCCTTTTCTTCTCATTTTCTCTCCAAGCCAAAGTTAAAATCAGCAAAATGAAATGGAGGAAATTCCTAATTTGTTCCTCAAATCACAAATGACATCTATCTTCAACATTGAGAAGAAGAAATTCCGAATCACAAGGGTTTGTTATACCGTGCTCTTCAAAAAAATTGCGTTGCTTTTCTTCGTTTTGAGGTAAATTACATCGTTCTTCTTCACTTTCAAGAAGCTAATATGGGTTTTCTGGAATTTTACGCACTTTTGTTTTTCTAGGATTTAAATTCTTCCTATGTTGGAGAAATTAGGAATTATAGATGAAACAAAGGCTTCAATAGGCAGGCTATGGAGACCATAGAAAAGATAAACGTACTGGTCCTCCTGGTCCAAACTGTTGGTTATAATTGTTGGATCTGAAAATAAAAGTTTCCAGAATCGACTTGCGAAGACAAAATGTAGGAATTTAAAATATTACGAACAGTAACATGAAACTAGTAAAACAGAAAGCTGTAAACAATTGCTGAAGTCGGAATAAGGATGATCAAGGCGAGAACTATGCTCTCTGTCGACTAATGCAGAAACGGAAAAGACAAGAAGACAATGTATGCAGTGCAGTATGAATTCGTGTGTTTTTGTTGTGTGTTCAAATGAAAGCTCGATGACCCTTTAAATAGAGGAGGGAGTTGACGGTTCAGCCTTTGTTCAACTCCCCACTTGCAGCAGTTTTCACCACTCACGCCCACTTAACTCACCAGTTAAGCAACTAATGGGTTGGTTTTTTCACCACTCACGCCCACTTAACTCACCAGTTAAGCAACTAATGGGTTGGTTAATTAACCTTGAAGAAGAGGGAATTAATTTAATTCGGATAAGAAATTCAAATAAATTTTATCCAAAAAAATTAATATTGGCACGGGCCTGGCCCAAACCCAAGTCCAGGTCCAGGCCCACGACCCGAGACCCGAGCCCGAGCCGAGCCGGCCGGTCGGACGGACGGCGGCGGCGCGCGCGCGCGTGTGGCCGTTGGTTAGTCTAGACATTGTCTAAAACTCCCCCCTTTCAAAGACTATTGGTACCCCTTGGGGCCCAAACCCATTTCCAACTTTGGAGTTTATAAAGTGGTTCAAGGTTGTGTTTGCAACCTATATGGGATTGGAACACTTTTCCAATTCTTTCTCATTTATTCCTCGTATTTATTATCCGACTTTCAACCTTAATTTCTCATTCATATTGAAATGGTTTTTCACAAGTAAATATTCTACACTCATCTACTCGGAATGTAGAATTTAATTGAACATAAATTTCAACAATTCGAACATTAGGTCCCACATAAAATTGTGGTCAAAATTGACCCACTTGTGGTCAAATGGGCACCATTTCAAACAATCCCCCACATGAATGGAAATTAACATGACAAATGCAATGCAGACACGAACAGAGAGTACAGGCAAAAGACTTATTGCATCAGGAGAGGTAGCTTTTGGCTTTGAACCTGCCTTAGTGGAATACTATCGAGTTTACTTGGCTAATCAGTGAACTGATGTTTTGAACTGTTCAGCCGTTGGTGTAAACCAAGGCAACAGTATCCACACAATAATCTTTCTATTCAATTCTTAGGTTCTCATAGTTGTGTTCATTTTGGCCCTGAACAATTCTCGGGATTCATAAGTGCTTTAGAGAATTTTAAGCCCCAAATTCTCATAGAAGCGGCCCCACTTCACACTTATATAGGTGATCTCCTATTAAGAGTATTCTCATTGCACTCCACTCGGATTATCCAAGCTATAGGAATCATTAAAAGTTACAACTTAACCTTTTACATTCTGCAGACAGCACTTTTTAAATAAAAGAATGGTTAAGTGCTTAACTGAGTCTTAATAACTTAGTTGTCCCATTGAACCAAGATCTTGGGATCTCCAGTCAACAAGGTTGGGTTACCATCATTAAGATTCATACATGTTCGGCTTTAATCTCATTCCCTTTGATAGATAATATACTTGATCTCTTGGTAGGCCTTTTGTAAGCGGATCCGCAAGATTTTCCTTTGATTTCACATAATCAATGGAGATAATACCATTTGAGATCAACTGCTTTATGGTATTGTGTCTACGACGTATATGTCTAGACTTACCATTATACATGCAATTTTGTGCCCTTGCAATAGCCGACTGATTGTCACAGTGAATACTGATTGCAGGCACCGGCTTAGGCCAACACGGAATATCCTCTAAGAAGTTACGAAGCCATTCTGCTTCTTCTCCAGCTTTATCTAAAGCTATAAACTCTGATTCCATTGTTGATCGAGCTATGCAAGTTTGCTTTGAGGATTTCCAGGACACAGCCGCACCACCAAGTGTAAATATATAACCACTTGTGGATTTAGAATCAGATATCCAATTTGCATCACAATATCCTTCTAATACTGCTGGATATCTCATATAATGTAATCCAAATTTTAAGGTATGTTTTAAATATCGAAGTACCCTATTCAATGCCTTCCAGTGATCATTGCTTGGATTACATGTGAACCTACTTAATTTATTAACTGCGAACGCTATATCAGGACGTGTGCAGTTCATTAAATATATCAAACTCCCAATAACCTGAGAATATCTTAATTGATGTACAGGTTCACCTCTATTTTTTGCTAAGTGTAGACTCGTGTCTACTGGAGTTTTAACTAAACTTTCATCAAAAACTCCAAATCTCTTTAGTACAGACTCAAAGTAATGAGATTGTGAAAGAACAAGACCATATGGTGTTTTAGAGATTTTAATTCCAAGAATTACATCCGCTACACCCATATCCTTCATGTCAAAGTGTTTTGTTAGCATTTTCTTAGTGGACACAATGATATCATGATTGCTACCCAAAATTAACATATCATCCACATATAAACATACTAAGACATATGATGTCGGTGTATTTTTATTATACACACACTTATCACACTCATTAATCTTAAAACCATTTGACAACATTGTTTTGTCAAACTTTTGGTGCCACTGCTTTGGCGCATGTTTTAATCCATATAAAGATTTAACGAGTCTGCAAACTTTTTTCTCTTGTCCATGAGCGACAAAACCTTCAGGTTGCTCCATGTATATTTCTTCTTCTAACTCACCATTCAGAAAAGCTGTTTTAACATCCATTTGATGAATTTCGAGGTTATGTAACGCAGCAATTGCAATAAGGATTCTTATCGAAGTAATCCTCGTTACTGGTGAGTAAGTATCAAAGAAATCAAGACCTTCCTTTTGTCTATATCCTTTTGCTACCAAACGAGCCTTGTATTTATCAATAGATCCATCCGATTTCAATTTTTTCTTGAAAATCCACTTGCAACCTAGAGGTTTATTTCCAGGTGGGAGATCAACCAACTCCCAAGTATGATTTTGCATTATCGATTCAACTTCACTATTGATAGCTTCTTTCCAAAAAGGAGCCTCTGGTGTGGACATTGCTTCACTGAATGTCTTTGGTTCATCTTCGATCATGTACGTTAGAAATTCTGAACCGAAGGACGTAGACTTTCTAGTCCTTTTACTGCGTCTGAGTTCTTCTTCTTTTTCATCATCATTTGCAGTATCGTAAGTTCGTTTTGTTGAACTTACATCACTTTTGTCTTTACGAGGAAAGACATCTTCGAAGAAACTTGCATTCCTTGATTCAATTATTGTATATTCATGTATATCAGGAATCTCTTATTTTTGCACAAGGAAACGATATGCACTACTGTTATGAGCATATCCAATAAATATGCAATCTACAGTTTTTGGTCCTATTTTTATTTGTTTAGGTTTTGGCACTTCTACCTTTGCCAAACACCCCCACACTTTCATGTATTTATATGAAGGTTTGTGACCTTTCCATAACTCGTAAGGTGTTTCATCCTTAACTTTGTGTGGTATTTTGTTAAGAATGTGATTTGCCGAGAGGATAGCCTCCCCCCACAAATTCTGTGGTAGACCAGAACTAATTAACATAGCATTCATCATTTCTTTAAGCGTGCGGTTTTTTCGTTCCGCAATGCCATTAGATTGAGGTGAGTAAGGAGCCGTAGTTTGATGAATGATGCTTTGAAGAGAACAAAATTCTTCAAACGGTGCTCCATATTCTCCACCTCTATCACTTTGAACAATTTTTATTGTTTTGGTAAGTTGATTTTCAACTTCATTCTTATAGTGTTTAAACACTTCCAATGCCTCATCTTTGCTTCTTAACAAATCAACATAACAATAGCGAGTGCAATCGTCAATGGAGGTAATAAAATACTTTTTCCCACCTTTAGTTTGTACGAATTTCAAGTCACATATATCACTGTGAATTAATTCTAAAGGTAAAGTATTTCTTTCAACTGAAGGAAATGGTCTTTTGGCTAATTTAGCCTCAACACAAGTTTCACATTTGTGATTAGGATCAAAACTTATTGAAGGTAGCAAATTTAAGTTCATCAATTTGCGTACAGATTTAAAGTTTGCGTGTCCTAATCTTTTATGCCATAAACAAGAAGAATCAACAATATACGCAGAAGTAGAAGCTTCATTCATCTTGTTCAAATTAGGTACAATAGTAAGGACGTTCATCTTGAACATCCCATCAGTCATGTATCCCTTTCCAACATACATTCCATTTTTAGTTAGTACAAATTTGTCAGACACAAATACTAACTTAAACCCATTCTTGCTAAGAAGGGAACCAGATACAAGATTTTTCCGAATGTCCGGCACATGCAGCACATTGTTGAGGACGAGTTCCTTGCCAGATGTCATCTTCAAGGTCACCTTTCCTTGTCCTTCAACCTTTGAGCTTGAGGAATTTCCCATGAACAATTGTTCTCCATCAATAGGTTTGTAATCTGAAAACACGTTCTTCTCAGCACAAATGTGGCGAGTGGCACCAGTGTCCACCCACCATTCCCTGGGATTTCCAACACTGTTACATTCAGATATCACAGCAGATAAATGCATCTCTTGAACGCCTTCAGTCAGATTTTCCGTTTCAACCATATGTGCACGGTCATTTTGCTTTTTAGGCTTGCGACAATCACTTGCACGATGTCCAGGTTTGCCACAGTTGAAGCAATCCCCTTTGAACTTCTTGTTCTTCTGGTTGTTTTCATTTTTCTTCGGAGCAAAGTTCGAGTGCTTCCTTTTCATGTTCTTCTTTGAACTTGATTCAGCCATGTTTGCCTTAGCTTCCATGCTTGGTCCCCTGATCCTTCTTTCAGATTTCTTAGTATCTTCTTCAATCCTCAAACGCACAATCAGCTCCTCCATGTTCATTTCCTTACGTTTGTGTTTGAGGTAGTTTTTGAAATCTCTCCATGAGGGTGGGAGTTTTTCAATTACTGCTGCTACTTGGAATGACTCACTTACAGTCATTTTTTCAGCATGTAAATCATGAAGGAGCACCTGCAAATCTTGAACTTGGGAAATAACAGATTTAGAGTCAGTCATTTTATATTCTAAAAATTTTCCTACAAGAAATTTTTTAGAACCAGCATCTTCAGTTTTATATTTTTTCTCTAAGGATTCCCATAATTCTTTTGCAGTTTTCATTACGCTATATACACCATACAGCGAATCATTCAATCCATTCAGTACATAGTTTTTGCATAAGAAATCGGAGTGTTTCCATGCATCCAAAGCAATAACCGAAGCTCGATTATTTTCTCCTTGTTGAACAGAAGGAGGATCCTCTGTGAGAAACCTCGCCGGTTCAAAGTGGTAAGATAGAACAACATCTTTTGTGCCATCTCTTAAAGTCGACCCCATTAAACTTTTCGTGTTTCTCTCCATGAGGAACATGAGTTGAAGCGACGAGACCAGCCACCGTTGGCGTCACAAGAGGGTCACAACACGGTAGGAGTCACAAACATAGTAGAGGGAATTGCATTCGTCCCAACAGTGTTAGCCATTTCTGTTTTCAAAACAGAAGATCAACAAGTCAGAATTTCCGAATTAAAATTCTGTAAAACAGTATCAACAAAAAAGTCAGAATTGACGAATTAAAATTAACTGAAACAGTAATATCGTATAAGAACCTGCAAATGTTAGAAATACGCAAGTACAAATTTGGAAACAGATTGATTAAATTTGAAAATCGCGTAAAAACGTCTTAAGATTGTTGGTTATAATTGTTGGATCTGAAAATAAAAGTTTCCAGAATCGACTTGCGAAGACAAAATGTAGGAATTTAAAATATTACGAACAGTAACATGAAACTAGTGAAACAGAAAGCTGTAAACAATTGCTGAAGTCGGAATAAGGATGATCGAGGCGAGAACTATGCTCTCTGTCCTTAAGACGTTTTTACCCCGTCACACGGTGCTTACGGTATATGGTAAATCGTCTCCCAAGATACAACGATCACACTTGCAGAAGTAGCACGTCGACTGCAAGACAGCGAACCAGAACGGAAGTAACTCTCTGTAGACTATAAAATGACTGACTCTAAATCTGTTATTTCCCAAGTTCAAGATTTGCAGGTGCTCCTTCATGATTTACATGCTGAAAAAATGACTGTAAGTGAGTCATTCCAACAATTTCCCCACTTACATTGTCTTCTTGTCTTTTCCGTTTCTGCATTAGTCGACAGAGAGCATAGTTCTCGCCTCGATCATCCTTATTCCGACTTCAGCAATTGTTTACAGCTTTCTGTTTTACTAGTTTCATGTTACTGTTCGTAATATTTTAAATTCCTACATTTTGTCTTCGCAAGTCGATTCTGGAAACTTTTATTTTCAGATCCAACAATTATAACCAACAATCTTAAGACGTTTTTACCCCATCACACGGTGCTTACGGTATATGGTAAATCGTCTCCCAAGATACAACGATCACACTTGCAGAAGTAGCACGTCGACTGCAAGACAGCGAACCGAACGGAAGTAACTCTCTGTAGACTAATGCAGAAACGGAAAAGACAAGAAGACAATGTATGCAGTGCAGTATGAATTCGTGTGTTTTTGTTGTGTGTTCAAATGAAAGCTCGATGACCCTTTTAAATAGAGGAGGGAGTTGACGGTTCAGCCTTTGTCTAACTCCCCACTTGCAGCAGTTTTCACCACTCACGCCCACTTAACTCACCAGTTAAGCAACTAATGGGTTGGTTTTTTCACCACTCACGCCCACTTAACTCACCAGTTAAGCAACTAATGGGTTGGTTAATTAACCGTGAAGAAGAGGGAATTAATTTAATTCGGATAAGAAATTCAAATAAATTTTATCCAAAAAAATTAATATTGGCACGGGCCTGGCCCAAACCCAAGTCCAGGTCCAGGCCCATGACCCACGACCCGAGATCCGAGCCCGAGCTCGTGCCGTGCCGAGCCGAGCCGGCCGGTCGAACGGACGGCGGCGGCGCGCGCGCGCGTGTGGCCGTTGGTTAGTCTAGACATTGTCTAAGACTCCCCCCTTTCAAAGACTATTGGTACCCCTTGGGGCCCAAACCCATTTCCAACTTTGGAGTTTATAAAGTGGTTCAAGGTTGTGTTTGCAACCTATGTGGGATTGGAACACTTTTCCAATTCTTTCTCATTTATTCCTCGTATTTATTATCTGACTTTCAACCTTAATTTCTCATTCATATTGAAATGGTTTTTCACAAGTAAATATTCTACACTCATCTACTCGGAATGTAGAATTTAATTGAACATAAATTTCAACAATTCGAACATTGGGTCCCACATAAAATTGTGGTCAAAGTTGACCCACTTGTGGTCAAATGGGCACCATTTCCAACACAAACTATTATGAAAAGAATTATAAGCAGGGTCGGACCCGGGGGGTCACGTGACACCCCCCCCCCATCATTTTTGAGAATTTTCTATTTATTTATTTATTTATTTTTGATAAAGACATGTTTGGTATGGATTGAAATCTAAATTTTAATATAAATCAAAATCAAAAATTAATTTTAATAACATATTTCATGGAATCCATAACTGTTTTAACATTTATTAAAATTTACTAAAAATTTGATTTTAATCTCCATCAAATAGGGACAAAATCACAATAAACTTGAATTTTTTTCTTTTTTTTTCTTGCTCTCTTTTATTCTTTTCTTCACTCCTTTTAACAAAATCTTAACCCTTCTAATTTTTTTAAAATTTGTATATAATTTCTCTACAAATTATTACATTTACTACAAATCTTCACTTCCAATCAAATTTTTAAATAATTACAACCTAAATTTTGCATTTTCTCCTATCAAACTGTGTATATAGAATATGTCGGACTCATTATATCCAATTTGACTTATTTTTAACGAATTGTGTTTATTTGATTGATTATTAATATTAAATATTAGTTATATGTTTTTCCTTTCGATTACTTGAATTGATTGTTTGTATCATATACATTATAAGATTTTTAAGCGTAAATATGCATTTTCTTGTGATGAACAAAACATTAATAAAATAACTCTTCGATATCAAATGGATGAAAATGATTAGCAAAATATTAATGAAGAAATGGTTTTTTAAATGTAAATCTGTATTGTTTCAAGTCAAGTATGAATTATTCAAAAATCAAGAACAAAGTATTCGATTTGTATATGGTTTGATTGTGCCCCCTAACTTAAAAAGTCTGGGTCCGCCCCTAATTACAAGGTACATAAAAATTTACCATATATGCTTCTGATATATTGTATTTCGGCTGAATTTCCCTGTTTTTGCTACCACAAGTTCAATGGGATAAATTAGCAGTTAAACTTATTGGTAAACAGAAAAAGTAATTTAGGAATGTAAATAGACAGGCAACGATATTTTGGCTAACTTTTTAATTATTATTGATGTCAAAACAAGATCAATTCCATGTGGAGACTGTAGACCACGTTAATTTTTAAGGTTGTACTCTGTCAGATTTAGCGTTTTTGCTCAATAAACATATTTATAAAACAAATCTCAAATTGGTTCCAAAGAAAAAGAGGGGAATTTAACAGGCATATAAAACTGCATGTTTTGCTTAAGATAGAAATTAACAAATTCAATTATGTTGGTCCCAGAGTATTATATATAACTTGTGATTCAACCATTTTAAAGACAAGATATACAAAATAAATGCAGAAAAGTAAAGATAACACGAGGAATTTTTGGCCCAAGGCCCCGGAGGTTCGGCGACCACTTCTAACGCCTAATCCCCCGTTGAGCATCCGTTAGGATATAGTTTGAATCCACTAATAATGGCCCAAATCAGGCAAAACAGAGTTACAGAACAACAAGAATGTTCGAACTCAAGAACACAGCACAAAAGGCCTAGACAATACAGATCAACCTCACTCAGAGACCAACCACAACACTCTCTATCTGATTACATGAAAGATCACACAGAAATTTCTCACAAGTTTACAGATTAACCACGAAGCATTCGAAATAGAGAGAGAACTAGGGTTTCAAGAATAATCGAGAATGAACAGCCTTACGAGACTGAAAAGTCTGGCCAATCTATTTATATGAAATATCTAAGTAATTTGATCCAACGGTCAGAACAATATCCAGGTGTCAGTCATTCATAAAATCTGATTGAATTAAATCCAAACAAACGTATTCCAGAGTGTTCCATTAACTGGGCCATCCAGGCTTGTTCTTTAGATTAGGATTAATATCACTAATGGGCTCATAAGTTCAGCATCCAAAACCTCACAATTTCCACCTTGCTGAATTTGAGACCAGTCTTAGATGGATTCGAACTTTCTTAACTTCATTTTGCTCTTATTACCATTTGAAAGAAAAAATCACAATGTTAGAAAGTATCCAGATTCAACAATCTCAAGGAATCTAGAAATTTATTTATGGGTATTACCTTTGTTCCTGCATCAGCAGGATTCACTTTAGTAGGAATTTTAACTAATGTTATATCACCTCTTTCAACTATATCTCTAATAAAATGAAATTTAACATCTATGTGTTTAGTTCTATCATGAAAAACAGGATTCCTACTTAAGAAAATAGCGCTTTGGTTATCAGAACATAGCTCCGCCTATTTTTCCACAAGTTGCAATTCACTTAATAATCCTAACAGCCACAAACCTTCTTTTACTGCCTCAATGGCAGCAATGTATTCAGCTTCTGTGGATGATAAAGCAACAAGTTTCTGAAGTTGTGACTTCCAACAAATGCAAGTATTATTTAACACATAAAAATATGCAGGGGTGGATTTCCTGTTATCGGAGTTTCCAGCAAAGTCTGAGTCTACATAACCCTTCAATTTAAGGCCAGTTTTATCAGACTTAAACATTAGTCCTAAGTTTTGAGTTCCTTTAAGATATCTTATCAGATTTTTCATAGCTTCACAATGAATCTCACCAGGATTGCTTATAAATCTGCTAAGTACACTCACAGCAAAAGCAATATTAGGCCTTGAACACACCATAACATACATGACAGACCCAAGAGCATTTGCATATGGAACATTCAACATTCTTTTCCTTTCATCTTCAGTTTTAGGTGAATGTGCAGCAGATAATTTCACATTTCCAGCTAAAGGCAGATTGACAGGTTTTGAATCATGTAAAGAAAATCTTTTAATCACTTTTTCAATGTAGGTATTTTGGGTTAAAAACAATATCCCACTATGTCTATCCCTTCTTATTTCCATACCAAGTATTTTTCTAGCAGGTCTTAAATCTTTCATTTCAAACTCCAGTTTTAATTTTTGATTTATAGTAACAGAGTTATGACCAACTAATAACATATCATCAACATACAATAACAGGTATAAGGATTCAAATTTTCCATCATTTGAAATAAAAATAGGGATCATATTCAGATTTTCTGAACTTCAAACCTTGTATAAATGAATCAAACATTTTGTACCATTGCCTTGAAGCCTGTTTTAGGCCATACAAGGACTTATCCGATAAGCACACTAAGTGCTCTCTACCTTTTGCCTGGAAACCTTGAGGTTGGACCATATAAATTGTTTCATCCAAAGAGCCATTTAAGAAATCAGTTTTCTAATCAAGTTACTCCAATTCTAAATCAAATTGAGCAACTAAGGCAAGTAAGATTCTAATGGAGGTATATTTAACCACAGGTGAAAAAATCTCAGTGAAATTTATGCCCTCCATTTGTGTGAAACCCTTAGCTACAAGTCTAGCCTTGTATCTTCTATCATTTGATTTAAATTCACCCTCTTTGATTTTGTATACCCACTTACAGTCAATTAATTTACAATCATTGGGCGAATTTGCTGAACATCGATGTTGTCATTCTTCTGAAACTCTTGTGTATGAAAGAATTTTAGAGAAATATGAATCGTCTTATTACCTTTGATATAACCTCTTTTGAGTTGTGCAATACAAGCAACATTATTTTCATACAAAATTAGTGGACTATCTTTTGTTGAAATTAATTCGTATTATGCTTGGATATGATTGGTCATATTCTTCAACAATATACATTTTCGGTCTGCTTCATGGATTGCAATAATTTCAAAATGATTTGAGGATATTGTTGTCAATGATTGCTTCATAGATCTCCATAATATAGTTGTTCCTCAACGTGTAAACATGTATCCTATTTGTGATTTAACTTTATGTGGGTCAGAGAGATCACCTGTATCTGCATATCCCACTAAAGTAGATCCCGAATTTTGAGAATAAAATAATCTCAAATCAATAGTACCCTTTAGGTAACGAAAAATATGTTTAACAACATTTCAATGTCTTTGTGTTGGTGTAAAGTTATATCTTGCAAGGAGATTTACAGAAAAAACTACGTCGAGTCGAGTGCAATTTGCAAGATAAGTTAATGTTCCAATTGCACTAAAATATGGTACTTCAAGACCAATAATCTTTTCTCCATTTTCAAGTGGACGAAAAGGATCATTTTTTTTATATCAAGTGATCGAACAACCATAGGTGATGCCAATAGATGTGTATTATCCAAATAAAATCGTTATAAGACTTTTTCTTTATATGTAGACTGATGAAAAAATAATCCTTCTAGGAAATGTTCAATATGCAACCCGAAACAAAATTTGAACTTTCCCAAATCTTTCATTTCAAATTCATTTTTCAAATAATTTGCAGTTTTGTTGCTCTTCAGAAGTTCCAATTAAATTTAAGTCATCAACATAAACTGCCACAATTGCAAATCCAATATTTGTTTTCTTTATGAAAACACATGGGCAGAATTCATCATTTTTATAGCCTTCTTTCAACAAATATGCGCTAAAGCGATTATACCACATGCGTTCGGATTGTTTCAATTCATATAATGATCTTTGCAATTTAATTGAGAACATGGTTCTTGGGCATGTATCATTTATTTCTCGCACTTTAAGTCTTTCAGGGATTTTCATATATATGTCACTATCAAGTGAACCATACAAATAGGCAGTTACTACATCCATAAGGAGCATATCGAGCTTTTGTGACACGGTCAAACTAATTAAGAATCTAAAAGTGATGGTATCCATTACGAGAAAATATGTTTCCTCATAATCAATTCATAGTCTTTGTGAGAAACCTTGAGTTACGAGTCGGGCTTTGTATCTTGTAATTTCATTATTTTCATTTCTCTTTTGTATAAAAACCCATTTGTATCTAACATGGATTATATTTTCAGGTGTTTGAACTACAGGTCCAAACACTTTCTGTTTCTCTAAGGAATTCAATTTCGTCTGTATGGTTTCTTTCCATTTTGGCCAATCATTTCTATTTTGACAGTTTTTAACAGACATTGGTTCAGGATCCTCATTTTGCATAATATCAGAGTCACGTTAAATGAGAAAATATTGTCTATGACAACAATATTTCTCTCCCATACTTTACGAGATAACATATAATTTATTGAAATCTCATTATTTTCAGACACGTGTGATTCTTCAGGAACCATATTTTCAGTATTTGATTGATTAATTTTCTCTAATGTTATTTCTTCTGAAATTTTTGGTTGGTTTTTCTTTTGTACTTTTCTTTTTCGAGGGATAGAAACTTTTGAACCAATTGATAGACCATGCTTCTAGATATTTGAGATTCATTTGCTATTCATAATATGATGTAGTACATCATGTGCAAAAGTGTTGTCAACAACTTTTTCTTATCTTTTTCGATTCTTTTTATTTTTCCATAATGATATAATTTATTGAGATATATCAATTTTCATTATTTCGGATACCTGAACCTCTTCTGGGGTTTTATAATATGTTATGTCTAAATGCTCATTAAGAGAATATACCTCCTTAAAGACCATCTCTACCAATTACTCTATTTTCGTTTAGAGGATTTTGTAATAGAATCAAATATCATCACGCTTCGGCGTGCCATAAATTTATCAAATATAATATCAACGAATTGTCATTCTAGGATTTAATTTGAGTTGCAACATTTAAAGCTGATGTGCGAGATTGTTAATTTCTTTGGTCAGTAAATGCATCGAAATGAATTATTTTTCGAACTTCTGGTTCGAATTGTCATTTGCGAGGATTTAGATAATGATGTATTTGTACATTATTTTCAACTTCTTAATTTCTCCTTCTAATACCAAGAGAATTGCCCAATCAAAATGATAATCATTTATCCAGCGTTATAAAATATCACCCATTTAGAATAAGGGTTCAAGCTACGCATTTATTCTCAGCAGTCTTTAGTTTCCATCTCAGTACATTATGGTAGATCAATTTTACACATACTGCACTATCAAAATAATTTGATGAAAAAATTAGGTCATAAGCCAAGTTATAACTAAGAGAACTATGATATTGCCATGATGCGTAATGACTTTCCCTAAATTAAAATGGGAAGTATTTGTTTCTCAATTCAATTAATTGGAAGCGTCTAACAAACAATAATGCTAAATCATTTATCGACATCTCAAGTAATACTTATTAAAAAGTTGAGATTTAGGATCTCTAGTATTAAAAAGACACACCGTCTTAATTGTATAATTCGAAAATTATACTCATAATTTGAGTAGTACTTTCGCAAACTTCAGGTTACGAACATCATGCAATCATCTAATATTTGTATCAAATCTATTAGATACAAATAATGTTTAGATGGTCAATGTGGAGGGTGACGGGGCCCCATATATCACTTTAATTAATTTTCAAAAATATAGAGAATTCAATCATTATTTAACTAGTGACGATCTGACCAATTTTCAATAAAGAGATCAAACATTAACTATGATTTCATTGGATTGAAGAATCTTCTGGTTCTTCGTTAAATGTCCATTTGATTTCTCATTTCACATTATTATTGATCCAGTGATGATCCAACTGGTCATGCCAAACAAATTGAATTTTTGGTTCAATATAATATTTATTTTAATTACACCACACATTTTAGAAACATAGCATGTTTCTCTTTAATTTAGTAGAGAATACTATGAATAGTAAAATTTCATTCTCCTACATTACGCAGTGTTGATTCTTCTAATCAAAACAATATTATTTTGGAATATTGATATATACTTAGAGCTTGTTTGTCTCCAATTATTGAGAGAAAATTAGTGTAATGAATAGTATTTTTTGGAGAATGTGTAGTTGAAAATTAAAGTAATTTTATTAGTTTGTGTGTAGAATATTTTATTGGGTGAATGTGTGGTGGAGAATCTTAATGTAGGAAACAATTTTTTGGATTAATGGTAGACAAACAGGGGCTTATTTATGATTATTCACAAATAATAGAACAATATTCTTCATGAATATCGATATATTTAAATTAATCATAACATTTTCGAGAATATAAATATGTATAAATTTGTACTTCTTCTGGGACACAATATAGTATTTTTCAAGAATACTAATATATATTATTTTTGCTTCTTTTGGAGCAATATATCAAACCTTTTTTTTAATATTGGAATCGTAATGTCATGCTATTTAGGAGCAATAACATATTATTATTTAAAATAATAAATTATATAAGAATTTACTCTTCATGAGTAAAATATAATTTTTAATTATGCTCTTCGGGAGCAAGCAAAATATAACTAGAATATAAATAATAGTATGCTACTTCAGAAGCAATAATAAATAATATTTATAGAGTTGTATTTCTTCAGGAACCACATGTCAATATTCTTCTAAAAAAAATATAATCAATACTCTTCATAAGCAAGTAATATTTTTCAGGAATATTAATTACAATGTTGTGCTACTTCAGGAGCAACAACAAATTATTTTTAATGGATAGATCTACGATTAATATTCTTCTGAAATATTAATTATATAATAAAAATTACGTGTTTTCCTTTAGGGATAAACACTAATTTAAAATAATATGTTCTTCGAATCATGTACTATTTCAGGGGCATGTTGTATTTTACCATTGCTTCTTCAAGAGCAATATGTCAATATTCTTCTAGAATATTAATTATAATGTTATTCTACTTGAGGAGCAACAACATGATGAATTATTAATTTTAAATTTATAAAAGAATATTTAAAATATCTAATCAGGTTAAAAATATTAATTATCATACAAACAGGAGTTGACTATACATGAATTGATCAAAGAAAAGAATAAACATGGATTGAATGTATTGAATATAGTTATGATTTGGAAAAAAATTAGAAATTAGTTGCATACATGGACGAATTCATACAGACGAATTGGAGCACAAAAATTTTGGTGGTAGAAAAATTGGCAAAACAGATACAAATTGTGGCACAATGTATATGTAAAGACATGAATTAAGGAGTACAGACACATGTATTCCGGAAACCAGCGTGTAAAAAGAAAATCAACACATATTAACAAATAGTAATCATTATCACAATAAAATAACCAATTTTGACTAAACATGAATAAAGCATGGAACAACGTGTAAACCATTATCCATAATTGACTTGGCAGACAAATTATTTGGACATATGGGTAGAATGATACACACAAAAGTTGGGCTGGGTAATACACACAATTGTGGCACGTTTATAAAAGAATTGTTTGTTACATATTCAATTTCGGTAGGTCAAATTGATATAAAAATTCACGTATTACCAAATTAATTTTGGAATACATAATAGATGATTATACTTATGTAAATTATTACCTTCTAAAATAAGCGTGCTGATAACGTGTTATAAAAAGAGAGAATAGAAGAAAAAAATCGAAGAAGTCAATAAACTTGTGTTTATTTCTAATGAGAATCAAAGCCCTATATTTATAAGAAAAGAATAGAGATACATATAATAATAATATTGAGGACTGTAGGGGTACAAGTGTCATTTACATTAAACCCTAATTTTACTTTCTTTTTACAACATCTACTTCCAATATATTTGAGATTGCAAGTATTATTTTTCCTTTTGAGTATAGATTGCCAATATTTAAGATTGCGAACAAAATTTTAGTTTCTAGTAATGAAATAATAAAAAACTATAAATTAATTTATCAGCCAGAAAACTTTTCTATAAATAACGTGATAAAAGTATAAAAATTAAACATTAATGTCAAAAAACTTCGTGGATAATGAAATAATTTTAGAAAAATAACTTATCCAGCATTAGTATTACAATATAAAATAAAAAAATATAATAAGATATCTTAAGTTATCGACTTAATACTATGTAATTAAGTGTATTATAAAAAATAATAAAGAAAGAAATACTTTTGTCATAATTAATACCTAGTAACTTATTAAAAAACAATATATAGAGAAAAAACTTTCGTGAGGGACACTGACAACTTATCGTCGATCATCGATGACCGATGCACCATTGCTAATTTCCGACGATATCATCAACAATGGTATCATTAATAATTGATAATGAAATGTATCAATGATAAATGATGGTAATTGCTTGTGATTTCGTATGAAATCAAGTAACAAATATTAACTTTTGTCAGAATCACTTTAAAAAACTAATCGGCAGTCATCCATGGAATAGTTGTTGATTATTTTCTCTAATTAATTATTTCATTATCGTTTTTGAAAATGCTCCCATAAATTTTTACCCTCAATTGTTTGAGGTACATCTGATTATTTCCAACAAGTATTTCACCGCGGGGGGGGGGGGGGGGGAGTATCTTAATTGTCTTTTGAAAAAGAAGTCGTGATTTAGGGATCACCATTCCTATAATATACTAACTCAATGCATGAACTCCTAATGAATAATAGGAGTTTGGTAAGGGCCAAATAAAGTTAGGTAATCCTACCAAATATAGAGTTTAGCCACTTATCAAAAGAAAACAAAATTTATAGAACATACAATAGCTTTAAAATTACATCACGACTTTAAATTAAGAGATTCATTTCGAGTCATGTTGTACATTAGGTGAGTCTTTTTTATTATTGTACGGATTTATTTGACAATTTAGTGACCTCTTATTTTTGTTTAGCACTATAGTTGATCCATGCATTCTTATTTGTTTTACTTACACCAAAATTCTACGTAGCTGATAAATACTAACGGCATGTGGAGTTTAACGTCTAAAGATGATCCGGCATGTTTGATTCTCATTATCGTCGTATGAAAATGAAAAATATAGTTGTTATTGGGTCCCACACAAGTGATAGAAATTCAAAATTGATAGCTTGATGTGATGAATAACAGTCATATTTTTCATTTTTATGGATGAAAAATGAGAAATAAACAGAGGCAAAGGGAAATAATACTTATACATTTTAAAGTGTACATAAGAGTTTACACATATCTCGTTCACACATATCATAATTTATTGTATGTGGGCCCTCTTCCTTGTAAAGGGGTGTAAACCTTATATACACAATTATATACGTTATCCAAATTGAAGGGTTAAACTAGATGCTTGGTACATGTTATTGGATATAAAAATTCTCTTCTAGCAACTAAGAACAATCTACGGTCACTGATTCCTCCACCAAATACTACCTATATAGTATATTTCCATTTATTTATAATTAGGGAATTTTACAAAATACATTTTCTATAGTTGTAATTACACGTTGCATTCCGTGCTTTATAAATTAACACTTTATATACTGCATTTTGCACAATCTGAACTAATGAGAAATTATACCTATTATTAGTAGTACATAGAGGTTCCCAATTGACCTTGTAAATAATGCCACAAAATTCCCCAAATTGCCCTTAATAATCAGGAGTTTGTATCAGAGATGACACCGGAATCCGGACCCAGTGAGTTTACTCACTAGTGAGTTTTCTCAGTGGGAGGCTTCCCCTTGTGGCTGCCACCCTTATCTTGCGGTCCAGGGGCAACCTCTGTTGGAGGAGGTTCATATTTCTTCTTCCGGCTCTCACTTTGCACCTTGTTCGTTCCATACTCGATTAGAGGTGTAAATTTGGGTGGTCTGGGTCAGGTCAACCCGCCTACATATGAGCTCGGTAACGGCCTACTTGAAAAAAAAAGTCCGCCCGCTACGGGTTCCGAATCGGCCCACAAATTTTGGACTACAACTCAGACCCGCCCGCTAACCCATCTAGGTCGAGCCCATGAGGGTCACGGGTCACGCGGATAGCGGGTTGTTCCAATTTAGCATGTATTATCGTATAAATAAAATTATAAAAATATAGAATTTTTCGTATTTATAGCAAAAAATATATTTTTTTTTAATATAAACTAAGAATTGAACAAAATGATAAATTTATATTTATACCAACAAATGTTTACATAGAATTCAAATTTAATGTTACATGAATTATTTATAACTTTGCAAAGTTAAATTTAACTTTAACAAATAACAACTAAATGCATTTCTAATTAATATTATCAAATATTTATAGCATAAGTACATCACAACTAAGTTGACACCTACTTTTATTATAATTTATAGATTAAGTACATCTCACACCTATTTAAGTCTTAACTATAATTTAATTGTTCAAAAATTATATATTTTAATATTTGTTTTCCAACTAGGCTGCAACAAGCTAGTTGGGGAGAGAGCCGTTCCACCTCCTCCCCCTCTTTTTTTTTCAAATTTTTTTAATTCTTTTTCATGGGCAGCGGGTTAACCGCGGCCTGTGAAGGTCCAACCCGTGAAGTCCGCGGGTCACACCTTATTGACCCCTGAACCGCCCAGCTCGGGTCACGGGTCGGCCCGCGGTCCCGAGTCGATTCAGACCAATTTTCACGAGTCTGACCAACCCGTCCGCCTTTATACCTCTATACTCGACCACCGAACTCACGGCAGACCCACACGGGGTCATGTGGGGTCAAATAACCCAACAAATTTTTATTTTTTTTGAGTTTTCCTCTTGAGTTTTTTTTTTTTTAATTACCTAAATATTT
Source organism: Fraxinus americana (assembly GCA_035079005.1). Lineage (NCBI taxonomy): Eukaryota > Viridiplantae > Streptophyta > Magnoliopsida > Lamiales > Oleaceae > Fraxinus > Fraxinus americana. The sequence goes on along the minus strand of CM068717.1, from coordinate 17,828,509 downwards.
TTAAATTCTCATTTTTTACCCCACAAGAAAAATAGTCTCAGCCCGCCCCTAACCGAACTCCAATTGAACTTTAACTTGTCTTTACTCCTCAATCAATGGTCAACTAAAATACATAAAACACATAAAATCAATGGTAATACGAACTAAGCGATATTTAAATGCACAATTCAAAGCCCATGTTTCCCTATACAATAAAAGAGCCACTTTTGAAAGTATCCCTATATCCCTATACAATAAAAGAGCCACTTTTGAAAGTACTGTTCACAATTTCGTCCCATTAAAACGACGTCGTTTCACTCAAAATCCCTAACAAATGAAAGAGCAACTGTTGATATTACTGTTCACACTGCCCACTTTCTGACTTTCCCCATTTCTGCACTCAATCGAAGCACCCTTTCCCATACTCCTCGATTCTTCACCCATCTCATTTCTCAAGTCTCCCCCTTCTACAACAAGCCCTCGTCTTGAGTAATTTTTTGCACAGTTAGAGAGTTAGAAACGGTAATGATTTTCATTTTGCCTCTTCTCACGTAGTGGGCACCGTCAGATTCTGTTGTTTACTTCAAAATTCGGTCCTCCTCCACCACCGTCTCTTCCGTTGCCAGATCGATTCTTCCAGCTAGACGAAGACTTCGCCTCGATCCTTCAAGCAATCTATATTTCCTCCGTGTGTTACAACTGGCTCTTGTTATTTTTAAATCCAAGTGATTATTCTTTAATTTTCATTACTCATTTTGTTCGTTAGGATTGGAAACAGTTCTTATCCTCTACTTGGTCCAGAGTTCTTTGAAAACCGATTTACCGTATCTGTAGTATTTGAAGTTTTTATATATTTCAAGTGCTGATTGACTGGTTTTTTTAAAAAAATTAACCCCCTCCCCCCAAGTGCTGATTGACTGATTGTTTGTGCTTTTATGTGCGTGTATATATTTCCAGATGAACCGGGAAAGCAGGCGATGAGTGCTATCAGGATTAAGAATTCCAGTAAGTCTCACATTGCATTTAAAGTAATCGGTTGATGCATCCCCATTTATTTCTTTCTTTTAGGAATCTTCTCCATGCCATTGCATGTTCAATACTCTTTTTTTTGTTAATTAATTATTTGATATACAGCAGCACAATGTTTTCTTCAGTACTGCAATGTATTTATATTATTGTACAACAAATTATTGTTTTATACAATATTAGCATTTTCCATTATAATATACTAAAATAAAAAATGATGTTGTCCTATAGAACTGATCAATTGATGCGTGCTTTAACCCTGTTTGATCATTAGACAAGTATATATTGGCAATCTCGCAATGTAAGTGGACAAGCTGTGTGGTGAAGTTGCTGATCCCACCTGTTTTTATTTTTCTGTTTTTGGTTTATAGTTTCAAACTACCGCGCCCAAAGAGTTGTTAGATGCGTCCCCTGGAGGTATTCTTGCTCCTGGAGAAAGTCTCGTTGCTACTGGTAATTAGCCTCTTTTAATGGTAGACCGTTTTAAAAAGTTAATTTTAATGGGTGTATACACGCACCGAGGTTAAAATACTTCTTTATGCATAATTTTAATTTGTTTGAAGCCATCTTATTATGAATATGCATTTGTAGGACAGTGTTCAAGTTCATGGAGAATCCAGAGAACAATGAAAAGTCTATGGATGAGAAGAGCAAGGTTAAATTCAAAATCATGAGTCTAAAGGTCAAAGAAGGAACAGATTATGTTCCAGAGTTGGTGAGTGCTTTGCTTATGATATTTGTGCTTATCTACTAATTGGCAATTAATTGTTGAACTATTATGTGAGTAGTTGCTTGCACAATGCCTGTCACAATTTTCCAATTGCCTTGGACATTATTCTACATCCGGTAAGTTGAATTCTCCTCTCACTTTCATTCCATATCTGCTAAGTTCATAGATATTTAAATGCATTATGGGTGCAAAACACTCAAACCTCATTAATGGCATGACATTGAATTCCCGGTACCTAAGGGACCAGTTTGTGTTAGTGCTTTGGACTTCACTACAAGTGCATTGAAGTTATCATTGCATTTTTTTTTTTTTTTGGGCTTAAATGTCAAAGATGAGGTACCTGCATTTCCCCCATAGAAAGCAGGTGATTTTGTACAATCGGGACTTGATTAACCCCTATCCCCGCTTCCTCTTGCATGATGGAAAGAGAAAACTGTAAATATAAGAAGAAGAGCAAATGACAAGTACAGAAACTGTCTTCCGGAGCAAAAAGTTCTTGTTTATATGTTGTGAACGCTTATGTGATCAGATTAGATATGCCTCCTGTTTAGCCCCAATTTTTTATAACTCATTTTTTTCCAAACTCATTTTGAACCACACATTTTATGGGACTGCAACCTTTATCAATTTTTCAGTCTCACATTTTATTGACTTTTATCAAAATCAATTAAAATCTGATTTTTAGCCAAACCAAACAGGGGCATGATGTTATTTATTTAGCACTGAACATACTCCATGGTGCTCCGCAGCTGCTTTTGCAATGTAGTGGCATCACTCACTAGATTTTTTTCTTTTAATGCAATGCCTATGGTGTGGGACAATGCAACTTTACACGGAGTAATTCACCTGCAAAATGACTTGCTAGATTGCTAAATATGTGTCATGGGACAATGCAAGTTTTCTGTGGTATATGAATTGTTCATATCAATTGAAAATGATGGTTTGACCTAGGGTAAATTACTGCACATCCAAAAATAGACATGTTTTATTGTGTGATGATCTGCATGCAGATTGATTTGACTTTTATGAGTTGGATTATTTGTTATAGAGTGTTGCATGACTGAGAATGTATAATTAACATTATTCAACTGAAACACATTCATGTGTCTCTGTTTCTGATTTTTTTCATATAATTTTTGCTCCTACTCGCACACAGAATTTTTTAACTTTGCTGGTACTTATGTTGTCCTTCTATTCATCATCTTGGAGTTGTCTATATTTCAGTTACTTTTTGGAGCTTGATTTGTCTGTCAACTCATTTTCTTAATGCATTTGTATGATATTTTACATATAATTCTGTGAGCATATACTTGGAAGTGATATTGTCACTCAGAAAAGGATTTGGGTGCTCTACTATTATTTTCATTTTCTGAACATGTTGATTGCTGAAGATAAATGCTCCATATATTAATTGTCTTTTCCTCATACTTCTAGACATAGATAAATTTGTTTGTTTTAATTGCTATAAGTTTCAGGAATAAAAATTAAGATGGTGTCAGTGAGAGCCTTCTGTGGATGCCACCGTGTTGAGTTACTAATGGCTTTGTTGGCTAGACTCTGAATTGTGGATATGATAATATGGTGATAATTGCAAATTGGGGTGCCAGAAAATATGGGCGTGTATATATTTCATGGCTTAAATTCTTCTATCGTGACTGGTAATTGCACATTGTTGTTGGAAGAAGTGGCACATAAATGCTCACCAACGAAGCTGGTGAAGTCACAAGGTACAAACTCTTACTTGTAACCTGAATGTAGGTTTCTTCTGTGTACTAGAATTAAACAATGGTAAGGTGGTACTTCCTGAATACTCGGTGTTCTGAGGTTTTTTTTGCTGTGAAATTTGAGTTTGTTGCATATTTTTTTATAGTATTCGCTTGGTTGATTTTTGGGTTTTGCATTGCAGTTTCCACTTTCGTTGCTAAAGACAGCCCAAGGCCACCCACTTGTACGAATTTTATTTAACTTGTTTTTTTTCCTTTTACATAATACTTCAAATTTAGGAGATTAGGAAATTGATTTCTTTTTCCGGATTTTCTTGAATAATAATTATGAAAAATAAAAAGCTGTGGATTCAGTTTTGGTTGGTGATGCTTATGCTGGTTCCTGTCATTTGTGATAGCCGGTGGAACTGAAAAATGGGGAGACATACAATGGGCATTTGGTAAATTGGGACACTTGGATGAACATTCATCTCCGTGAAGTTATATGTGCCTACCAAATTCTTTTGGATAACTATTTCTCCTATGGTGGTTAGATTGTCCATATGAATATGCAATTACTATCATAGTATTTTATGGGTTCCGTGTTCTACTCTTCAAAAGGAGTATATTGTTGTATTTTTCCGAGGAATTGATGATTTTTTTTTCTTTTTTTCTAAACATCTAGGAACCGAAACAAAAAAACCAAGAGTGAAAATTCACGTTCACAAATAAATTGGAAGGAAAAAAGGGGATGCACTTTTAACATATCTGAAGGTAATGCTTCTTGCTCAAAGTGCTTGGAATAACATGTATCGTTGGAACATTTTCACCTTTGATTGTTTTGTCTTCGACGATGTTATTGTGGATTTGAGGTCATTATTGTTGCGTTATTGTTTGTTGTTATTATTGATATTATTGTTGTTTTAATGTGCATCAGGAACCTTCAGTGAACCTGTCCATCCAAATAATGGATGGGGTCTGGTGGCAAGATCCCCATGTCGATTACAAAAAGGGGTATATTGTATATTGATTTGAGTTTTAAGAGTTCATTCTGTTTTTGATTTCATTAATGCAATTTTCTAAAAGGTGAATTTGCATCGATGTTCTTTTGACTGAAAGGGAAAACTTGATGACATTTTTATTTTGTACTTCAACACTAGAATCAAACTGAAGACTTGAAAATGGAATGTAATCCTGATATTAAAATTATATAAGTTTTGTTGTTTTTGAAATCGATTAATCTCAAATTTAAAAACTCGCTACCGGTGAATATTTGGATTCAATCTCTCTCTCTCTCTCTCTCTTTCCCTTTTTGCCCTTTGAATCTTGAGTTGACACACCTGAAAATGTTTGAGTGCCTGAAGATGGTTTCATTTCCAGCAAGGACAAACTTAAGGTTAGTTTTTAAATTTTTATTCCGTCTTTGAGATGCTTTTATTAATAGAAAACAACGTTTTGTGCCGGTGAATTTTAAGAATTAAAATCACTCCATGCTATTAAATACCCAACTAAACTGTAGCACGTGCATCGCACGTACGTACACTAGTATTATAAAAAATTACACTTGTCACAAATAAAAAAATCATATAAAAAGCCCACGTATCATATAAATTCATTGGTAAATTTTAGCCTATGTTCGGCTCCCATTTTTTCAAAAGCTTGTTTTCAATAAAACATTCTTCCATAAAATAATTTTAAACCAAACTCAAAAAATTTTCTTATTTTTTAACCACACATTTTCCACAAAATACTATTTCAATATGCATTTAGACCCAAAAATGAAGGCTCAAATTCGAAGCCCATGTTTATTATAAAAAAGGAAAAAATTTATAAATAAAGTGTTTACTTTACACCAATTCAAAAATCAGGTTTATAATTTGAAAATTCAAAAATCAGGGTTTTTTTAATGAAATAATAAATTATTAAATTAATTTATTATTAAATATTTAATTATAATATAATATAACTAACACACCCCACATACCCCACCCATACCACTCCGGGGATTATTCCAACGACCGTTCCGACTACCACTCTTCTCCACGATTGCTCCGATTCCGACAATTATTCCGACGACTATTCTGGTCACAGATTTACAACTTACGGTCACAGTTCAAAATTTTTGTACGTCACAATTAATTCGTTGGTCACAGATTTCAAAATTAGTTGGTCACAGATCAAAATTTATAGGTTACACGATCACAGATTTTTTTTTAGGTCACAATTCAAAATTTTCATAGGTCATAATTTATTTATCGGTCACAACTTAAAAATTTAAAAATCACATTTTGTTCATCGGTCACAGTTCACAAAATTTATAAGTCACAATACTTATTTATGGTCACAAACATCACTTTAATTGAATATAAATTATATTTAGGTCACAATTTATCAAATTATTTGTCACAATTAATAATTTTTAGGTCACACATCACGTAATGGTAACATTTTATCTAATTCATTGGTCACATATCATTTATTGATCACCGACCAACCAAATTAGTGGTCACAACCAACCATGACCACCACCAAAATCATTTGTAACCACCACTTCGCCACCGCCTCCACCAGTGGCACCATCAACATCTCAAAAATCAACACCACACCCTCCACAACACCACTATCACCACCCTAGACCCCCATCGCCACACGCACAGCCAAAACAAACACACACACAACCACCGCCGCCACCAACTTCAAATCCACACTTCGCAGTGCCCGATCCACCACCAATACCACCCTTCGACTGAAAAACCACCAAGCAAACACCGACTAACATCAACCATACAACCACCATACCCATCCAATAAATCAAACTTGAAACTAAAAAAATAAAAATTAAAACAGATCCATAGCCACGAACATTGCCTTCACCTCTACACCCGAAACGCCTTAAACTTGAAACTAAAAAAATTAAAAAGATAAAAAAAGATCCACAGCCACGAACGTCGCCTAGACATCCATACCCAAAACGCCTGTCAGCGTGTTATAACTCAAATCAAGGTGTAAAAGAAAACTCAAGCTGAAAATATCAACTGGGATTCTATCTGTTAGCCTCTTTTGTGACAATGTGAGGACTTGAAGAGATGGGAGAAGAAAGATGAGAGCAAGATGAGGGGAAGACGATTCGACATCGTGGTGACGGTTTAAAAAAAGGTTGGATCTGCGAAAATCTAGGGAAAGAGACAGGAAAATAGTGAATACAAGAGAGGGAGAGGAGAGGAAGAAGATCCAACGGCGGCGGCGGCGTAGGCGTAGTGCAGAGAGACGGCCGACGGAATTGAGAGGAGAAGTTGAGGGAATTGATTTAGGGTTTGGGGTAGATAGGGTTGGGGGAGTTATATAAATGAATTTATAAATAGATATAAAAATAAAAATAAAAAATATTTTTAAATTATGAATTAAAACCTAATTTTTCAAATATGAAACTTGAATCAGGATTTATGAAAATGGTAATTTAAAAGTAGGGCTGAGTGTAATTTCCTCTATAAAAAATTACACTTGTCACAAAGAAAAAAATCATACGAAAAGCCCACCTATCATATAAATTCATTGGTAAATTTTAGCCTATGTTTGGCTCCCATTTTTTCAAAAGCTTATTTTCAATAACACATTCTTCCATAAAATAATTTTAAACCAAACTTAAAAAATTTTCTTATTTTTTAAGCACACATCTTTGCACAAAATACTATTTCAATATGCATTTAGACCCAAAAATGAAGGCTCAAACAGGGGCTTAAACTTAATTCAAATATTGAAACCGCCCTAATCTATTTATGTTTATGAATTTATTTGTTGATGTGATTGTTCAATAAACTTATTTTAAGTTTTAAATTTTCGTACAATTAAGAAATTTATATATTTTAATTTTGTCTTTTATGTACGCATTGTTTCATTTAGATTTTTCCAGTAAAAGACATAAAATTTTGTGGTCTCTTCATAAAATTTTAGAAGAGATGGTTCGATAATGACTACAGCCTTAAGTGAGACCTATTTATTCACTTTTTGTTTTATAACTTAGAGCATGTTTGACGCCCATTTTTTGATCAAAATGTATTTTGAAATAGTATTTTGATGGAAAATGTGTAGTTAAAAAATATTTTTAAAAAATTGGGTTTGCGTGTAATATTATTTTATTGAAACATGTGTGGTTGAAAATAGTATTCTAAAAGACGTAATGTGTAGCAATGCGTAGAGGCCAAGCCATGGGTTTAGCGAGCTTAGACGAGGGATATGCGTAAAAAAACGTAAAAAGACGTATTCTTATTTTAATATTATTTTAATTTTTAATTAATCTAAAAAATTATTTAATAATTAAAAATAATGCATATCAAACATCTAAAACAAATTTACAGAAATTTTATATATTTTTTCAAAAGTTTCCAACAACAAATATAAGTTTCAAATGTAAATCAATCTTTAAATTTTAATTTAAAAGAGTTTAAAAAAATAAAAATAAAAATAGATAATAATGCACTCCTAGGAGCTAATAATCGCGTCTAGGCACTCATTAGCAATCAACAATTCTAAATAAGGATGTCAAGCCACTTGGCTTGGCGTTTTCGCCGCACATCGAGGCAACGTAAAACTGGTTGAAATTAAAAGAGAAAAATGTATTTTGAAAATAATGATAACCAAATAAGGACTTAATGCTTACAAATGAATTAAGAACCGAAAGATTTATACATGGTTTGTGTCCTTTTCTCCAACGTTTTCTGTATATTATCAGTATACCCTTGTCACAAATAACGATATAAATTACATGGGGAGTGGGGGCTGTGATTTTTTAAATTGCGGGCCTCACCCCATGTGAGAGGGCTGTCAAACTAGATGTACAACAAAGCATTTCTCACAATTTAATTGTTGGTCTGACTGATTACTTTTTATGTCAAAAAGATTATTTTAATATAATGAATGAATATTCTCCATATTAATCAAAACAATTTTAAAGTAAATAATTTATATAATTACAATCATTTAAACCAATTTTTTTAATGTAAATTTCAAACTAAATTTCCCAATTCAAACCTCATGGAAAAATTAAATTCATGAAAAAGACAATATTTCTATTTATTTATTAGCTACCAAGTCAAATATGCTTATGTATAACGCAATAATTCACAATCAAGTCGCTTTATGGCTTGTACTTGATTGGGTACAAACCGTGACTTTATTTTTTCACAACTAGACATGATGGTGATAGAATGGATGTGACTTGATATGAATTTAAAAGAGTATTACATATTGATAATATTAAACATGACTCGACGTATAATGGACATGTCAACTATGGACACGTGAAAATGCCTTTCTAGGTATGTAAGCATGCAAATTTTCTAGTCATTAATTAGGCCAAGTTTGGTATTGATGTACATTTTTAGATTGCCAACTTTAGCTATGTTGAATCGTTGATGAATATTCACTCTAGTGTCCACAGACATAGGGCATGAAAGGATTATTATTTTATGAAGGTTAAAATTGGTATTTTAAATGATGGGTAATTGGAGAAGTCAGAAGGAAATATCTGAAAATCTAACAGTTCACTAAACTTCTCAAATAGCTGTAGTGGTTTGATAATTAGAAGTTAAAGCTCTAAAAGCAATCCCAAACAGAACCTTCCTTCGTATCAAACACTACATAAATTCTCCATTCATCAAAATTTATTCATCAAATGGGAGCCCCAAAATGCATTGTGCTTTTGCTAATAGTAATATCAGGTTTCAGTACCGCGTCATTGGCAGCTATTGAAGAGGATGTAAGAACTAAATGTGCCTTCACCAGATATCCGAAGTTGTGTGTTCAAACCTTGACACGATTAGGCTTATCTGGAAATCAACATGTTGATTTCATGTCTGCACTAGTTAACAAGACAATATCGGAAATCAATGTCCCGATTTCAAAATTTGAGCAACTCAGCTCCCATTTTGTCTCTGAAGATGCCCAACTTGCTCGAATCATGGGTACATATCGTCGATTCTTTCAAATTTACAATTCTTGTCATTCTTCCTTTTTTTTTCTTTTTAACAGCTAGGCAATGAGTCTACATTCGATTCCAACTGCAGATTTGAAATGGATTCCAGTTTCCTGGTTCTTAATTTTCAGATCATTTGACTTTTCTTTGCCTGAAATTATGCAGATCACTGTCATGAGCTCTTGACAATGTCTATCAAATGGCTCAACTGTTCTTTGGTGGAGCTTAGGGAGTCACCAAGAAAGCGCAAGGAAGAGGTCCAAACATGGCTGAGTGCTGCTATAACATTCCAACAAACATGCAAGGATGCAGTAGAGGCTCAGGCTCCATCGAATGTATTCCTGGCTGAAATTTCCAGGAAAATGGACTATCTTTCTGAACTGACCAGTAATCCATTGGCCCTGGTGAACCAAATCCCTGGAAATTCAAAAAACAAAATTTTCACAGGCAGGCATCTTTTAGAAGAAGAATTTTTTCCCAGCTGGGTACCCAGGAGTGATAGGAAACTGCTTCAAAGAAAAAAAATAAAAGCAAATGTTATAGTCGCCAAAGATGGCTCAGGGAACTACAAAACAATCTCAGGTGCCATCCAGGCTGCGACTGGGAGTCGATTCATAATCTATGTAAAATCAGGAATTTACAACGAAAAAATTAACAGCAACAAATATGGGATTATGCTAATTGGTGATGGAAAATACTCAACTATCATTACTGCAAGTAGTAGTGTGGCTGGGGGTTCAATGCTACTGGACTCTGCTACATTTAGTGAGTCCTCTCTGTACTCTCTAGTTACTTAAAATTAAATCCTTGTAGTCATAAGTTTAATGCTTTAGCTGCCATTTAGGGTCCAAAAAGTATCCCTATTTTTTCATGCTTTGGCTTTTATATGGCATTCAAATTTACATTATTAGCTAGTAACTATTTAATATGCGAAACTGGCCCTTTTCTGTGCAACTTTCAATTTAAGAGATCTAAAGACAGATTCCAGCCACCGGAAGATTGATCGTCGTCTTCTTTTATTTTTTGTCAGAAATTACAGGAAATGGGTTTATAGCACGAGATATCGGGTTTCAGAATACGGCAGGCCCACAAGGAGCACAAGCCGTGGCACTAGCTATAGCGTCAGATCTGTCCGTTCTGTATAGATGTAGCATTTCTGGTTACCAGGATTCATTATACGCAGTCTCCCTTCGCCAATTTTACCGCGAGTGTGACATATATGGTACCATAGACTTCATATTTGGGAATGCTGCTGCTGTAATCCAATCTAGTAATTTGATCCTTCGTCAACCAGTTGTTGGAGCATACAACGTGATCCTGGCAAATGGCCGGACCGATCCAGGGCAAACCACAGGATTCTCCATCCAAAACTGCAAGATTACTGTCAGCTCAGATTTTTCTCCTGTTAAGCATTCCTACAAATCATATTTAGGGAGGCCCTGGAAACAGTTTTCCAGGGCGGTTGTAATGGAATCAAATATTGGTGATGCAATTGCGCCGCAGGGATGGATTGAGTGGCCAGTGGCCAACTTTTTTTCTTATTCAACGCTGTACTTTGCTGAATATGCAAATACGGGCCCCGGGGCTGGAACTTATGGGAGAGTTAAATGGCCTGGTTTTCATGTCATTGGAGAAACAGAAGCCTATAAATTCACTGTTGATTTCATTGATGGAACAGGCTGGTTGCCCGATACTGGAGTCCCTTTCCTTCCTGGTCTAGGTGGTCCAATTCCAGCAGACTATAGCTTGAATTAATACAGATCTAGAAATAAGTATTTAAAAAAGTCATTTTTTGCACGAATTTCTAGTTAAAACATCCAAGTTTAAACAAAGTAATAATATATTGCGTGATATATAATTATTATTCCTCTGGTGGAAGTAATAATACATTCTTATTTTGATTTTCATTATTCAAGTTTTTGAATTCCCGCGAAATTTTCCTAGTACAGTAGAGATCTCAAAATGGATCGGTCACACAGAATTGGCTGGGCCTGGATCTAGGCTCGAATCATCTGTCTCGGTTATTGGTCTAGGTTTTGACTAGGTAACATTTTCAAAGGGGACTGGAGCAGATCAGTCCATAGCCCGGCCGAAAAAAGGCCTATCTGAGATTTTAGACTTTTTATTTTTAAAAAAAATTGAATTGCAAAATAAAATGAAGATTGTCTGTTTTGATTTAAATCAAGGCAGAAAGAGTCAAATCACATGTAATTTCTGCCTTGAAACATGGCAGAACTTAGTTACTCTCTCGAACCATCAAACTGAAGTGGCCCGCAGTTCGTCCAGGCTCGAGCTTGTCGTCGTTTTAGACTTGTGGAAATTACACCATGTACATTCTTTTCTTAAAAACATTAAAATGTGTCCTATTTTTATATCTATTTTAATCAAAAACTTTTAAGAAAAATTAGGGCAGATGGTACCCCCAATTTTTTCCCATATTGCGTAAGTGGTACAATTAATATTCCTCTGTTTGATAAACTGTTTAACAAACATGGTCTCAAGAAGAATATGAAAAAGATACCTGCGGGTCCTTGTTTTACTAGGTACTTGGCCAAAATCATTGGTTTTGTTTATTAAATTCCTTTACCAGAACTAAGGCATTGTTTGATAAGGCAACTTTTCTTGGGAAAAAGGAAAATGAATTCCATTTCCAACAAAATTGTCTTGTTTGATGGCAAAAAGTTGACTAGAATTAATTTTCTTGAGACTCAGCTCACGCGCCATCTTTCCTTGAAATTGTGGAAAATGATTTCCTCTAACTTTAAATATTTTTTTTTATTTTTGACAATGAAAACAAATTTCATAACCACGTGTAAAAAAAAAAATTCACTTTCATAGACAATTTTGATACAAACAAAGGTCAAACGAACACTAAACTTTGACGAAAAAATGATTTTTTAGGAAATATTTTTTTTTCGTTTTTTTTTTTATAACTTTTTGCCAATGGAAACAAATTTTATAACTAATTGAGGAAAAAAATTTCACTTTAATGGACAATTTTGATGCAAACGAAAGTCAAACAAGCACAAAATTTAAAAATTTTCCGAGTGGAAAATTATACCAATCAAACACACTTAATTAATAATTCTATGCAAAACAATTTCTACACAATTACTTTCCTTGAAATTCATTTTTTTCTACTCATTTTCTACCTTTACAATCAAACGGACCCTAATGGAAAGAACAACATACTTTCGAGCCATAATGAAAGATTAGGGAGGTATTCCACAAAACGGGCAAACGTTAGGGGGTATTACTCTAATTACCCTTTATCAACAGAATTTATAATGCATGTACTGAGAAAAAAACGTTACAATAGAATAGAGGAAGAGGAGGGCTTCCAAGTTGCAACATGGATTTCAGTCACAACTGGAAAAAGGAAGAAAAAATTATTGTTGGAAGCATGATAAATGGAAACAGTGAATTTGGTTTGGTAAAAATATCTTCAGAGATTTGATATTTTGAATGGAATTCCAAGAGGTTGGAAATAGGAATTGAAAAGGGCAAACCAGCAAAAACCGTGGTCACTGGGTTGTCCAGTTCTTTACCATTTTTTATAACCAAGGTACGAAAAATTCTCATCTGTACAAAGAAACTATTGATAGAAACCGACCACTGCAATTAGCAGACATCAGATTACACATTATGATAATCCTCAATACAGCAGCAGGCTGATGCCACATTATTTAATCCTTCAATAACAATGGAAATGCCTAAGAAATGGAGTCATGAATGTCAATATTATTGATACCATAAGACACATGTCCGCGCACCACATGTTATGTCATATTTCCTGAAGTTCTATCGCATCTTTGACATGGCCACAACATGCTTTAGACCTAAGGTCTTTTCTTTTATATCATGGCATCTTCAGATATATGGTACCCACATACAACATATACTTAACAGAATACGAGGAATAAAGCATAAATTATAAATCTTCTGGTTGATAAAGAAGGTAGAGCTACAATTTAGAGAAATTAAACACCACAATTTCCTCTTCATCACTAAATTCACATGTATAAACTATCCCATGGGATTCATCACTTCAAAATATGCCTGCTCCTATGACTCTCAAATTTTCAGTGTCAAAAGGGAGCATCTAAGTCAAATCAGAGTAAAGCTAATTTTCTTCTCAAGGTTTTATACAAACAACTAATATTTACTCCGGTCTCCGGATAATTCTAATGCACCACCTCAACCAACTTACATGTAGAAACAATAAGGATGTCATATTCAGCTCAATGCTTACACTTAGAGCAGTAGTGTGACTTCAAGTGGGCTCCACAGTTGTAGCAGAACGTATATTTACACCTAAAATCAACAGGAAGATAGTAAGAAAAATTAACTTTTAATTGAAAGGCAAATTTTCTGGTCAAACTAGTATATAATAGACCACTCCATTTCATCAATTAAAGGCAATTATATCAGTAACACTAAGAGTCATACGTTCAGATTGAAGTTCAGAGTAAAGATAGAGAAATCATAAAAATAAAAAACTGAAACAAAAGTACATCAGAATATTGTATCATCAGAAAAATATTAAAATATTGGCTGTGATTCAAGAGGCTGAAAGTTTTCTAACGAAATAAGCAGTCCACAAACCATTGTAACCATGCATACAAGGTAATTAAATTTTAAAAAGATAATAAAATATTCGAGGTGTGTTTGGAACACAATAATTGGCAACGCCTTACAGTGCACCAGACAAGATTGTAAGTTCGTCTTGTTCCTTAGTGTTCACCAGTCCACACATGCCATAAGAGTCATGACATAGACTGCAGTAAAGACTAAAGATGGACAGCTGCGAAAGACAGAAATTTGTGCTTAGATACCGACAATCACAAGAAAAGTATCTGATTACATCAAATTTCCAGAAAACGTTTAATTTATATTGTACAGTGTGAACCTTCCACACGCATCAATCTTGCTCTGTACAGTGCATTATCAAATATATAGCTTATCATCAATCTGGCTCCCATATAATGTAATTGATCATAAAGTAATTGCCATTATAATCGTATTGAAGTTCAAGAAAAGGGGAAGAACAAATGTTTGGTATTTATGGTCATTGGGTAATAATTTGATTGCAAATTTATTTTGAGGTCACCAATGATGCCCTTTGTCCAAAGAAGACCTATAAGATAATTAATGTCCGAATGGTCTTTAAACAACTCAATTCAACATAAACTAAGTCATTTTGCACCACTCCAGAGCCTCTGTTGGTCGACAAAAGACATGCCACAACTACCTATTCTCCTTCTCCTCATATTAAGTTCCTTTACCAGCAACAAAAGAAGGAACAAATTCAATTCATTTATGGACAATTCATTTATGGAAAAAAGAGAGTTCATTACTGCAAAAATCTACTTGGATACACAAGTATAAGTGCAATGCAATGCAATAAACTAAACAAACCTGCATGTCATGAACAAGCAGCCTTCAGATTTCTCCACATAGAAGCAGCATTTGGGGCACCTCATCCAATTCTTACTCTTGGCAAGATTCATCAGCATTATATCCTCGTTGTTCCTTTCATCCTTCTTTAACTTCTGAAATTCTGCACACTGTATCCCCACATGCCATGGAACCTTACACTGCACACAAAAAAGCCTATTACAATTTGGGCATTCCGACTGCGTAATAACCTCAGTCGCTCCCCTCATGTCATCAATCAGCATCGCCGAGCAATCCTTGAATGGGCAATAGAACTTTTCAGAGGCCAAAACCACTGCCTCACATAGCGCATCACCCCACATATCGAACACTTGTTTAGGCAAGATTGAACGACAATGGTGAGGCTCTAAGATACCCTTACAGCCCAAAACGGGGCAAGTAATTATAGTAGTATTCTCTTTTAACTTAGATGCCACATATTTCGCCATGCATTCTGAACAGTAAGAGTGAGTACACCCCAAGACGCGAAACAGCTCACTAGTCGGCTTCTCATCCACGCAGATTTCGCACACGAACGTCATAGGAAGCCCAGATTCTACATCCTTTGCTGGTTTTTGGTTTGACGACTCACCCTTGTAAAGCTTTCTGCGGATTTTTGGCAATGAATCAAGAACTTTCACTTCATCATCATCACTCTCAAGATCATAATATTTGAAATCTTGGGAGAGATCAATGACCCTCTTGGCTCTAAGAGGGTAATCTTCAACTGAAATGGGGTTCATTTTGCTGGTTCCCTTTTTGAATGAAGCGGGTGTTGAGTATAGCACTAAAAGATCATCGTCAACCGAAGCAGCAGTAGCATCATTATCAGCAATATTCAAAACTTCCAAAACCTCAGTCGCCATGGAATTGATTTTTTGAAGTGCTGTTTCTGATTGATGAGGATGAAATTTTATATGGGTTTGATTTAATGAAGCAGCAGTAGCATCATTATCTGCAGTATTCAACAATCCGTAGTTGTATTGGCAATCGTATATGAAAGAATTTGGGAAATTTTGAGGACGACACTAGGGTTTCGAAAAATCATTTACTACCAGGATAATTATCAATTTGAATTTACTTTGTACGGTGGCGTCTCCTGGTATACCGAATTCTATAATCTTCGCCAGCACGTTTGGCTAATTAAATTGAAAAATTCTTCAAGTACAGATTATTTGTTACAAATTTTACACAGAAATTCTAAAATTGTCTCATGATGTGGTCTCATGTGAATAAAATAATGACAAAACCCCATCGCTGCACTTATGATGTGAGTTGTCCGGCAAGTACGGGGATTTAAATCTCTATACTTGTAGCTTGGTTCAATTAAATTTACCTTTTTTAAGAAAAAACAAATATTTCTGAATATAATTATTTTTATTTACAAGAATATTAATTTGAAATAGTAAATAACTTATTTTCGATAAGAATTTATCGATTGTAAAAATAAGTAAAAAATTTTAAACTTGTTATTAAGAATTAGGAAAAATCTATATGTACATCAGCAAATACAAAAAGTTTTACCTAGGATGACGTGACGATATTTTCAATTCAAAAAATCGTCAAAATTGCAAATGAATTGGTCATAGACACTATTAAAAGAAAAGGTATAACACTCTCTCTCGCCATCGTTCTCTCTCTCTCTCTCTCTCACTATCGTTCTCTTCAGACCAGATCGTCGATAAATCTCCTTCAAATCCGAAGGGTGGCAGTTCAAGCACCTTCTCGGTCGACGGGGAAGACGACGGTGACGCAAGTACACGTAATCTCCTTCAAAATCTGGTACCCCTTTTATTTTGTATTTTTAATATTTATTTTATTCTACATATGACGAACAAATAAATCTGAAAGAACCATGGGTCCTTGTAGAAGGGATTAACGCTAGATTTATTGTTAGCCTAAAGATGTAAATTTTAGAAATCAGACTCGTATAGTTTCTTTATACTAACAGCCCATTGAGAAAGCACAGTATGTTGAACTCCGTTTGTATACAAATAGTGTCTGGGTGATTACTTGGAAATGTTTGAACATTTTTTTGGACAATATTTGCCAAGTCTATCTACTGGATTATATTTTGTTTGCCAAGTTTATCCACTGGATTATTGACACAGAAATTAATAATTTTCATCTAAGTAGAATGTATGTAGATCAATTCTCTCAAATCTCTCATGTAATAGAAATATTTTGTGTGGAATCCTTATCATTTGTAGATGCTTATACTGCTTGAATTTGACACTTATCTTTTTCGTTACTCACGTTGTCGATTTATGAACAAGTGGTAATTTTTTATATTGAATTAGGATTGTTCCATGGCCGGGAAGAATAGGAAGATTTGTCATTCTTGTAGGGAGGCAGGACACAGGCTACCAGAATGCCCCAAAAAGATGAGATGCCCAAAATGTAGCGAGAGCTTTGTTAGGTGGAAAAGAATTCCGACAATAAAGGGAAACTGTCCCATTCTTGTACCCCCGGATGTAGGTTTTTCTAGTTTTCTAACGTTTAGCCCCACAAAGAGTATTCGTTGCAAGTTGAATCAAGTGGCACTATCACAGGAAGTGAACTCGTCGACGATTTGTCTCGTATGTTGAAAATGTGTGCAAGAATAACCGAGGAGAGGGAATTGGAGATTTCACTCAATATAACTATGTGCAAGGGGAAAAGAGTCTCGGAAGATTTAATATGAAGAATGTCTATTTGGATGAATTTGAGTTATTGTAATTATTTGGTTTTATGAGACTGTTTTTATCAATGTTTAGGTGCATATTTCAAGCAATGATATCACTTTGTTATGAGCATGTTGCCTGTTGTTATCAATGTTTTTATGCTTAGTGCTAATGATTTGATTGGTTAAGAATGGAACTAGAGCAGAGTTGGGTTTGATTCCTATTTTTCCAACACTTAATTTCCCAAATCATTACTCAATTGTTGAAACGGCAATGGCTATTAAAGTGCCTCATGAAGAGAACATCATTATTTTTACTTTGTTTTGCTGCAGATGTTGGATATCAAAAAAACAGGTGAACTTCTGTCACAGTTCACCTCTTATATAAATAAGACCATTCTTTAAAAACCAAAATCAGACTATGCTTTAAACCACGTCAAGCATGTCATTTAACTGTTTACACAAATACATAAATTAGACCATGCACCAAAATCAAACTAGCCTGTCATCAAGCATGTCATTTAGCTATTTACACAAATACATAAATCAGACCATGCTTTAAACCCCAAAATCAAATCAGCCTGTCAAGCATATCATATAACTATTTACTCATGCATAAATTAGACCATGCTTTAAACCCCAAAAGTAAACTAAACGAATTTCTAGATACCTTAAACCTCTAAATCAAACTCGCCCACGCTCTCATGTGTGCCAACTTATTGGGAAGGGAAAGTTGTTGGTATGCAAACCTCCTGACAAATTGAATTGATAGTGTCATTTACAAAAACACTTGTTATGGGAACTCAAATAAGTTGGTGTATATCAATCTCAAGTTCAAATACCTAAACTATGAATGGGGCTGAAACTTTGGCTTCTTGATTTTTCGATGTACTTGAGTTCGTTGCCACCTGTACGGCATGGAAATAAGCAATCAATCTAAATATGTGCTTGAAAAAAAACTTGAAATCATACCTTACGACATCTTATTTTTTAGAACCAGCTTCTAGATAACTCTTTCGGAGAAGTTTTTTAGAAGCTCCCTTGCTTTTCGTGCATTCCGGGTCCAAAATGGTTTCGCTCGGACACTTTCTTGCTTCATCAAAGCATTGGTAGCCAACATTCCTAGACTTCAACATCGATGATTGTATTGTTTGGAATTCAATCCACTCCAAAATTCCCTGCAACTATGATTCGTCGTGTGCTACCAAGTCAGCTAACTTCGTAAAAGCACTGCACATTTGCTTTGAGTACTAAGCCAACCATTGTAATTGATCGAGACTCTCATCTACAGTCTGTTCACGTCCCTCCTCCATCTCTTTAAAATGTACTTCTCGGGAAATAATTTCACTTGGTTTCGAATCAAAACTGCAATTGCATGCTTGCAAATAATTCCTCTGAACTCAAATAAGTGACAAGTACACTCAAACTCACATTCATCTCTACGAAAGCACGCTTTAAACATTCTTGTCTGCATACATTTATTGACAATAATGTCCTCACGTACGTCAGACATAGTATGCAAGTACGAATCATGAATAGATGGACTTCACAATATACATTTTCGGTAAATTGTTCTTGGAACTCCTTGAACTTCATGATTGTATAAACAGATTGGAATTGCTTCTCCATTTCATACCTGGTCGCACATGGTACCATGGATGAACATGATTTAAAGTCAGCTTGGAACTCTTTCTCAACTTTAATTCTCAATGCACGTTTATACTGCTCTACAAATTGCTTTAGTGATGTTTTCGAATGAACATAACCATCAAAAAATGCATTATTGCCCTCACTTCGTTGTGTGGTTGACATACCCACCCAAAATGAAGTTTTCAAAAAGCATGGCACCCATCCACTTCTTTCATTATATAGACCTGCCAACCAAGCATATTCTAACAATTCGTAATCTTCAAGTATCTTACTCCAACCTTGTTCAAATTCGTAATCTTCAAGTATCTTACTCCAATTCATGTACAGTAGAAATAATAGAAGCTTTATGTCTATGGCCGCCGAATTTTTCTGGTAACTTTTTCAGAATATGCCACAAACACTATATATGCTTTGTATTCGGAAACACGATTTCAATTGCATTTTGCATAGCACGATCTTGATCTGTAATCATTCCACTAGGAGCTTGATCATGTATACTGTTACGGGTTAATGAATAGAATCGACACGTGGCGTCACATCACGATGGTGGGACCAGCTTGATTAAATCAGGATACGATTCTATAGCCTCAGTCATGGGTTCCGAGACCCTCACTATTATTCCGAGGCCCTCACTAGTACTCTGAGGCCCCTGCTGCTAACGTCCGAGGCTCATTAAAGGCCCACTTATGGGGATTCGTCCATGATGAAAATCTTCAACAAATGATTGATGTGACTCTTGTGTAAAGTTTGTTTATATCTTGTCTTGTCAATGTAAGAACATTTAATGTTTTGTAAGGCTAGGGGAGTTAACTTGATGGCTAGGACTTGATGTCTTGGCCGAGGAGATGGTGCCACGTGCGATTTGATCCAAAGGTCACAATTTGTGTTGTAACACTATAAATACCCCAACCATGTAATACTATGGAGACTAATGCAAAATTGGAGAACAAACTGAATCTTTTGGAGCCATATTTCTCTCGTTTCAACATCATTTTTACAACACGAAAATTACAACTACAAATCCTGTTATTTATCGATTGGTTTCTTATACAATCGCATTCTTTCTTCATGCCGGATGCCCGAACTCTGACGTCTCGTGTGGCGAGCTCCTCCCACGCCTAGATTCTGGAAATTTTCTGACCGTTCATAGGCACAAGCGTGTTGGACAAGGCTTGCACGTGCACGAGTGGGCCCGACATCTATTGGCAACATTTTTGGGGTCAACACATACATTCAAGCCATGTCCTGAAAAGCCATACGAAAGTCCTTATATCTTCATTTGAGACCAAACCACATCCGAGTAGAGTTGATTGTCCATGATAGTTCACCCCGACAAAAGGAGCGAAAGGCATTTCGTACTTGTTAGTCAAGTATGTCGTGTCAAATGTAATTACATCACCAAATTTCTTACACGCTTGTCTGCACCTGTTATCTCCCCAAAACACATTCATCAACTGGGTATCGTCATCCAAATCTATACTGAAGAAGAAACCAGGACTGGTTGCTTACATTTTCGAAAAATATGCTTGTATTGCAACAGCGTCTCCTTCACCAACTTTTAAACGTCAGACTTTGTCAATGAGATTTCTAAAATATTACTCAACGCATGTAATCTTTTCATAACCACCAGCTTCAACTACGGCTGAGTTAAAACTCTTATGTTTAATGATATACCAGCTATTTCATTTATTTCAAGATGTCTTCTCATACGTGCACTTATTTCTCGATTGCATCGATATAGTCTTGATTTGGATGGGCTTGTTCTATGATTATGCTCTAGATAGATAGTATTAATACTCCACGTGCCACTAAGTTCTGAACATGTTGTCAACTTCAATTTACAACCTGTTTGCATTGTTGTTGAGGCTTCATAACTGCATTAGTACCACTGATTCGACGACCATCCCGACTACATGTAAAACGTTACATAACATACAATCCCGTCATCACCCTTCTTTGAATTTCTTTTCCTCACCGGAAAATCGATTTGGTACGCATAGTTCTTGTAAAATTCGAACACCTCATTCTCATCTTGAAATTTAATTCCAACACTGGGCATAATAATATTAGTTCCTTCTCGTAAGCTCATTTGGAATGTCGTCTTCGGATGAAGGAATTTCCAAAAAGCCTGCACTTACAACAAAACAAACAATAATCAATTCAATTACATTGCACAATTTACTATTCATCAATGTAACTTAATCCCAAGTCTATACTGAAGAAAAGCATGAACTATTGATTAACTATTGTGAAAAGCAGTTTCCTATTGCCTCAACTCAAAACCCATATGCTCATTCACTACTTTCATCTTCTTGATTTCCAACTTCATCACCTCCAATTTTCTGTCCTTTCGGGTAAAATGCTACCATTTATAAAAAAATGTTCTCAACCAAACAATAGTTCAAGTACCAATTTCGTGCACACAGTAATTTGAGAAAAAAAAAATAATAATAATAATAAGTGCTTTTCAAAGTCAAAATTCCACCAATTCTACAACAAGTTGAAGAAAAATACAGTGAGAGTAAGGTAAAAACACCATAAGACAAAAGGAGTTATAAATTGACAGGGAACAACATACGTAGATATAGAAAAGGAACTCACATCACCAACATATGAAGATTAAGAAGAAGAAAAGTTACCCATCCTCTTACCACCGTCGGAGTTGCCTCCGTCCGTTTCATCTTCATCCCCAAAATAACTGGGTTTGGGGTCCGCCGCAAATGATGGGGATAACAACATGGGGTTCACCATCGTGTCGACGCCAGCGTCGATGTTACTGGAATCGTCGAATGGGTTTTCCCTTCGTTCCATTTCTTCTCGGTTGCCTAGGGGGTTTGGGAAATGACGGGGAAAAATGGGTATGGGTTAAAAAATATCAGATTTTTTTTTTCACTTCACTTCAGTGAGATTTTGACTTTTAAAAAAAAGCCACATCAGCACACTGTAAGAAATTCGATGAGTCATGGCTGTAAGTGTAGCATGATCCTAAGAATTATATACCGAACCAATATCACTTGTTAATAAATAAATGAACGAAAATAATATGGCAATATAAAAATCAAAGAACACAAGATTTACATACTAAACAAAAAGTTACAATGGTAGAAGAGGAGAATTTATTAATATTAACAATAGAGTATTACAAATTATTAGGTAGGATGTAAAGATAGATTTTTTTTATTGGTTTACTCTTCATATATACATAGTGCAAAGAAGAGCTTAAGATATGGTGAAATTCAATTATAACAAGCATATACAATAATGAAGTGTTTCGAATAAAATAGGATCTAAAAATCTGCCAAAATCGCAAACTGTACATTCCCAGGATAAGACCGCCGCTCAAAGCAGCCTCCTCGCTAACATCGACATTAGAACTCCTATTATGAGCGCTCGAGTGGGATGATGGGGCGAGTGCGAGTGTCGGACGCAATCCTTCTTTCTCCTTGCACGATTTTTCCTCTCATATTGCAAATAGGACTCATTCAAGTTTTCTTCAAATTCAACACAAATCATCAACTCCCAATTAAACCCCAAATTGAATTAGGACTAGAATTTACAAATAGACTTTATCTAGAATTCCTAAGTAGACTTCAAATAGAATTTCCAAATAGTCTTTCAAATAAAATTTGGGTTACATTCTAATTCTAACAAACTCCACATTAACACGAATACCACTACAATTAACAAAACTTCAAAAATTCTCCACCTGAAAACAAATTTCACTGCAAGAAATAAAACTTAACGTCTCAACAACAAATTCTCCACCGAAATTTCTTCAACTGAAAAATTTTCCACATTTTCCACAAAAATCCAACTAGGACAAACTTAATAACTGAATATTGACTGGATTTCAAGTACGGCTCAACAGATTACTTTGGGCAGCAAAATTGTTTGAATTATCACTAAGAACAATAAGATCACAAATAAACTTAATAATGACCAAACAAGGTATATACATACCGTGTAACATGATCAACATAACTAACTGCTTTTGTAGAAAATTCTTTGCTAAACTCAATACCTTCAACCGCACATAAAGCAAAATCAATAAAATTAACTTCACAATACATCTATGGAGGCTAATATCTCTCCTGGGTCTATATCTAGTAATTGAATATCGATGCACTGCCAGTAGTAGTGACAAAACGGAATTACGCTTAACTTCTAAATTCAACTGAGATATATTCTTTAATATAGACCGTTGTAAATCCAAGCAAGATATATAGCTGAGACCTACTCCGTCATTTCATCACAATATGGCCACATGTACTAACCTTCAAGATTCCACCTGCACAAGTGTACTTCTACCCTTTTGAATCAAAAGTACTTAAGCAAATAAAATTTCTCTTCAAATCTGGAACATGTCTTGCATCATCAAGTGTTTGACAATCCCATCAAATATCTTAATTCTGACCATTCCAATATCTGCTATCTTACAAGGCATATAATTACACATTATCACAACACCTTTGGAAACTATTCCATATTTTGAAAGGAAATCCCGATTAGGACACATATGAAAAGTGCAAATTGTATCAAGAATCCAAGCATTGTCAAGTTTGGAGTCGCTTTCAAAAATCACCAGAAGTTCTCCATCATTGTAACTATCTTCCGCAATACTGGCTTCACCTGAAGTTTCTAATTGTTTTTACTTCTGATTTGCAGCAACTAATTGCTTCTTATTCCACAACTTATAATAATCTTTCTTAATGAGCCCCGTCTCTTGCACTAATTACAGACTTTATTATTCTAATTAGACCTTGATGTGCCCATCTCATAATCACCATTTACAACAAAGCCATTTTCATGAATCTCAGATCCAATAAGATGCTTCATATTTTCCTTTGAAAATAGAGCACAATAAAAAAAATTAATGGTGAGAGTATCATAACTGTATAAAATCATATCTCTAGAAGACATGTATAAAGTGGACAACGAACACAATAATATCAACCATAAATATTCTTCATCATACTTAACATCCAAGGTTTCAAAATCAGCGATTATTTCCTTAAAAATAGTTAGGCGATCTTCCAATGATGTACCTTCTGTTATACGATGAGAATACAATCACTGCTTGAAGTGCAAATTGCTAGTTATATTTTTCGTTAAGCATAACTGCTCCAATTTCAATCATAATGCAATTCAAAATGTCCTAAAGAATATTATTCGGAAGATGAAGATGTATTTTTGATAAGGCCTTTCGATCCCCACGTTGTCTCTCCTCCATACTACAAGTTGAGGGCGTCTTGTCAAATTTCAACAACACATCATCCAAATTCAACTGAGCGAGCATTGTTTGCATCTTTACTTGCTAAAGCAAAAATCTGATGTTAGGATCTAGCCGTGGGATATCATACTTCATAGTTGGCATCACAAAAATCAAACCTTGAATTGAGTTTATCGAACCTCGCTTTAATACCACTTATTAAGAATTATGTATCGAATTGATATCACTTGTTAGTAAATAAATGAACGAGAATAATATGAAAATTAAATAAGAACACAAAATTTAGGTGGTAAAAAAAATTACCCCAGTAGAAGAAGAAAATTTATTAATATCAATAATGGAGGATTACAAATTAATGTGTAATGGAGGATTACAAATTAATGTGTAGAAGGCAAGGATGAATTTTTCTAGAGGTTTATTCCTCATATATATAGTGAAAATAAGATACTAAGATATGTTGGAGTTCAACTATAACAAGTCTATAAAATAATAGAGCGTTTGGGATAAAATAAAATTCAAAATCTACTAAAATCACGAATTGAACATTCCCCGAATAAGATCATCTCTCGAGCAGCAGTCTAGTGAACGTCGAGTGGGAGCTGACCGCTCGAGTGGCCTCCCCGCGTACAACTAGCATTGGAACTTCTGTTCTGAGCACTCGAGCGGAATGATTGGCTTGTAGCTATTCCCGATGTGATACTTCTTCTCCTTGCACAATATCTTCGTCTCTTTTTGTAACCTGGACTGCTTCAAAACTCTTCAAGTCCAACATAAATAATCAACTCCCATTTAAAACTCCCAAATTGAATTCCAACTAGAATTCACAAATAGATTTCAACTAGAATTCTCAAGTCGAGTTCAAATAGAATTCCCAAATATTCTTCCAAATAGAATGGAGTCACCTTAATTCTAGCACTTGCCAAATATCCATGATGACATTCTTGTCAATTAGAAAAAGTAAAATTGAGAAATATGGGGTGTATTCAATTGTGATTTTTGAAGGCTTTTATGGACTTTCTAAAATGATGATTTTTGTGAATTTCGTGAACTTTTTATCGATTTATATAGAATTAATGGAAGTCTTTCATATACTTCTATAAACTTTAATTTTAGAACTTTGGGGTTGTTTGAGCTCCATTTTGTTTTTTCAAAAAATGCATTTTGCAAAGTGTTATGATGGAGAATTCGTGGTAAAAAAATAAGAAAAAATTTTGAGTTTATGTATAATATTATTTTATTGAAAAATATGTGGTTGCAATATTGTCAAATCATTGTTGAAGAATACATTTTGATGGAAAAAATGAGGCTCAAACATGGGCTTTTATAGACTTTTATAAAATTCAAAAACCTTTTGAAAACTTTCACTTAAAATAGAATTCATAAGAACGGTATGAAATTCTAATGTACGAGGTGATGATTCCCACAATATCCTTTGCCTCCCCTTCTAATAAAAAATAATTTTAAAAGAACAAAATTTTAAATCACCTTAATTAATAAATAATAATCAATCTTTCATTAAAAAAAAAATTAGTATTTAGTATTGTCAATATAACATATCTTTAAAGAGTAAACAAAAATCAATATTTTTAAATTCAATTATAAATTAATCTGTTTTATATTAAATATTATAATTTTTAATTAGAAATAAATCTTTTCATTAAAAAATGGATGAAAAAGAAAAAAGTTATAAGAATTTTAGTTACGGTTTAGGGGGTAGCCTCCCTCATGCTCAGGGCACCATCCCTAGCACGCACAAGAAAAAGTACGCACGCACCCATTCTCGATTGTTTTCGTTATTTTTCTTCTTTGACTCATGATTGGTTATGTAATTAACTTAATGAATATTTGTGATATTTTTGATGAATTATGACTCTTGGAAAAAGTTGTTTAACATCTATAAATAAGATTGATTGGTTTCTTATATGGCACATGAAAATATATGAAAGATAAATTATCCGTCATCTTGGTTTCTTATTTTCTTGCATATTTTGCCAGCATAATGTTCAAAGTTTGTTCGTGTTTTGTATAAACAATTGTCTCATGATTAGAGACAAGCTTCTTGAGTTTGGTACTGTGAATACCAATACGTGTCTTATGCAATGGAAGTCTTGAAACTACTTAAGCCAACCCTAGAATGAAAAGAAAAATATTTCTTGAATCAACTATATTGTCTCTCTAGTGTGATCTTATCTGGTGTTTCATTGGTACATGACATAGATACCATAGAGAGGCTGCA
The DNA here is from genome assembly GCA_035079005.1 of Fraxinus americana. NCBI lineage: Eukaryota > Viridiplantae > Streptophyta > Magnoliopsida > Lamiales > Oleaceae > Fraxinus > Fraxinus americana. The sequence continues at coordinate 17,801,886 of CM068717.1, read as the reverse complement.
TTGTTTTCTAGATGAGTCTTTGCTTATTCGTGTACATTATCAGAGTGGGGAAAAATATCATCTTAGGTAAAGCTAACACTTGCTTTGGAATCTATTGTAAAGTTATTATTTTCAAATCATTGTGAAACATCTTCATCATCAGGTTTGTCTGGATCTTCTACATAGGTACATGTTACGATTGTTTTTTCAAATTAGAGTTCATTGGGATTTTCTCCAACTTCGTCCAATTCTTATCCCAGCCATTGCGAATGTAGAACCTAAACAATAGTACGACGTTTAGACCCCACAACAAAGACGAACCCCAGTGAGGTCCAATGTAGGCACGTGCCTGCACTGAATTTTTGGGCCCAACCCAAATACCCACTTTTTTTCTTATTTTTATCTTTTAGGAATTGGCGCAACCAAGAAACCCAAATCTAATTCAATTTCCAACCCATACCCAACACCATTCAACTTTATTCTCACCCATTCTTTCTCCTTCCGCTCCGCCATTCGACTTTTGGGGCACAGACGGACTCTCACGGACACTGCACAACGTTTAGACCCCACAACAGAGGCGGACCCTAGTGAGGTCCAATGTAGGCACGTGCCTGCACTGAATTTTTGGGCCCAACCCAAATACCCACTTTTTTTCTTATTTTTATCTTTTAGGAATTGGTGCAACCAAGAAACCCAAATCTAATTCAATTTCCAACCCATACCCAACACCATTCAACTTTGTTCTCACCTATTCCTTCTCCTTCCGCTTCGCCATTCGACTTTTGGGGCATAGACGGACTCTCACAGACACTACACGGATGGACTGTTCAATCTCCGCCATTCCACTCTGCCATTCGACTTCTCAACCTCTCAAAAACTCTCACCTGGTGTCGTCTCCCCCAATCTTGTAATCTCTTGAGATTCTTTTTGTTTTCGAGCCTTAGATGGCAGTCGATAGATGCCTTTGATTCCACAGTCAACTCAACAGACGATAGAAAAGGAAGAAGAAGAAGCAATCTTGTTTCTCTTTTCTTTTTATTTGTTATTTTGATTTGTTTAATGTTTCACACTTTCAATTTTTTTTTATTTTATTTTTTTGTAACATACAGCCCTTGTTTGACACTCATTTTATTGAAGAATTTGATTTGGAATAGTTATTGATGGAAGAATGTGTGGATAAAAAGTAAGAAAATTTTTTGGGTTTATGTGTAATATTATTTTATTGATAGAATATGTGGTTGAAATGAAGAAAAAGGAAAAAAATGAGAATGAGAATGAAAAAAATGGATGTCAAACAAGGGCACAATGAACTTAATATTGTTTTATGAGTTAGATGGCTTATTAATCTTTTCTTAAGTATTGTGTTTGATTTAAAATCGGGTATCAGTTTTGTATTGTAAATTAAATTAGCTCTATGAGTTCAATGCTTTGTGAAATGTGAATTGCTTTTGCTTCCAGTATTACTGCATTTGTGAATTGCTATGTTTTCTCTGTGAATTGCTTTACTTTTGCTTTCAGTATTTGTGATTCTGTGAATTGAATTGAATTGCTTCAATAATTGAATGTTGTAAATTGTTGAGGGGAATTTCTTGAATCTTTCCACTCAAATGCGTATTTGTTCGAATTTTGTTGCGAACAAAAACCTGAAAATGTGCTCTAAGCTAGTAGCTTATATGAAAAACTTATCATAGTCAAGTTAAGCAACATTTCAGGAAATAGAGGGACTTCTATTATATAGTTGAGTGTTAGTGATTTTTGTTCAAGTGTATGAATCAAAATATTTAATTTCCTCAAGTACTGTTTTATGGATTTTAAATATATATTATCTCTAGAACTAGATTGATTGAAGGATGATAATTTTACATGACAAATTGGATATGCTCTTGCTCCTATAATTGCTAGGGGTGTGACGTTGGGCGCTGACCAATCCGTCATGTATATTCTTCCTACTACCGAGGTACTTAATCAAGTGAAGATGGAATTGGTCAATGTTGCACTCGCTCTTCTCAAAGGTTAGTAATTCACTCTTGAGTGATGAAAATAATTGTCAATAGTTTCATGTATTTTGACATTTTGTATGCCAAATGAGATATGGGTTAGAAGTGGATAACTTTTATCTATCTACTATGCTATTTAAATCAGGTGTCTTTTCAACAACTGATGTTGTTGAAGCATGCAATGGAATCAACATTGCAGTGACGGTTGGTGGTTTCCCCAGGAAAGAAGGCATGTAGAGAAAAGATGTGATGTCAAATAATGTCTCCCTATACAAATCCCAAGCTTCAGTTCTTGAGAAGCATGTTGCTGCCAACTGCAAGGTAATTGGCTTATATTGAACTTTTTTGATTACCTTTTTTATAGATTAATGATATGCCACTTTTAGTATTGTCATAATATTGTTTTATATTATCATCATCATTAAATTCATGGTCAAAAACTTGAAGTTCGGCATTAAATTGTACCCACACTGAAAAATATTCCTAACTCTGCCCATGCCCCCACAATACCTAGAGGGGATGAATAGGTGTATAATGCAAAATTAAAATAATCAATCAATAAAAAGTAATAAGTCATTTATTTATTATATCTATATGATTAAGTTTAATATAAAATTAAACTCTAAGTGTCAATCATGCAATATAGATCAAAAACACCAAATTTGGTAGCGAAGAAAAACTCATTGAGGAACTCTTCACATGGATCAAAAACATTGGGCAAACTTGGCAAAAATGATCCAAACACAACTAAGGCCCTGTTTGAGCCACATTAATTTCTTCATTCTCATTCTTCTACTCATTCTCAACCACATATTTTTCAATAAAATAATATTTTTCATCACATCAATAATTTTTCCTTCTTTTTCAACCACATATTCCCCATCACATCAACAATAAAAATGTATTCTTTTTTCAAAAAAGTGCACCAAACGGGGGCTAAACTGTAATAGAGTTTGACCACCCAACATGTCAATCACTAAAAAACATCTTCGATTGTGCCTTCAACACTTTCCAGTAACTTTGGACTTCTTTTTCCTTAGCTTGGATCATCAAGAAAATACCTCGTTCCGGAACAACTGAAACTCGACCTGTCTCTTCCCAACTTCGGAGCTCTAGCTTATTAGAAAAGGCATATGTTTTTGGTATTTGACCTTTAGATCTTTTATGTTTTGATCTTTAGTTGATGCAAGAGATTTAAGGAATATATATTTTGTCTCAGTATGATGTTCTCTTAACTGAAATAGAGGCTCAACCAATTGAAAAAAAATATTTGTGCATTCTTGGAAGAGACCTTTGGATGTGTAACTGATCTTCAATAATATGTTCTCTTGAATGAAAATAGATTTAACACAGTTGTTGGGACAGATTATGCTAGGATATCTATAGTATCGAGTGTTTGAGGTTGAGGTTGAAAGGGATTGTAAAAACAAGCTGAAAATCGCGACTAGGGTTTCAGTATATAATACGGCTGCTTGAGCAGCCTTCATCGCGGCCAGTGAGTGGTTGCCACCGCTTGAGAGCCTAGGTCATGCCTAGCGAGTGGCTCCTTCATTGCAATTTTCGCTCGTGCGGAAGAAGTGCATTTGGAGAGCGATTTTGTGGCTATTTTTTCTCCTTAGTCTATCTTTGATTTATTTGAGTCATTCAAGACCTATACGACTAACCTCCAACTCTTTAACTTTAATTACAACTCAATAACACATGATTTTGAACACGGAGCTTACTAAACAATACAACCTAACATCTATCAACCCAAAGACTCAATTTTTAAATTTCAACTCAACAGTTTGTATACCTGTTTCCTAAAACACATGAAATTACCAATATCAGTTGTAAAAACAAGAGAAAACTGACAATTAAAGCATATATTTAAGTTATATAAAACAACACAAGTAAAACATGTGTAACACCAATTTATTTAATACTATGTGCATCAATAACTTAGAATTGAAATATAGAATATCAATATCAATATTGACAAAATACTAAACACAATGTCAGTATTAAAATTCTATCCACAAATCAATCAAAAATATCTATGATTCCCCCCAAGTCAAATATCAATTTTCCCCCTAATTCATATGTTACTCAACTCTCATGAATAAATAATATTTCCCCCCTTTTTGTCATGAATAACAAAGGAAAACAAGTAATAGAATCACGAATAATACTGAGAGGACTAAGTAAAGAATATGCACATAAACAAACAATGTAAATTTATACAAAACATATGATTGGAGAATACAAATTTCTTTCTTTTTGAGATAACTAATTTTTATGAATTTTTAAATATAATACCAAATATTGAAAGCTCAAATCACATAACTCATTTTATACAAGCATACTTCATAAACAGTGAAATTTTTCCCCACAAAGCTTATATAAAGTAAATTGTATACGCAACTCATGTGTGAAAATTGCCACTAACCTCCTATAAGCAAGATTCGATACCTTAAATAGTGAGAAATGGCATGTGAAGAAATAACTGATGAATGAATATTTGTCTCAAATTATGAAAATCAAGCCTAGTACTACTAGGACCTTTTAATCAAAAAAACCTCATATTTATTATTGTACAACTTTTTCTTTCTCACCCTATCTGTGAGCATATATAATTTTTCCGATTTTATGTGCAGACTTTTTTCATTAAATTTACTAAATGACCTCTGTAACGAGTTTTAAATCGATGACTCCTGAGTCATATGATATTAGGGCACCAAGTTTTAAGAAACTCATCAGACTTAATTACTAGAGTCATCAATGCTACGAAAAATGTATAAGATGTCTTACAATTTTTTTATGAAATATAATTCAAATATTTTGAAACTTAATAATCTTTTTCTTTAAAGGGAATATACAAGAGTTTATGTCAATTAGTTTAAAGGTATTGTATTTAAGGTCACCTTGCCACACTTATGACCGTCATTCCAAATCTTACACATGCAGTCAATACTTACTCACAAGAGCTTCATGTATGCAGTGAAGATGATACATAAAGAAACCTTTACTAAATACTTCAAATAAGTTCTAAACAAAGTTAATGGAAACTTTATTCTTTGTTCATTAATTTTTCTAGTACTTAATTATAAAATAATGTGTCCAATGATATCATTTTAAAATGTTATAGCATCAATAATCATTTTTCTTTTCTTTTCTTTTTCATTTTTTTCATTTTAATTTTTCATTTTAAAAGGATAACGAAAAAAAGAAACTAATATACAAAGCAAGAGTGTGCTTAAATGTGTACGTGTCTACACACACACACACACACATACACACATACACAATGAATAATGCAGATGCATGAACCTAAATACATACTTAATGAGGCCAACAGACGCTCTTACCATGAAGAGCTACGCGAGCAATACCAATTTAGTGCATCATTTTGATAAGAAAGATTACCCTTTTTGACCAAAATCTTCTTAGAAGAAGATATTAGTCAATTGAGTCATCAATTTAATTAAGTGATTCACTTGATTAGTCAATAATATAACTTGAGTAGTGATATTAACCAAAGGTTTACGGCTTCTAGGTCTAATGCAACCTACCTCACCACAATTGTGACAAGTAGGAATGAACTTAGGAACAACTCTAGATTTCAAGTTATGAATATTAGGTTGGGGAAAGCTATGTTGCACAATGATTTTTGCCCTGGGCTCCTAAATTCTTAGACTTGATTGAGGTAGTTACAAACTTGTTTTTAGAGAAGTGAAAAAAAAAATATGTTTCATTAAAGTCTAAACCTCTCATATTCCTAACTGGTTTATTCAAACCTAACATGTCAAATTTCTTAGATCCGCTAGAGAAAGATTGAAGTGGGCACTAGATTTTTCAAGATTACTCGTAAAAGTCTTAATTTTAATTTCTGGAAACTCTTTCTCAATTCTCAGCTCATTCAATCTTCTAGTTGACTCCTCAAGTTTGACTTCTAAAATCTCATTTTCTAACTCGAGTTCATGTAATTTTTTAAAGTTAGAGCTATTAACCTTCTTCAACTTAAGGCCTCCCTCATACAACTGGTCAAACGCCTCATAAATATCGCGCTCATCTTCTGATTTTTCCTATAAAGAGTCAAATTTCTCTATGTCATCATCTCTCTCATTCTTCTTTACAAATTTACTTTTAACCATAGAGGCAAACACCATAAAATTCGTAGCCTCAAATTTAAAATTCTCACTTTGATCATCAAAGCTAAAATTGTCATCAGCAAGAGTGGCATTCATAGCCTTACTTAGGGTATTCTTATAACTTGGTCACTAGAATCTAACATGTCTAAAATCCTGGTACTCATGACACCTAACTGATTGAGACCTTTTCCGACATCTATAGTATGACTTTTATCTCTTTTATCTTTCTTATGTTTACTAGAGTCACCTTTATATCTCTCAGAAGATTTCTTATTATTTTTAAATAATTTCTTGAATTTCTTAACTAAGTAAGCTAACTCTTCATCCTTTAGGGTATCATCATGAGTCTAATCACTAGTCTCTTTCTTAATAGTGTTTAGAGCTAGAGACTTATTTTTCTTAGACTAAGGTAGGCTAAGCTCATATGTTTGGAAAGATCCTACAAGTTCTTCTATTTTAATAGCATATAGGTCTTTGCTTTCCTCAATAGCTATAACCTTATATCTAAATCTTTCAGCTAGGGATCTCATAACTTTTCTCTCAATCTCAAGCTCACGAACTCACTCACCTAGGTTGAAACTATTACTATATCATTCAGTTTTGCATAGAACTCATCGAAAGATTCATGATCGTTCATATTAATTTTTTCAAACCTAGCATTAACATATATAGTTTAGAGTTCTTTACTATCTTAGTTCTCTCATGTGTGGTCTCTAGAATATCCAAGCTTCTTTCGTAGTCATACACATGGGTATTGTCCATGAAGATGGCATGTATCATTTTACTATTCCAATCACACTCGGCTAAATCATCCTTAGTCTATGTGGAAACCTCTGTAAGGATAACTACATCTTTAACAGATGTAGATGGGGTAGTCCAACCTTCACATACACTCATCCAATCTAGTTCATCCATAGAATTTAAAAAAGTCTCTCATTCTAACATTTCAGCAAGCATAATTGCTACCATTTGACCCATCCAAATAAAATTGGGTCAATCTAATTTTGTTCTGATACCAATTAAAAAATAGCACGACGTTTAGACCCAATACCTAGAGGGGTGAATATGTATATAATGCGAAATTAAAATGATCAATCAATAAAAAATTACAAATCACTTATTTATTGTTTTTAGATGATTAAATTTAATATCAAATTAAATTATTAATATCAATCATGCAATATGGATCAAAAACATAAAATCAAAGAACACCAAATTTGGTAACGAAGAAAAACTCCTTGAAAAACTCTTCATATGGATTGAAACCTCTGGACAAGCCTTTCCAAAACTTCTGAAATTGATTTTTAGAGCTCAACTTCTGATTCTTCAACAATAAGAAGTTTTTTAATGGGTTTGTTACATTTTTAAAAATTGAGCTCTTGTTTGAGCCCCATTTTGCAAAAATCTATTATCTCCAAACTCATTTTCAATTACATATTCTTTAATGAAATAATTTTATAAGTAAATTCAAAATTTTTCCTTACGCTCATGTTTAGCTCTTCATATTTCAAAACTCTTTATTTCTCATACTCATTTCAATCATGTATTCATTTTGACGTAAACCTAAATTTTTTCCTACTTTTTTACCACACATTTTCCAAAAAAACATTATTCAAAACATCATTTTTTTTAAAAAAAAATGTCTTTATAATGGCCATCAAAAAAGGGCTACTTTTTAACCACCAATTCTCCAAGTAGTACACTATTATAAAATTTATTTTCTCCAAAAAATGACTTTCAAACAAAGGCGGATTGTAGATCAATCATTACCATCTTATAGCAGGTTTTGAGAAACAAAAACAAAGCTTTTTTAATTCTTCTTTTAACTTTTCTAATTATTTATAAGTTAAATACCAATTTTAACCCTGATCAGTTAAATTAATTCATTTTTTATCCAAGGTTTATTTATATTCCCAAAATGATTTGAGAAACAAAATTGAGTATGATGAATTAAAGATAGCTTAAGTTTATTTATTTTGTTAGAAACTAGAGAGAGAAGCCAATAAAATTGTATGTATTTTATTGACAACCAAAACCCCATATTTATAAGGAATGATTGGCGATACGGTGGTAATAATTTTTAAGGTAATAGGGGTACAATTGGCATTCACTAATAAACTTACGATTTACAACACTCTTCTTGAATGACACATTATAAAATATATGTCTCGTTAAAACCTTATTTGATAAAAACCTAATGAGACAAAAAATATCAAACGAAAGAAAAAGAATACAATTATTTTAGAGTATTAAAAATAAATGATGTCTCATTAAAACTTTACTAGGAAAACCTAGTGGGATAAAACCTAAATGAAAAAAAAAAAGTACAGCTACTCCCTTGATATTGATCGCTGAAAATCTTTGACTCGACGAATTCCAATCTTGTAAACCAATTTCTTGAATGTAGATGTCTTGTACGTCAATCTCTTCAAGAAAACTCAATTGGACAAAACTTGATGACTGCTATAACATGATGATTCGATCTCTTGTTGATCTCTTCGAGAATCTCATACATATCAGAGCATTATTTTGAGGGTAAATGTCTTGTATGTTATAGATATTTATTACACAAAAAATATGCCTCGTTAAATGCTTATTAGAAAAAATCTCGTGGGAAATTCCTAATAGAAGAAAAATAGTACATTTATTCTTTTGAGTATGCTAAAAGTTGTCTCGCTAAAAACTTTGTCAGAAAAACTCAATGGGACAGAACCATGATCAAGGAAAAAAGAGTGCAACGCGTATTTACTCTCCCTCGTGATAATATCAATTGAATTATGCTTCAAACATATTAAATCCTTCATGGATAATATTAAATTTATATAAGACAAGTTGACTATAATTACATTTATTATATGCACATCGAATTCTATGCATTTTCATACTAATAAGGTAGCTACTTGTGATTACATATACCACATAATAACTTATCTGTTTATACAAAGTTTTCGTGACATTTCATATTACGACTTTATTTTTTCCATTTTAATTTCGTATAAATATACACTTTTAGGTGTTCAGACTGTAGATCCAGAAATATTAGGTTTCTCTAGTGAGTTTAATTTTATTAGGATCGCGTCCAGAAACTTCAGTTTTCTCTAGTAAGTTTTGTTTTAGTATGATCACGTCATTTTATTTAGCCAATGATTACTTCAATCGATATATTTCAATGAATTTATTTCGATTATTCACTATTCATAATATGATGCAGTATATCATGTGCAAAAGTATTTTCGACATTTTTTTTCTTTTTTTAAATCTATTTTTTCTCATAATGACATAACTTATTGAGATATCTCAATTTTTATTATTTCAGGTACCTAGACCTCTTCTAAAGTTTTAAAACTTGTTATGTCTAAATATTCATCAAAAGTATATGCATCCAATCTTTGATAATTGCTCCATCTTCATTTGGAGATTTTTCGTATTAAAATCAAATACCATCACACTCCAGGCGTGTCATAGATATATCAAATATAATATTAATTAATTGTCATCCAGGACGTTAATTGGAGATGGAAAAACTGGTGTGTAAAACGTTGATATTTTTAGTCAGTAAATGCATCTAAATAAATTATCTTTTGCAAAAATCAGATAATGATGCATTTGTACATTATTTCAAACTTTTTAATTCTTCCCACTAATGCTAAAAAAAAATTGCCAAATCAAATTAACAATCATTTTTACTGCATTACAAAATATCATCTATTTAGAATAAGAGTTCAAACAACGCATTTATTCTCAGTATTCTTACTTTCCATCTTATTGAATTGTGGTGAATTAAGATTACATATACTGCACTAACAAAATAATTAGATGTAAAAATTAGGCTATGACCATAAACCAATTATAATATAGAGAATTATGATATTGACATGATGTATAATAGCATTCCCTAAACAGAAATGAGAAGTACTTTGTTCTCAATTAAATTAATGGAGGTGTTTAACAAACAATAATGTTAAATCATTTATCGACATCCCAACTAACACTTATTCAAATGTGGAGATTTATTTCCACTAGCATTAACAAGACATAGTCTTGAGTATATAATCTGGAAATTATGTTCATAATTTAAGCAACAATTTCGCAAACTTCAAGTTGTGAACATCAAGCAATCATCTAGTATTTGTATCAAATCTATTAGATACAAATAATATCTAGATAGTCAATTTGTATCTAGATGGTCAATATAGAGGATAATGGGGCCCTATTTATCATCCTAATTAATTTTCAAAAATATAGGAAATTCAATCCCTATTTTACCTAGTGATGTTTAATAATGAATTTTCGATAAAGAGAACAAATAATATAGAGGAATTCATTGGATTGAAAAATCTTCTGACTCTTCGTTGAATGTCAATTTGAATTTTTAATTTCGCATCATTGTTGATTCAGTGAAAATCCAACTGTACATACTAAACAATAAAATATATATGAGTTATTGAACTTCTGGTTCAATATAATATTTATCAAAGTGGTCACTAAAATTTAATATAGTGTACCAATTAAGAAACACTATTAAAAACTTTATAAGTTTCTCTTTTATTTAATGGAGAACAAATTACTAGTAACAATAAGTTTATCCCCTTTATCACACAATAAAAACTATTTTGGAGTCTCAAAACAATATTCTCAACGAATATTGATATGAACAAACTATTGCTTCTTTAAAGCAATTTAATTAAAATTGCAATTCTCCATTATCATTAAGATATTTACATTGAAATGTTTAAATTGTGATTCTTAAAAAATAACCACATAATATTCTTTAAAAATACTAATAAATACAAAATTGTGCTTCTTTAGAGTAACATAATATTCTTCAGGAATATTGATTTGTATTAATTGGTTCAAACAATTCTGCAATATTCTTCTGAAATATTTAAATATCTTAATCATATTTCTTGCAGAATAACAATAATATCATGCTCTTCAGAAGTAATAACATACTATTGTTTAGAGTAATAAATTATGTAAGAATTTACTCTCGAAGAGTAAAAACATATGTTCGATTTTATATTATTATGCTTTTCGAGAGCAATTAAAATCTATCTAGAATATTAATATATATCCATATTTTTTTAGAGTACTGAAAATTATAATACATGCTCTTTAGGAGCAAAAAAATTTCTTTTAGAATATTAATTATAATGTTGTGTTACTTTGAAAGAAAATAATATTCTTTTAGAATATTAATTATAATGTTGTGCAACTTTTGGAGCAACAATATGAAATGTTATTAATTTAAAATTTATAAAAGAGTATCAAAAGTATTTAATCAGATTAAAAATATTAATTATTATACAGACGTGATGTGATGTGATACAAAGATTAATTACCAAGCAGATATAATATGAATTTATATATAAATATTAATTACCAAACATGCATTAGGAAAAAAAATTTCATATATAGAAATAAACATAATTGACTAAATCTTTTACCAACACGGAAAAGATACAAAACACGTGACTTCACATGTATAGAAATTAAAGGCATGAATAAATTTAAAATAAATTTCACATACACAGAAGTTAAATGCGTGAATTTCATATATCAAAATGCATTAATTAAAGGCGTGAATCAAAAAATAATGATTGCCGCACATCTTCTATATATTAAAAGTGGCTATGTAACGGAATTTCTTGTTTTTAACGGAAAAACTAACGGAATTTGTTGTTTTAACGGACTATGTAACGGAATTTCTTGTTTTAAACAGGCAGCTGCACCTTCTTTCAGTGTTTTTATCATAACTTTGTATTCCGATATCCGATTGAGGCGATTCAAAATGCGTTGGAAAGCTAACTCATCTGCTACAACTTTGATTCAGACATCATTCTCCAATTCGATCACTTTCTATGCCAAAAATAGGTCTCAATATGAGACTAAAACATCGGAGCATAACTATTCGGTTGGAAATTGATTTGTGATCATCTTTTGACTAAATTTGATTCCATTGACGTCTTCCTTTTATCCAATTGACTTCGAGCACTCTCAAATCTTCATCGTGAGGTTCGACACAACTTTTAAGTATTTACATTTTAGTCCCCGAACTTTGAATCCCTTACAATTTAGTCATTTCTTCAAATTTGTCAAATTTTGCTTATTTTCTTCGATCTCACCCACTTACATCACAACATCAAAATCACACATCTAATTATTTATCAATTACATAAACATTACATCATTAATTATTTAATTAACCAAAAAAATTACATCTTTATTAATAACAAATTAATTTTTAAACAAAACTATTAAATATAAACTAAGCAAACGTGCATTGCACGTTGCTTGCACCTAGTTTAATGTAATGTGTGAACAAAATTCACATGTATGTAAGATAAAGAGAGTGGATTACCTGAAAAATAAAAATCATCTCACCCTAAAAAAAATATTTTCTTTGATTTTTATTTTTCAGGTAGTCCACTCTCTTTATCTCTCTTATCTTGTTTTCGTGGAAAATATGGTCATATAACCAAAAGTAGGAAAATATTTTTCATGGAAAAAATTGTCGATCAAATATCACAAAAGTAGAAAATTATGTGGAAAAAACACATTTTTCATAAAAAATATTGACATTCAAATGCACCCTTATATCAACTAAGCTTTTATTTCATTAATTTATAAATTTGAGATTTATAAATAGATATTATTTTAAAATAATTATAGTGAGTACATTGTATTAAAAAATATTTGATGATATTACAGTTATAAAAGTTTAAAAAAAAACTTCAATTTTTAAAAAAAATTATATCCTTTTAACAATAATAATATAAAATGACATCGTTATGATTAATGTTCATTTCAGTAATTATAAACATGCACAAACAATAAATTAATTTTATTTATCAAACGTTAATATGCTTTTTTAATTATAAAACAATTCTAAAATAAATTTATCAAACATTTAATTAATTTTTCCATCAACTTATTATTTCTTCAGCACAATAAAAGTTTATGATCTTAAAAGCACATATAAAAAAACCAAGCCGAAGAGGAAAACGTCAAACAAATAGCAAACAACTTCCAACCACTCGAAGTTGATGTGAACGCACCAACAAATTTCCAGCATCAACAAAATTGTCAGATATAGTTTTTTTATCCAATATTCCAACTAATTTAGTATTCAATGAAATTGTTTATTTTGTGGCCACTATGACATTGTGTGTCCAAATTTCCCTATGCATAGAGTTTGTCATTATGCTGCAGAAAAGGCATTTTGAATTATTGAAGACATATATGATGCATGGATAGGTATCTTTCGACCGACATGATAAAGTCGACTGAACACGATATATTATTACACAAATGTGGTTGAAGTACAATCAATTAGAACTAGTAGGCTTTGGCATGATTCGAGTTGGGACCGAAATCGATCAAGTCGGTTTCGATAAGTTCTAATCCAAATCGATTCAATCCAATATATATATATATATATATATATATATATATATATATATATATATATATATATATATATATATATATATTTCAATTTTCCCAAAATTATCCTATATATTCGATAGCTACCAACAAATAATTGCATCAAAATGAAAAACATGTCTACAATCAAAATTTGGAGTAATAATCCTTCTCCTGTTTTTCTTTACTTTTGGAATTTGGAATGTTGGTAGAAAAAAGTGATGACGGTAAATAAACTATTTATATTTGTACTTTTATTATTTTATTTTTTAAGTTTAAAAATATGAATTTTAAAATGAAAAAAAAATTATTAGCGGTTTGTTTCGATTAATTAATGGGTTGGTTGCTTTACCCTCAACCAACTCGAATCGACTTTTTAATAGTTAAAATAAACTGAACTAAGTCGATTTTTTGGTTCAAAACGACCCGATTCGATTTGGTTTTGTCAGTTTGATCAGTTTTTCGAATTTTTTGTCCACCCCTAAGAACTAATTTATCTTTTAACCTTATGACTTGTCGTCAAAAAAATAATCGTAAATTAAGAACACACGTGTTCTATGTATGAAAGAACAATTCAAAAATAAAAAAAGTGTCCCTATAATATGGTAAAAGTTTAGACACTATGTCTCATAAATGTTATAATAAAAGACAAATCATGAACTATTTGTTGTTCAACACAAACAAAATAGTAGATTCTAGTGCAGCAATTTTATTGTAAAAGCTTGATTTTGCTTGCAATAATGCATAGAATAATCCTCTTCATGTTTGGAATATTCATTCTGGTGACCAACAAAAATACGTTATAATACTTATTTTGAATAGTTTTTAGTAGGTTTTAATATTAATTATATTTAGTCCTTTTTTCTCTCCTTACAAGTAAACATACTAAACATCTAACACATAATAATTCTTACATTACTAACATATGCATTTCTAATTTAGATTATTAAAAACTATTTATTTAAAATTTATTGATTTACTTATAAGTTAAGCGTAGCTTAACAGGGGTGTTCTTAACAGATATTTTAATGGATTCTAAAAGTTCTTCTAAATTCAGATGTCTCCAATAAAAATTTTAATGAATTTTATTAAAATCCATTAAGATCTATGTGTCCCAATTGAGATTTTAATTAATTTTAAAAGATTATAAATTCTAATGAATTCCATGAATTTAAATAGATTTATACAAAATTTATAAGAATTTCATTAAAAATTGTGAATTTTCAAAAGAATTTGTTATGATTATTTTTAAACTTGAAATTCATTCAAATTTTTTGAAATCTCTTTATTAGTGAAATCCTTATAAATCCACGATTTACCAAAAATACTTAGATTTTATAAGATTTCATTAAAATCTCAATTGAGAACATTCCGCAAATCAACTTTACATACTTAGCATAAAAATAAGTGCTCCTTCTCAATATCGAAGAAGCTTAAAAATAGGTAACAAAAAGTGTTGGGCCTTGTTGGAAAAAAGACTAAATGTATTATCATCATAATTTTTATTTGTTGCTCCATATTTTAATTTTATTTAAGGTCTTCAACTTTTGTTTATCATAATACTTATATTTCTAAATTTTTTCATCGAATTTTTATCTTCAACTTTTTATTAATTAGCAATTCTAGTCATTGAAGATGATTTATGGAAAGATATTTTTTTGTGTGCTTTGAATTGGATGGAAAAATAATTTGTCCCACTTTTGCATTTGTTATTTTTTTTTTTTCAATATGATGAGAAAATAATTTGCTTTATAATTATGTCCTCTCAACAACATTCTTCTATTGAAATCGTTATTAAAGACAAGTTATGCTAATTAATAAAAGGTTGATGTTAAGAATGCATTGAAAAAGTTAGGGACTTGGTGGTTATAAAAAGAAAAGATTGTTCCTAATTATAATTTTCGGGGGGGGGGGGGGGGGGGGGGAAGTCCCGTTAGAGGGGCATAAAATTCTTATTTACCCTTCATATTTTTAAATAAAAAAATAAAAATACAAAAGTGCAACATTATTTTTGCTTGTCATTCAGAGCATACTAAAAAAATATTAAGATAGAAAAAGACAAAATGTGCTGATTAGTAAAAGATTGAAAATAAGAATATGATGAAAAAAGTTGAGGACGTATTAGAGATGGCAAAAAAACTTGACAAACCCAATACTCGAGGGCCCCGCCCTGAACGAGATGGGAATAACCCGCTTAATCAGGTATTTGGGGGCGGAGACAGGTAATGGGCACTCCGTTCCCCCCCCCTTTTAGAATTCAATATTTTAAATGAAAATTTTCATTAAATTTTATTAATTTTAATAGAAAATGGCAATTAAAATTATTTGTCTAAATCTAATTAATAGAGGCAACCGCCCCGCCCTGCCCCGCCCCGCCCTGTCCTATTGTCATCCCTAGGACATATGTGCTCTATAATGAACAAAAACTAGGGGCCTTTAATAGAATTAAAAAGTGGTGCCTTTAAAAGAAATTGTGGTGACAATTTAACCACAATAAAAGTATTTAAATTCCCAAACACAAATTGCTTAAATTACTTATAAGTATAATTCATTGAAACGTGAATTACAAAATCATAACCTTACTTTTTTACTTAAAAAGCTTAGCTTTTCTTCAAGGACACACAAACATGCTTCTTCCAATCTCGAGTAGGTCACATAACATGCATTTTTATGGTATAACAATTATATATACTAATTAATTACAACGGCAACTTGCTTGGATCAGCCAAAACTTGCTCGAAGTGGGCTCGACAGTTCACATTTTGTCCCATAGATTTCCATTGCCAAAAATAAAGAAATCTCAATCATCAGTGAAAGACTTGGAGTAGAAAAAAACATAATTTTTACTTTTCCTATAAAATCATGAATTTTCGTGTATTATATAATCAATGTACGTGTAGGAAATACCGCGATTGGCAGGTCATTGACTTTCTAGACATATATTAGAGCTTATTGAGTGCCTGTTTGGTAGAGATTTTTGGGGAAAGAATTGATTTTTGAATAGTGATATGATGGGAAATGTATGGTTGAAAAAGAAGAAAGAATTATTGATGTTATAAAAATATTATTTTATTGAAAAATATGTGGTTGAAAATGAGAATTGATTTGAGAATCAATTCTCGAATAAAAAACAAACACCCCTGAATAATATTATGGATAGTATTTATACTTTTTTTAAGCTATATAATATCGTACAATTTTTCGTATCAATTATTGGTTAATACCCTAAAAAATATGAAGGAAAGGGATGTATTTTAACACCCACTTATTAAATGGTATAAAAAAAATACAAAAATGAGGTTTATATCGATAAATTTGAAGTTAAATAGTTCATTTTTTTAAATAGACTTATTCTTTGTACTGTTATATTTATTAGAAGATTCGATGCAGTTCATCGCTAATAATCACCACAATATATGCTAGTTTTAACTCGTTGAATTGAAGAAATTAAAAACGTTAAGTTTCAAAACTTGAGTTTCGTGGATATTAATATGGTTTATAATTGAAAACGCAAGCAACAAAAAAAGAACAAAATCATCAACTATATGATTTTTTTCTTTTATTATTTCTTCTACCATGTGGTATTCATTCATTTCTGTCCCTATTTATTTAAGAGTAACGCTATTTATTCCTACTGGAATTGCAACTTCAGTTTAGGTAGCGTTAAATGATAGATCTATCATCTAGTGCCACTTAGACTGGAGTTGCAATTCCAGTGAGGTTATATAACATTATTTTTATTTAGGTTAGCTATAAAGTCAAAGGGAATTAACAAGGAAGGTCTCGACCTTTACACAATATTGCACTTTAGTTCATAAACTTTAAAAAGGAATGTTTGTTTCTCCAACTCTTATTGCATCCTTGATCCAAGAGACAACTGATGCCCTTACATATGAACACGATGCGTACATTCAATCTCTTTTAGAAATAAGATTGGTTAACACTTGACTTCAAAAAAAAAAAAAAAACAAACAAACAAACAAAACAAAACAAAAACAATAAGAGAAAAACAAAACAAAACAAAAAGAAATGTAAAAAAAAAAAAAAAGACCACGTGCTCACCCTAGTAGCAATCAGTAATTGGGCTACTATACTTATTTAAGTTTGGCATTTTAAAATGGAATCATAAGGGTGCATTTGATTTGCTATTTTTAATTTTCAATTTTGCAAAACATAAAATACTTATTTGGTCTAACATTTTCGAAAATGCATTGATAACATTTTTTTTTGACGTTTTGAATATTTACAATGAAAACTCAGAAAACATTCAAAATATGAGTAATAAGCGTTTAAATAAAACCAAACATATTTTCTAGTTTTCTGTTTTAATAAAACAAATTTTCAAAATTACAAAACAAGCGTGTCTTTAACAATTTTAAAACAAACCCTCAAAATAGAAAATCGAAAATTAACTCAAAACTGAAACACAAACCAAATGGACCTTAAGTTTTTAATATGGTATTGAGCTCACTAAACTCAAAAGAGCATTTCGATTTGTTTAAAACTTAAATGAGCAATCAAATTTTGAGATTAGTATTCTCAAATGAATCACCATCTTTCGAGAACATATTAATAGCATAATCTGTCGGTCACGATGGCAATTGCAGCCAGGGCCGGTCCTGTGATCGGCGGGGCCCGAGGAGAAGTCCGAAAATTGGGCCGGCGGAGATCAACGTAAACGCAAAATCCAACCGTGCATTATGCAACGTATTGCAAACTTAACACTGACGTGTAGAACAACAAACAAATATAAAGAACAAAAGATTTATATATATTATAAAGTAACAAAACAGACAAGAGTTCAAACAATCAGTTAAATACTATTCGTCTCGCTGCTTTAGAGGCAAAAACATTAATCAAATCTGAATAATTTAATTGTTCAACCATATCTTTCTCTATTGATAGCATAGTCAATTCATTCAATCTTTCTTGTGACATAGTTGATCGGAGGTAAGTCTTGATCAACTTTAATTTGGAGAAACTTCTTTCTGCAGATGCAACTGTAACTGGTATGGTTAACAAGATTTTATAAGCAATATAAGCATTTGGAAAACAAGCACCCAATGTCTTCAATTATCGTAGCACTTCAATTTCTCTCGTTGCTGCATTTGGTATATAGCACCGCATGACTAATATTTCCGAAAATAAATCATCTCCACTAATGTCCGAATGCCCATTATGTTCTAATTGTTTCTCAAGATTCATACAAGATTTCAGCAAATTCGAATGACTTTCATCCCTTAACCTCTTCAAATTGAACAAAAATCCAAAAGTGTCGTCATATTGTTTGAATTGTTCAAATCGAATCCTCATAGAAGATAGAGCTTGATCTATTACAAAAACAAAGAATTCAACTCTAAAAGATTCTTCAGCCGATTACTTTATTTCATTACTTCCGCTTTCATCAAAATGTTTTTTCTTCAAATTATACGTTTTTCTCGAAATACAGCTTCAATTCCCATTTCGTTTGCCTTCTTTTTCGCTTCATCCATGGCAATAACAAATCCAGTTTCTCTATATTTTTCAAGAAATGAAACAAGCCCTTGCAAGAGGTCGATAGCATGATCAATATCCATATTTTCAGTTTGAAGAAATTTACTCACAATATTGACTGCACGCAACAACCTGTACCAGATAATCAATGCAAGCAAGAACTCAAAACTAGATGTACTCTCATTCGTTGCTAACGACTCTGCTTCACTCCTTATTTTAGCCTCTTCGTTACTTACTGCCAATTCAAGTAACGCATCTCTTATTTGTGCAGTTTGCTCCATTACAAGCTTCACACTGTCAACATGACTTTCCCAACATGTTTGTGACAATGGCTTCACTGTCAAGCCTTGTATATTATCTTTGAAAATTTTTCATCGTTTGGTAGAAGCGGAGAACAATGTGTAGATACGTTGTATCACTCCAAAAACGGATACACCGTTAGAACAACAATACACCATATCGCACAATACTAGATTCAGACTATGAGTGCCACATGGAGTATAGAAAGCTCGGGGATTCACCTCAAGGACTCTTCTTTGCACACCTTTGTGCTTCCCGCTCCTGTTAGATCTGTTGCCATACCCTTGCCCTCTAATATCATCAACATCAAGATTAAGTTTGGTCAAAACCTGTTGAAGCTCAGTTGCAAGTCCAAGTCCTGTTGTGTCATCTACCTTCAAAAATTCAAGCCAATATTCTTCGACTGTAGGTAAGTTTGTCGTATCGTCAACACATCGTATTACTAAAGACATTTGTTCATCGTTACTAGCATTTGGAGTACAATCAAGTATAACAGCAAAACATTTTGCATGCTGAGTTTTCTTGACAATTGAACTTCTCACCTCATTTGCCAACAACTGTATCAACTCATTTTGAATTGTTTTGCCAAGATATGTATACTGAATCGCGCGTGCTTTAGCCCGCCGAACGTACTCTTGCATTATTGGATCAAACTCACTAACCATTTCCACCATTTGTAAAAATAGGCCATTGTTCTCAACATCTATCCTCTCATTATCTCCTCGAAATGGCAAGTTGTTTTTTGCGAGTCTTTTGCCGATAGTGATGATCCTGGTTAATACATTTCTCCAATGTTCTCTTTCTTCGTCTATGACCAATTGAACACTTTTGTCTATTATAGTTTTCGACCGAAGCCTATTTTCCAATTCAATCCACCTCGTCATGCAACGTAGATGCTCCTCATTCCCTTCATGACTTTTAATAGAACGATGCAAATTATGCCAATCTCTGAATCCTTCATTACCCAGTTGGCCGATTCTGATGGCATTATTTAGTGTTTTAAACAACTTGCAACAAAAGCAAAAGATCTTGTCCATAGATACTGAATACACGAGCCATGTTCTATCAATTTTTTACCCATTTGGTAGTAATCGCATGTACTGTGAAGAATCAAAATGTCTGTTTGCACTATCTTTGGGAAACATGATGCCATCAACTCTTTTCGGACCCATTTCAACTAAATAATCTATCGTTCTCTGATCAATATTTTTCCAATTTCCAGGATCATCCAAATTCAAAGAAAATCTTCTCTCTTCTTTCTTATCATCCACTTCATTCACATTCAAAGAAAATGAGCCCTCTTCTTCTTTCTCATCTACTTCATTAACACAAGAAGGTTTTGTCACTTCTTTATCCTCATCCTCATTCAACTCATTCACATTGCTGCTTTTAAAGTACTTGTCCATAGCGTCTGCTTGACTTTGAGTCAACAACTGTTCATTTCGTTTCCTTTTTCTCTTCATATCTCCGGACTCATATTTAGGAGGCATGACGTATGTTCAAATATCTAATGCCCAATACTTAGCCTAAAAGACAATTACAAAAATATCTTAATCATCTCACAATTAAAGTATTCAATACAGTGACTACGTGCGCCTGTACAATTGATCCTACACGCTACAATGAACATTCATACAAGTCGACAAGGCCACAATTATATAAGCCTACAAGGCTTCAAACATTTTCAATATCAAATTAGAGCAAGCCATTGCTTACTTGAGAAGTAGAAAATCCACGAAAATTGTGGCATCACGCCCTATTCCAGCATCCAGCGTTGCACATTTAAGTTCTCACAAGCCTGAAATTGAATCATTCACAAATCGTTCAAAACTGAAATTGAAATTGAATCATTCACAAATCACATAAGCCACAAAACTGAAATTAGAAAGCATTCCAAAATGAAATTAGACAAATCACAACATCCATGGCGAAAACTGAATCGTACAAACTCAAAAACCGAAATTGACATAAATCACAATTTCACAAAAGCCACAAAATCGAAATTAGACAATGAAACAAACCCTAAAGCCACTTAGGCACTTACCAGCAGAACTCACGCAGTCACGCCATGCCGTCGCAAACTTGAGACTACCACTGGGCACTGGTCCACTACCGCTCTACAAGGACGAAGCAGAACTGCAGAAGCAGTCCTTAATCGAACCAGCGGCGAACGGAACTCGAAAAAACGAAATGGTTCGCAGTTCATTAATTGAGAGGGTCTCGAAAGGGAAAAAGTTTAAGGCGGGAAGAAGAAGACTAGAAGAGGAGGAGACTGCACTGGAGGAGAGTCCGGCGTCGGCTTGAGCCTTGAAGAACAGTTGATTGGTTGGTGCCTTGGTAGATTCAGGATTGAGTTGGAAGAGATGAATGAATTTTGAGATTGAGACGAGAGCGAGCAGGAAGGAGAGAGCCAGAGAGGGTGAGACGTCAAGTGTTTGTTTAGGTTAGAATTGGGCCTAATTCATTTCTACAGAGTTGGGCCTAATAAAAAAAATTTGGGCCAAAAAATTAGGCCCCTTCCAGGTTTGGGCCTGAGGCGGCGGCCTCATTCGCCTCGCCTCGCCTCGCCTCTCCTCGCCTCGCCTCGCCTTACCTCAGGGCCGGGCCTGATTGCAACGACCGTTGGATGTGGGCATGATGGAGTGTAAGAGTGCAAGTGGTTGCGCGGGAGATTTCTCCAAATTTCAACTTTTTACCAGAACCCCTTGCTTACCTTTCATTTTTCAATGTTACTCTTCTTTTGTTCCTTATTTTACTAAAGTTAAATGTTAGTAATCTATACATGTAACAAAAATGGAAAAGTTGATTCCTATTTATACACCCCAGCGATGAAAATTTAGGGAATATAAAACGCACTAACTACAGTTCTATCCTATCATCACCAACTTCTTGTATTCTCTGCCTTCAGAGTTCATCGGTGATGGCAACGAAGTTGGATATTTAGGAATCCTTTTGAAATTTCTGTGTTGAAACAGATTTGGTTTAAGGGAAAAAAAACTAATATAGTAGTGACAATACTAAATGTGTAACTTATTTCCATTAGCTTTCCAATTTAGTGTCTGTTTGGTACAGATTCTCATTTTCTACAGTAAATCAATTCTCATTTTCAACCACATTCTTCAATAAAATAATATTTTTCATCACATCAATACTTTTTTTTCTTCTTTTTCAACCACACATTTCCCATCATATCACTATTCAAAAATCAATTTTTCCCCCAAAAATCCCTACCAAACACACTCTTAGATTAAAAAAAAAAAAAAAAAAGCACGAAAATCTTAGCAACGTACATCATAAATCTATGATTAATCAGGCAAAAAACATGAAAAAGATAATCCAACCAAAAATAAAAATATGTAATCGTTAGTCACTCTAATGGTCGATTGGACTTTTAGTGAGAAATTGTCATATTGATGGGGTGGGTGGCGTGTGGTGATGGGCGTGGGGATGGGGATGGGGAAGGTGAGTAAAATCGTCCATTAGGGACTTGAGTCTATTGAAATAAATGGTTGAGGACGTAAATGTTACTTTTAGGGTGTGTTTGATGGATATTATTTTGAAAGAATGTATTTTGGAATAGTAGATTGATGGAGAATATGTGGTTGAAAAAGAAGGAAAAGTTATTGATGTGATGAAAAATATTATTTTATTGAAAAATATGTGGTTGAAAATGAGTAGAACAATGAAAATGAAAATTTTAATGTGTGTCAAACAGGGGCTTAAAAAGTTGAGTACCAAACTGCAATACACATGAAGGTTTTGACCTCTGCTGTTATTTTTTGACAAATTAAGCCCATGTTTAGTCCGGATTAAAATTTGATTTTAATTCAAGTTAAAGTCAAACAATCAATATTAATCACATCTTTCATGATCCAACAACTTTTCGACCACACATTTTAAAAACTTTTATCACAATATACTAAAAATTTAATTTTAATCACTACCAAACACCCTCTAAGTGCCCTAGGAACATTTGTATGCTAGGTAAAGAATCATTTCATATTGTTAGTCTTCAATTCCTACAATGGTTATATTATAAGATTCAATTACTGGTGGCAAAAGGGTCGAGCGGCTCGACCGCTCGACTCGTGAAAAGTCGGCTCGTCATTGCAATAGCCTAGCCGAGCCTGCCCACGGGTGAGCAGCTCGTGGGCGAGCCAACAAGCTCGCTAACGAGCCGAGCTCGTGGACTTGTATTGGCGAAGGGTTAATTATTTTTAAAAAAAGTTTATCTTTAAAAAAAAAATTACGAGTTCATGAGCTAAAGCTAGGCTTGACCCAAGAGTAACAAGCCGAGCAGAAGCTCGGCTTGTTATAAACGAGCACGAGCCGAGCTCGGCCCGACCCATTGCCATCTCTAGATTCAGCTTTGATATTGTTTTGTTATTTTGTCAATTTATCATCGACTTTTTTACTTCATCTATATATATATATATATATATATATATATATATATATATATATATATATATATATATATATATATATATATGTACTAGTTTTTGCCCCGTGCAATGCACGGGTTGTGTTATTTTTAAGGTAATATTAGGGCTTGTTTGGTAATACTAAAAATCCAATTAAAATTGAAAATATAGCCGTTATTGGGTCTCACCCGTCTAATAAAAGTCAACAATAACGGCTAGTTTTTTTAATTTTAATCCGATTTTAATCTCTACCAAACACACTCTTAGCGTCTTGAATGCTAAGATTAGATGGGAGATTGTATTACAAAATTTTCATACACACATTTGTATAAAAGAAATAAATTATCAAATAGAAAGACAAAATTTGTCTGCTTTCAGCACCACATAATACATTGAAAGACCATTTTAATTTCTGGGTGTGCTTCTTAGTTTAATGCAAAACAGATACTTATAAATGTTAGATCATAATAGAATTAAAGCATTTGCTAATCCTTCCACCTGAAAAAATAAATGGCAAGAAACAAATTAATGAAAAGAAAGACTCAACTTGTCAATTTAATTCAGTAACACATAATACTACTAAGATTTTCTATGTTGTTCCAAGTTGTTATTTGAAGACTTTAGTAATTGTTTCTCCTAGGGACAACCCAAATCACTTTTGCTAGTTAGAAAAAGAAAGATAAATATGTTGATGAAAATCATAAACGTGGAGATCAAGGTTTTATCAAAGCATGGAAAGATAAAGATCAAACAACATATCCAATGTTGCAAGAATAATGCAGTTGCATTAAATTGAATACCGTTGTTGAACCAGAATGATTTGATCCATATCTGCATGTTAATATCTCTCGAAATATTGGCTACAAACTCCCCTACATATAATGCAAAGAGTAAAATTTATTGATCGACATTTTTTTCCTTTACCAATAATACTTTGTGTACAATATATATTTTAATTTCACAAGTTCTCATTTCTTCATCTTTAAGGTCAAATAGATTCGAAGGATTAACATCTAATAAAAAGATAACGATAAGGAAAAAATAGTAGATGAATGCATGTGAAAGGATGTGTTCAGAAAAAATCCAATCCTGTCGAAAAGAGGAACCTTTTATGACATCTATTATAGAATTATACCGAGACTTCTCATAAAACATGCCCAAGACTGCTAAATTAAGTAATATAGACAAAAGTTTATAAAACCCCTCATGAAAGCATCTAGATTAATTCAACTATATCATATAACACCTACACTACAAGTCATCTGTAACGGCAGGTGAAGGATTGGCTTTGGGCATTAATACCAGGGTTCAAAATTTCAAATATCTAAGAAGCTGTGATTGCTACTGTTGCGAAAGAAAGAGTGAGATATGTTCTTACTGAGGGGTGGGGGGCTTCTATGGAGTGGAGGTAGGGGTGATGTGGGATCGAGTTGCAAAGTGCATCTACAAAAGAATCATATTCTGCTGTCATTCTAGCTCTCCTATAATTTGCAAATTTTTTGACGTTAGCTTTAGATTTCATTTTCATTAATCACATTGAAGACTTTGTCAATAATGCAACACTTAAATGCTAAATAATAATAGGTGAGTATTGGATAACTAACCTTATTGGCCTCAAATTCATTCAGCAACCTGGAACACAATGAAAAATTTGAAATTTTAGATTATAAACACATGAACCAAGAAGCACAAATTCAGAGCATGTTTGAGAGAAATTTTTGGATTCATTTTTAGAAATTTAATGACTGTTACACAGTAGTTTATCACCCATTTTCTACAAAATCTAATGCATGACATTGTTGACTTGAAAATTGTAAAATTCTTTCTTAGGCATTTCCTTTTTTACCCCCCGAATTGTAAGTATTGTGTAATTAATTTGACTGGTTGAGAATGAGGGTAAAAAGGGAAATTATAGAGAGAGAAACTTACCAATTTCTAGGGTGCAGATTTGTATGTTAGACATTATTGGAAATGGGTCGAAGACAACTATGCAGCGGTAATAAAATGTCTAAAAATGAAACACAAATTTCTCTCAAACAGGCTCTCAATGGGAATTCCACTTAAAACTTAATTTTATGAACTTTAATCTATTTGAACAACTACTGCTTATAACTCATTATAACACTAACGAAAACTTAGATGTCCTCAAAATTGTTTAGCATTTGCCTAATAGTTTTAAAGCAGAAATGTGCTACCTTGAAATAATTATAGATGAATAATTCAAATTATGGTTGTCCGTAGGTCGGTTCGGTTCGATCTTGAAGAGAACAGAACCTACCCAAAACTTTCGGGTATTTAATAAATGAAACCGTCGGGTCCAAATATAATTATCGAACCGTTCAGGTTCGGTTCCGTTCGGTTCGGTTCTGTACCATAATTAATTTTTTTAATATTTATAGCAACACTACATAAATACAACTAATGACATTTCATTCGTAACTTTTACACATTAACGTAACCCAATTCAAAAATATATAAATAACTAGCAGTCCAATAATATTAATTCAATGCATACAAATACCAAAAAATAGATATTAATATTACAGCAACACTACATAAAGTAAATTAAAATGGGCTAATAAGTTTTAAAAATGATTTTGCCTTTAAAATTAAAATTATGAAATAATCTGATTTATTTAATTAATTTGCTAATTTGTTTTAAAAAATAAATAATTTAATTAATTCAATATAAAAAATAAAAAAATTTATTTAGTTTTGGTTCTTCGATTCTTGGTCTATACCCGAGACCCGACCCAAATCCATCAGTTCTCGATTCGGGTATCCATTCGGGTATTTAACTTATGAAGAATCGTTCGATTCGGTTCGGTTCGGGTTCGGTTCCGTCCGGTTTGATTCAAGACTTTTGGACACTCCTAATTCAAATTAATAAAACCCACAAACTCCACCATCTTTAATTATATATATATATATAGGGTTATTGGCTCAAAACGTCCCTACCTTTGAAGGGTTGTGTAGAAAACATCCCTACGTTTGATTTTTTGGTGCGCAACGTCCCTACCTATCAAGTTTATTGTAGAAAACATCCCTACCTTTCATTTTTTGGCACAAAACGTCCCTACCTTCTGCATTTCTTTGCACTGAACGTCCTTTGCACATTTTTTTTTAATTCAAAATGACCAATATACCCTCCTATGTAAATTGAACAAGAAAAGAAAAATAAAAAAAGAAAGGATAATTGGCGCAAAACGTCCTTACTTTTGAAGGTGTTTGTGGAAAACACCATACCTTTCATTTTTTGGTGTAGAACATCCCTACCTTTCACATTCTTTGCGCTGAAAGTCCTTTTCACCAATTTTTAATATAAAATGACCATTATACCCTCCTATATAAATAAAACAAAAAATAGAAAAATAAAGAACTAATTACAATCAAAGTCCTAAACGTTTTTAAAAAATACAAGTGAGTCCAAAATTTATGGAAATATTAAAAATAAAAATAAAAAATAAAACCCCATATCTTCTCCTCTGCCTCTCTTCGAGTGGGGTCCATTTTATATTACTGGGTCAATAATCCCTTTTATTTTTAATATTTTCATAAATTTTGGACTCACTTGTATTTTTTAAAAACGTTTAGGACTTTGATTGTAATTAGTTCTTTATTTTTCTATTTTTTGTTTTATTTATATAGGAGGGTATAAGGGTCATTTTATATTAAAAATTGGTGAAAATGACTTTCAGCGCAAAGAATGTGAAAGGTAGGGATGTTCTACACCAAAAAATGAAAGGTATGGTGTTTTCCACAAACACCTTCAAAGGTAAGGACGTTTTGCGCCAATTACCCTTTCTTTTTTTATTTTTCTTTTTTTGTTCAATTTACATAGGAGGGTATATTGGTCATTTTGAATTAAAGAAAATGTGCAAAGGATATTCAGTGCAAAGAAATGCAGAAGGTAGGGACGTTTTGTGCCAAAAAATGAAAGGTAGGGATGTTTTCTACAATAAACTTGATAGGTAGGGACATTGCGCACCAAAAAATCAAACGTATGGATGTTTTCCATACAACCCTTCAAAGGTAGGGACGTTTTGCGCCAATAACCCTATATATATATATATATATATATATATATATATATAATGAATAATTGCTCCCAAAAATCAACAAGCTTACCACTCCCTCGGAAGCTATAGCAACAAAAAATGAAATATGTGCCTTTAAATCTTGTATCACAGCCTTTAGAGATTCCAGTTGATTCTCCAAACCCTTACCTATTTTGTTCAAAATATCAATTGTTTGCTTGGATGTTCTTTAAACATAGTAGTCTACTCCTAAAAGGACCTACACTCAAGTCGGAAACATGAATAATAAAATGTAATGATTTAATAATCTGGAATACAATATGCAAAAGAATTTGAAAAGTACTCCCATTTACTTTGATTGTGAGCCATTTCCATCAATCTATTTGACATTTAATTTCCCAATCTAGTTTGTCAGGCTACGTGGTTAAGATTAAACTCATTGTATTGACTTGATAACATATAATATACATCATGTTCACAAAGAAATCAACAAAAAATGCATACCAATTTTAAAAAATAAATTCCTAACCAAATGAAACTTGCTTATAGATTAAACCCATCATTCGAGAAGATTCAATCACATTAAATAACCCAAAAGGTCAAGTACGGCATTGCAGATGATAGACGAATTCCAACTAAACAATTATTTCTTGAATTTCAAAGGTCAAATGTCATAATACGAAAAACAACCACTGTTACATCTTTAATATTCCCACAAAACCATTTAATCAAGATAAATGATGCAACCATTACCATAAACTCATTGGTGAATCAATCAACAAGGAAAAATGCCGCTTTGCCAAACAAGTAATTTGTTATTGAAGATGCTCATTCACAAGTTTTGAGATTTAAACCATTTTTATGAGGAAAAAATGAAAACTTGCCTTATATTGATCATAAGAACATAGTCGAGGAGGACGAAACCGGTCGCTATAACTTTAGGGCAAAAGAAAGTGCTTCAGACGAATCTCCCCTTAGCTTCGCAAACGGTCGTAGACGACAAAAGCGAGCCTTCTATGGGAAACTAACGGCGGAGAAGCCCAAAGTCAATTGTGATTTAGGCGATTTGCCATTCGAACCTTTGAATTTACCCAAAGGTATTTAAATCTTACCTTCTCACTGAGCAGGTAAACTTCACAACAGAAAATGACGAAAATCAACAAAAAAAATCAACACACATATTAGGGAAATTGAAATTATCAAAACAAATTAGATCTCAAAGTTTATGTTCGAACAAAAGTAAATCTTACCTTTTGAGCGACCCGATAGATTTTGCAACACAAAACAGGCAAGAAATGAACAAGAACAAACACAATACAAATTAGGAAACAAGAACACATAAGTGAATCTGCAAAAAAATTTGTGAGAGAGAGTGAAGAATATGAAAAGATGATTTCTAGAGTTTCTTTCTTTGACTCGAAGACGGATACAAATGAATGAAAGATAGAATACAAACAGTAATAGGTTGCGGGGTCGATAAGACAGTGGAGGCTCAAGGGGCAACGCCCCCGAAAGGAAATCTGATTTGTAAACGGTTTTATAATTTTTATTAATGTTTTTGAATTAAATCATTAATAAGTGAAATTGTATTTAGTTTGTGTAAAATATAAGCAAATGATATCACCTAAATTTAAAAATAAGTGTTTGTAAATTTGGTTAATATTATTTATAGAAATTTATTATTGTTTGCACAATATTTAAAAAAAAAAAAGATATGATGCTCCGCACGGTGTGAATCTGCTCCGTACACTGCGGAGCAATCGAAATTTTTATTTTTTCCCGACACGGGCTGGTGCCTTCGCACTGTGCGGAGAGTTTTTTTTTTTTCCTTCTTCTACCAAAAATGAATCTGAATCACTTTACCATTCAAACAAATAACTAACATAAAACATGAAGAAAATGTCACTAATTGGCAATTTTCCTAACAAGATTAAATTGATGATCTTTTTTTAAATAAAATCAGATGCCATTAAAAATCAAAACAAATAAAAATTACATCGAAAACCAAATTAAACATATGAAAACCAACAGAACAAAAATTCCCAACTTTCTTTTCATCATTTGCCATTGCAACTATCGGAGTATAACGGTAACCTAGTTTGTTCAATTGTTAATATGAATAGCTCAAATAATATCATCAATCATGAGAGGTAATATAGTATGCGAAAAAAATACCCTTTGTGCTTTGTTCAACAATAGAAGTAGATGGAAACTTTCTGGTTCCTTTGCAATATAGCAATAACTACAATAAATAAAACTAAAAATTCATACTAAAAAATCCAAAACTCTCACCTGAGACATATATAGATGCAGATACACATAAATACCTGGAAGATAGAGTAAGGAAACTTTGATAGAAATGCATACTATAGCGTTGATTGCGAAGCATGAACCCGTGTTTGAAATGAAATCGAGATACTGTCTTATTGCAATTGGTTTATATATATATATATATATATATATATATATATATATATATATATATATATATATATATATATATATATATAAACACTTGTACTTAATTTATGTTAAGTACTTAAGTGACATGATAACTACAATAGGTGGAAGATAATGGTTGATTACACTACTTATTGTAATGTGTCACATCATTTGGTGGTTAGTATAAGCTAAGTTCTATCTTAAAATGTCAACTTTATTAAGAGAAGTAGCTCAAACCCTAATAAATTTGTTTATATTTTTATCTTTATTCGATGATATAAGACGGTGTTGACATTCTCCACGATGGTCGGCTACTTAATGTGCACCCCCCAAGACGTCGACCCCCCAAAAGCCCACTACGCTCACTTAGGCCGTCTACCATTAGGAGGCCGTCGACCCCCATGGGGCCCTCTACGTTCACACAGGGCCGCCTACCACCATGCTATCAAAATCATACTTAGCCAAATAAATGGCAATAAGTTGGACGAAAAAAGCCTAATAGCGAACTTGGGCATAATCAACTGCTTGATGAGTGGGGGTCACAACTCTAGAACGTAGAGGAAGTGGGAAGGTTTACATGGGACACGTGGCACCAGCAATCGCCAAATGCACGTGCAGCAACAGGTGCCTATAAATACCTCCAAGGTGAGAAAGGTAGCTCTTCTTAAAAACCCGAACTATCTGAATTCAAGATAGTCTCTCCACATTCTCTAATACTGAACACTAATTCTCACGCCGGAGGTACAACGGGGGAGAAATCCCCGACCTCATTTTGCAGGTGGTAAAAATCGATCGGAGCAGTCGGAACACCAGTCACATCAGGGAAAACACAGAATTTACCTTACAACTATTTCATTTTCGCCGTCTATGGGAATCCGCGCCGACCGGTGTTGGTCGACCTTCAGCCAGCCTCCCTCCAAGACGTCGACCCCCCGGATGCCCACTACACGCACGTAAGCCATCTACCACTAGGAGGCCGCCGACCCCAATGAGCCCCTCTATGTTCACACAGGGCCACCTACCACCATGCGACCAAATAAATGGCAATGAGTTGGACGAAAATCGCCCAACAGCGAACGTGGGCATAATCAACAGCTTGACGAGTGGGGTTCACAACTCTGGAACGTGGAGGAAGTGGGAAGGTTTACGTGGGACACGTGGTACCACCGTACCAGTAACCGCCAAACGCACGCACAGCAACATGTGCCTATAAATACCTCCAATGTGAGAAAGGTAGCTCTTCTTGAAAACCCGAACTATCTGAATTTCAATATAGTCTCTCCATATTCTCTAATACTGAACACTAATTCTCACGCCGGAGGTACAATGGGGAAGAAAGCCCCGACCTCATTTTGCAGGTGGTAAAAACCGATCGGAGCAGTCGGAACACCAGTCACATCAGGGAAAACACGGAATTTACTTCACAACTATTTCATTCGATATAAGATTTTATCCCTTAATATGTTCCGCAAGATGGTGGTTCGTTGAACAAACCAATCTTGAAATTCGCGTTCTCATTTTTTGAGTCTTAATCTTATTGAATTGTTCATTGAAATTTAATGAGTTCTAATACCATATTAAAATTTGGAGTTCTATCTTAAAATATGAACCTTATATATACTATCGAAATTTTTTGTTAGATAAAAAAGTCAAGTAAATAGCAAGTTTACAATATTTAATTTGTTTAATTTTTTCTTTGCTTCCAAGTATTAACATATTAGATCATCAATAAATCACCATGTAAGCGTAACACGTGTGTTGCACATTCAAGTAAGTCGTTATGTTTGAAAAAAACATACCTACAACGTGTTAATTCCAACGCTAAACCTTTGGGATCAAAGATGAGAAAAATAAATTTATTTAGGTTTTTTATTTTCAAAAGAGTCGAGTTCTGACAATTCGAAAAATCATCCACTTAAACCTTCCTCTCACTTATTCACTTGCTTAAGATCTCGAGATTCTTAATCGCTCTTTTGAATGAGAATGAATAGTATATGAATGACAATTCTTAAACAAGGGAGCTAAAGGTCATGACCTAAATGCTCCTTTTAAAGGGTCAAAAGTTACCGACTAAAGATGAAGGACCTCCACTGATATTTCCCATTTAAATCAATCAAAATCTATGCACCAGTCTCGGCATATATCATCATAGTCATCATCATTGCTCTCTCTCTCCCTCTCCATTCCATATTTTCTGACTTTCTTCTGAAATCCCATCCACCTTCCAAATCACCATTTCTCTGCATATATATACGTATATATACAATTACACACAATCCCATAGGATGCAAATTCATTATTAAAATCAGTATCGCGTTTTGTTTTCGTTTAATTCTCTCTGAAGTCTTCATATTTGACAACTTGATCGAAGATCAGCTGTTGTTAATTATAATCCATGTATATACAATTTTCTAGTTTCGGGTTGGAAATTTAAGAAAAAAAAGTCAAAAGGCTCGAGGGTTTTCTGAATTTTGGTTTCTGAGGAATGCTATATTTGAAGCAACCAATTGGGGTGATGATGGGGTTTAGGAATTTGAGACAAAAATAAACAATTTTCCATTTAAATTGAATGCCGGTGTGATTGATTCCCGAGCCAGAGGCTCGGGGATCGGAGAACCACCGCCAATGGCTGACATGCCGAGGAATGTGGAGCAGCAATTGCAGGAAGTACAACCGGATTCTCCTCCACCACCGCCTCATGGAGGATTTATGCAGAAATTCAGACTCTATGAAACTCGATCGGTATAGTGTTTAAACTCGTTTGCAACTTTTAGGCATTTTATTGATTTAAAAATGCAATCTTTGATTCTTGTACTGTTTCCGGAATGCAAAATGTGATGTTTTAAGGCTTTTGTAGATCAACATGAACTACATCAGTAAATTCGTATAATCACTTTGAATTATTAATTTATAGAGGCTAGTATAAGTTAATGTTAGCAATTGGGTTTGGATGTGGCTGGATTTCAAATTTATTACATGGCAGTTAATTGAAGAGCTAACCAAATACTTGATTGATCGAGTTTTCAGATTTTTTATGGAACATACACGAGATTTAGCTTGAGTTGTCAAATGAGTCGGTTTTAAAATTTTTGTCTTTTTGAATTGCAGTGGTGGAGGTTAGTTTAGTAAATAAGCTGGACACACGTGCTATATCTTCCACGTGCTAGGAATTCACAAGTTTGTATTGAAGACTTGTTTTTCTACATGTATCAGCATTGACAGTGTGCTAAAATATAATCATTCTCTTACATTCTCCTTAGCTTTTATTGCTGTCTGTTTGTTGCCTAGCTGTGAAATTAGGAAGTAAAAAAGCAACTGCAGGCTAGACATTAGTATATCATGTGTTATTGGAAAGCGCAGTGGATTTGTCTTCTTTTTACACTTCCTCAAGTTCTATTATTTACATAGAAATGTGCAAATTCAATTTTTTCTCCAACTACTTTCCAATGTATCAGTTTTCTGATTTTGGATTGCAGAAATTCTATATGGTAGGAAGGAACCAAAGTAGAACATGCTGGAGAGTGTTAAAAATTGACAGGTTGGAACCTTCCGAGCTTAACATTCGTGAAGATTCTACGACATATACAGAGAGGGAGTGCTCTGACCTATTGAGAAGAATACATGAAGGAAACAGGGCCACAGGAGGACTTAAGTTTGTCACTACTTGTTATGGCATTGTTGGTATGTAGATGAAGGAGATCTTATGCTTTCCTCCACATGAGGCTGGTATCCCTGATTTTTCCATTCTCTTACTGTCTTTTTTCTTCTTTCTTTCAGGGTTCATTAGATTTCTGGGGCCTTATTACATGGTACTCATAACAAAAAGAAGGCAAATTGGTGCAATCTGCGGTCACAAAGTTTACGCTATCTCTAAAAACGAGATAATCCCTCTTCCAAATTCTGCAGTGAGATCCACCACGGTTAACAATAAGAATGAAAACAGGTTAATGCTTTTCTGCTGAACATTTTGTTTTCATATATAATCTTTAATCACAAAGAAATGCAGTGCGAGTTCTTATGGTCTTTCATTTGAATTTCGTGGACATTTTTTGGTTATGTTTGAATGTATAAATGTTGGTATCACTTGAGATTTGATGAAAGTCTGCGCTACCATAGGTGAGAGAGTGTAGTGCTGGAATATACGTGTTATTTTTCTCTATCAATCTCTCACTTCGGCATTCCTTATAATTGGTCGATTTTCAATAGTACTGCCTGTTACATTATATTTGTTTTATTCCTGATAAATACCTCCAGCCAAAAGACAACTAATTGCATGTTTGGGAGCCATTAATTCCACATTTTAATGAAAAATATAAACATTGCAACAGTAAGGTGAACAGTGATCCAACCGCAATATTTGAAAAATGAATGGTAGCCGTCTTTTTTTAGTTTGAAATGTCAAAATTGTCCAATTTATGAAAATCGAATGCAACAAGTTAGGGGCATTATGGTCTTTTCACCAATTTTTAAAATTGAATGCAGATAACACAGTCAAACCTCGCTGCCAAAGTGGGGCCCGCTCACTGTATAACGGTCGAATTGTTAATTTTTATTTTCAAAGAATGGCGTTCAAACATGGGCTAAATATAAAAACTATAGAGAAACTATGCACTTTGAAGCATGGGTACAATACTACATATTAAGTCAATAATAGGTAGTATGATTTGAGTTGAGATTTCATTGCATTCTTTGCCTAATTGCCTCTACATATTAGCTTTGCGAAAGAGTAAAGTGTTATTGCTGATTGCCATTTCAGGTTATAGGATGAAAATCTTCATGTTTTCAAAATTGATCCTAGCTTTAAATTTCAATTTTCATTGACAAATACTATTCACAAAAGAGCAGTTAATGAACATGTTTTTTTTGTACCTTGTAAGTTATTATTCTTTTCCAGATGTCTTCTGCACCAATCACTTTCCCTTGAAATTTGAGCTTGATTGTTGTTACTAACAAGTACTGTACTACTTTTATGGTTGTGTAGGTACAAGAAACTTTTGTGCACGCTTGATCTTACTAGGGATTTCTACTTTAGTTACTCCTACCATGTGATGAGAAGTCTCCAGAAGAACACGTGTGATAACGAGACAGGACAAGTCTTATATGAAACTATGTTCGTCTGGAATGAGTTTCTTACTCGTGAAATGCGAAATATTCTGCAGAATACTATTTGGACTGTTGCATTGGTTTATGGCTTCTTTAAACAGGTTAGCTTCTGTGACTGTCTTCACAAGTTGCTGTTGGTCCGCCGTGTTTCTTTGCCCAAGTTATCTGGTGTATTTTTTTCATGATTCACCAGTTCTGTCATGAATTTTTCTGTTACTCTTTACTCTCTTCACTCTGATTACTTGTAACACATTTATAATATTACCACCTGCATTTGTTGCAAGCACTAACAGCTTGATGTGTTGTTCATTGCTTATGCTTGGTCAATCCAGGCTACACTTCCTATATCAGGGCGGGACCTCAAGCTGACTCTAATAGCAAGACGTTCACGGCATTATGCTGGAACAAGGTCAGAAGGCAAATATAAATGTGATAAATACAATCATGTTATCCGTTACTCATTAAAGTTGCATACTTTCTCCAAAGCGTACGTTTTCCCAAAATTTGCCGCAAACCTCGATGAGATTTTTAGTAAGTGTTTACATAGTCTTCTTCTGTCTAAAGAAATGATATATTGAAATAATGAGTCACTATTGAGATCGACACATACAAGAATGTTATGGCCAATGTGTGATTCTGGGTGATAGGCTTATTAAGGGATCAGTCCATTTATTTATATGATTTCCAAACATATGTGTCTATCTATGTATATAGTTTACATGTTAAGGATTACTTTCTCCTAGGCATTACTTATTTGGGTACATATATTGCCTATGGTCCAGTTGGACTATATTTATTTAATTGTCCACATTATTGTCAATGGGAGATTCTGTGTAATAGGCTTTTTAAAGGGAATCAATCTTTTTATTTATGACTTTCAAAGAAACTTATCAATTTAGCTATACATACAGTTACATATTATCCTAGACTTAGTGTTATTCTATCACTGTACTCCTTTTGTTTCCTTATCGATGCCTAATTCAATCAATCTTTTTTGCTCTCCTCCCAAAGTGAACACACAGTTTCTTTTCCCTATTTCTTGTTTTCTGCCCTCTATAGACCTTACTCCCAAATCACCAATTAACCATCACTACGACTAGTAAGCTGCCTGCCACCTACCATTGCCAGTCAACCTACAAAATCTTAGATGTTATCATTGCAATCACGTGCATGCCACCATGACTATTAGTCCCATAAATGAAATCATGAACCGAGACCCTTAAATGACATCTAAACTGTTGTCAACCTGTTGCCTTCAAAGCTTTGAGCCCAGATCCACTGGAATCATCACATGATCGCAATCCTTGTTTTGTCAGACTTCCACGCCCTGTACTGATCCTCAATATTGCTAACATCACAAGAGGTCAAAAGGCCACTAGTATGATATGAGTTCCGAAATAGCTACTATGCACTGCTATAAGCCACATGTTGCCATTTTGCATCAGAGATGGAGAATTCATGTTGCAATTGATGGACAGGTACTAAATATGAGTGGTAGTGCTGTAGACATGGTTGTATTTAGTCTTTGTATACAGGAGGCTGGTATTGGAGGTTTCCCTTGAAGATTCTTCTTCATTTATTTTGTTCTTAAATTTCTTCTTCTTGGTTGTTGTGGTGTTTGTTTTGCTGGTGATTTTGTTTGACTAGTTGTAATAAGTTTATAGTGGTGATGGTGCTTCATTCTGCTGTTGGTGGTGCACTGCTGGTGTAATTTTTGGATTGCTTGCTAAATGAGGGGGATGAGGAGAAAGGGAAGAGTTGACTCCTTTTTTCTTTTTCATTTGTCAATTGACTACTTGCACACATGAACAAGAATAAAATGGAATGTAATGGAGAATCGAAGTCTCTACTGAAGATCCATGTCAAACCAGATAATTCAAAGGAACAGACGAAGTACTTGATATCTAGTTGTCCGGTTGCTGTATCCATAATAACATAATGCGCAGGTTCTAGGTGATTAATATAAATTTGTTGGTCCTAGAAGAAATTTATATTAATGATTTGCTACAAGAATGTAGGCCCGATAATGCTTTTTTGTCTCGTGCACTAAATTAGCAATGAAATTGATGTAGTACATCAATACTACAATTAATAGTTTCCTACTACAATTATGATTCACCTTTTCTAGGAGTTTATCTTTTCAATTGTGTTTATCTTTTCTAGTTGTAATAGGTTTTATTTTTTTATTCATATTTCTTGTTTAGAATATGATTTCTTTTCTTTATTGATCTGAATATAATTTATAATTTCTTTTAGATTGGGATTTTTTTTTATTAGTTTCCTTTTATTAATAGTATTGGGGAATAATTTTGCCTATAAATACAAAGACGTTGTACACTTTTTGGAAGACATCAATTATTATTCTATAACATACAAACAAGTTATTCAAATATCCTTATTAGTTTATTACATAATTCTTATTACTAGAATTTCACAAACGCTTCCACACCAGAAATTCACTGTCATCTTTTCTTGCACTGTACTTTTTTCTAGGGATGCATAATTGAGATTAGTTGCAATATTAGGATATTTTTTCATCGGACATGCATCTCTGATTGATTTTGTTCCACATGGATTTTGGAAACAGTAAAGGGGCTACAGTTTTAGATGTTGATCGCTGTAACCTGGTCTATATGTTTGGAGAGGTTTGCTAGAATTTTTCAGAGTTAGTGTAGCAATCCTCATTGCTTCTGGGATAGAGTTGTGTTTTTAGCATCTTTTATGGGCCAAAACTCCTGGGCTATTTACTGGATTAGCTTTATAGGATGTGTGTAGTAAGAGGGAGTTATTTTTTTATTGTCTTTTTTTGTACTTATCTTCTTCTTGCACTTGCATGCCCGCGAACATATTGTCTCTACATGTGTTTCTTTTTCACTGTTAATAAGTTTCTTGTTTATGTTAAAGATATAGGCCCCGTTCGGGAGGGCTTAAAATCCAATTAAAATTGAAAATATGGCCGTTATTGGGTCCCACCCGTCTAATAAAAGTCAACAATAACGGCTATATTTTCAATTTTAATCTGATTTTAATCCCTCCCAAACAAGCTCATAATAAGTGAATGGAGTTGGCTGCACATATGCTAAGGTTTGAGAAGCACATCTGTTGTGGTTGGATCTAAGTAACTTCTGGTTGACGTTCTGCAGTGACGTGATCACTTTCTTTTCGGTCTTCCATAAAAAAGAGAAT
The DNA here is from genome assembly GCA_035079005.1 of Fraxinus americana. NCBI lineage: Eukaryota > Viridiplantae > Streptophyta > Magnoliopsida > Lamiales > Oleaceae > Fraxinus > Fraxinus americana. The sequence continues at coordinate 17,763,370 of CM068717.1, read as the reverse complement.
ATTAAGCATCCATTCTGGTATTCTAATGTGATTTTGGTTTACCATTGAGTTTGTAAATTCTAATGTGATTAACCGGGAAAGCTACATTTTGGACTTAGTAAGCCTATTTCTCTCAAAGATGTTTCCAGAAAATACACCTTTTTCTTTGAATCTTTTTTCTTACATGATTTGAGTCTTAGTTAGCTTTTGCATGTATAGTGTCCAGTACTAGCTTTTGATTTCTTGTCATCTTACCATGCATATCAGTTAACAAATGGGCAATTGTTATTGTTTTCTTTTGTAATTTGCTGTGCTATGTAGTAACGACACTAACCTTTTGGCACCATTTTGTTTTACTCGTCATTGAAAAGTTTCGGGGAAGTTCTTTCACCCCCTTTCCCTCCTCTTTTGCCACTTTTGAACCTTAATTTTTTTTCTTCATATGTAGATATCTGAAACGAGGGGTGAACGATAAGGGAAGAGTTGCAAATGACGTTGAAACTGAGCAGATTATATTTGAGGATGTTCCAGAAGGGTTCCCTACACATATAAGTTCTGTTGTCCAAAACCGTGGCTCAATCCCTCTATTCTGGTCACAGGAAACTTCACGCCTGAATCTTAAGCCTGACATTATATGTATGTTCTAGCTACTATCTTGTTTTTTCTGTCTAAAGATTGAATAATTATCCAAATACTTACAAACTGATGTTTATTTTACAGTGTCAAAGAGGGACCAAAATTATGAAGCTACAAGACTTCATTTTGAAAATCTTGTTGAGAGATATGAGAATCCTATTATTATTTTAAATTTAATCAAGGTAAGAGGATTTTATCTTGGCTTTTGTACTCGTGTCATGTGAACAGGTTAATTCCTTTTTTTTGTTACATATTGAAGTTGTTAAGCTTAAAGAATGAACTTATGCACCACCTAACCAAAGCAATTTTTATCAACAGACAAATGAAAACAAGCCTCGAGAATCTATTCTTCGCACAGAATTCGCTAATGCAATTGAAGCTATTAATAAAGATCTGTCTGAGGAGAATCATCTTAAATTCCTTCACTGGGATTTGCACAGACATTCTCGGAGGTATCCATTGTTCTATTTCTAAAGACATGCTGATGCTATTTTTTGTGAAACATCTGATCTTTTTTCTGTCTTCTTTTTCTTCTCCTGTTCTTCGCTTTTGATTTTCCACCAGCAAAGCTACAAACGTTTTGCTACTTTTGGGGAAGGCTGCTACATTTGCATTGACACTGACAGGTTTCTTCTATTGTCAAGTTACACCAGACTTGCAATCAGAAGGATTTCTCAAATGCCCCTGTTTTGAGTGAGTTTTCTCATTCTATTCCACTCCCTTTGAACAATTTTGAAATGATTTATATATTGTCACTTCATAAGAATCTTGGTCACTTGGTCATCTGAGCATATTTGTTTAGATAGAACATTAAAACCTGAAGAAAACTTGTGATAATTTGGTAGCGCAACATTTTACTGGAATACTTTGGTACTTTCTCAATATCATGATATCTAATATAGAATTGCAAACCTTTTTCCTGGCTGTCGAATTGTGGCTGTGATGTTTCTTGGGTAGTCAAATGAATGCTAAAAAAAAATAGAGCCTTTCTTCTCATAATGGATGCTCACATTTTTTTCCCTCTAATTGACAGTAATTAACATTTTATATGAGAAGACAAGTTCTTATATTACATATATCTTTCCCCCTGAGGCTGATGTAAAATTTCAATCCGTTGACTTACCGAAATGCTTAGATACCATGGTCTTATATAGTAACATTACAGTTGCACTATTGCAGTTAGTATTTGATGAATAAATGGACTGGATTTGAAAATTTGTGTTACTATGAATATGTTGCTGAAAGGAGAGTTTGCAATGTTTGTATGCAGTGTTTAAAAATTAACGATCAAGCGTGCTTCGAAGCGAGTCATCCAAAGAGTGCATTAAGCGCTGATCTTTGGGAACTTTTGGAAGGTGCATGCCTCAAGGCTTGTGAAGCATGCGCTTCTGAATTGTTCAATCTGTTTACTTTATTTGTTCAGAATTATTTGCTTTAGCTGTGGGCCTACAAAACATTAAAAGCTTGTGTTTTCTGATTGACCCACTTTGTGAATAGCCCACTACCCACAAACTAAAATAATAGGTTTATAATAACACAAGGGTACATTTTCAGTATTTTATATTTTGTTAGTTTATTATCTGTGTTTGTTTGCAGGTCTCACTTTAAATAGTTCTATTGTAAATTTTCAACATTGTTTATGCTCCTTTATAGGTTTGTTGTTAGTGTTTTGTTTCTCTTTCCATTTTTTGTCTTAGTTTATATGTTTGTGTTGAGGCTTATGCCTCAAAATGCCTTGAGGTTTATGTCCTGCCTAACGAAGGAAAAAGGTCTTAGTACCCAATTTAGCTTTTTTAAACATTGATTGTGTGATGCAGGAATATTGTTGCACCTAGCATGTTGGCCACAAGATATTGCGACACTGAAAATGAGAAACATTGTGTTGATGAGATTGAGGATTCAGATAGCTCGGACAGAAAATCTAGCGTTTCTACTTGTAATCCTGCTGTCAAGTCACCATCGTTTCAAAGGGGAGTTCTCAGGACAAATTGCATAGATTGTCTGGATCGCACTAATGTAGCGCAATATACATATGGTTTGGCTGCTTTGGGGCATCAGTTGCATGCCCTAGGAGTACTAACTTCGACAAAGATAGACCTTGATGATCCTTTGGCTGATGAATTAATGTGTCTTTATGAGAGAATGGGAGATACTCTGTCACACCAGTATGGTGGCTCAGCTGCTCACAACAAAGTAAGCCACTTTGTAATTCTCGTAGAGTGAGTCGATACATTGTTAAGCCATTTATGTCTAACAGGTGTATACAAAATTAATGTAATTTAATAAAAGAAACTATTTTCTTGGAAACTGTAAATATAGTTGAAAATGTTCTACCAGTTTATTATTGAATGTCATGTCTAAAATTTGTGTTACTTGCAGAAAATTAGTGATTTCTACTGCCAATGAAAAATCAATTTTTAGTCTCCTCTATTCCATGAGATATGGATTCACCATCAGTAATATTTATCTTGATTTAGATATGTACGGTGGTTTTTCTCGTCAACACAGCCAGTATGAAAAGCCAATTTATGTCTAATCTGTTGCCGAAAGTATTCTTTCATCTGTGGTTCGTAAACTAGTTAATTCATTTAGTTGATCAAAATATACAAACAATTTTGACATTTAGACTATTTTTTGCTACAAGAAGGGCCCCCCTGCCCTAACAAATGTTGTGCTACTGGTGATACCCACTAATGTGAGTTGAGTGTATGGTTCTTATTGTTTTATCTTGTTACTTTGCAACTTAATGTTTCTTTTAGAGTCAAAATCAGTTTGTAGTCTATCACAGGGTCAGCGCAAAAATGTCTCTTGGTGAATATACATATTGTCATTCTTTTGTTGTAGCCATTTATTTTCATTTACAACGTTTGAGATGACATTCTAAATATTTATTCGACTCTCTCTCTTTTTTTTTTTTTATTATTTAAGATTTTCTCTGAGAGAAGGGGTCAGTGGAAAGCTGCAATCCAGTCCCAGGAATTTTTTCGAACTCTACAGCGTTATTACAGCAATGCGTACATGGATGCAGAGAAACAAAATGCCATTAATGTGTAAGTTAGTAGTGGTAACGATCTTACTTATGGTTTCTGAATTTTTACGTGATAGAGAAGCTCTGGATAATGAGATGGATTATGTGGGGAGTTAAGGAACATTCCAATTTCAGCCAGATTTTCTTTATCCTCACTTGAACATGTTTCAATAGATCAAGAGAGAGTTTTGTCTGTTGTCTCAAAGACTTTTATTATTATTATTATTATTTATTTATTTATTTATTTATTTTTATTTTATTTTTTTAAAGTTGATCAAATGAGGCATTCACTGAAATTAACGGTATTTGAGCAGATTTTTGGGGGATTTTCAACCTCATCCAGGTAAACCGGATGTGTGGGAACTGAATTCTGACCAACATTACAATGTGAGGAGATATGGGCAATCAAATATTGATGAAAATGGAAGGTATGGTGGGAGATAGTTATCTGTGGAAATGCTTATAATCTCTTTTACATATATGGCGAAATTTCCCCATATTTTCACATGCATTTTTTGCTGAAGGACTTCCATAACTTTCTGCTGAAATGCTTATAGTCTCTTTTATGTATATGGCAAAATTTCCCCAAATTTTCACATGCATTTTTTCCAAAGGACTTCCATCACTTCTAGATTGCCCAAGTTTTGATTTGTTCAATAAGCTAAGCCTTTGTTTGATCCACATTATTTTTAAAATTCATTTTTCTCTCTTTTTTTTCGACCATACATTCTTCAATAAAATAATATTACATGCAAACCCAAAACTTTTCCTTATTTTTCAACCACACATTCTCCATCAATCTACTATTCCAAAATGCATTCTTAAGAAAAAATGGGGTTCAAACAAGCTCTAAATATTTATGTTGGACCGTTATATGTATTCGGGTCAGGGTGAAATTGATTTATTTATTACTGGTCCAAGATGTACTACAGGAATTGTTGTAAACAAATTTTTAGGGGACTAATATATTTTTGTGATAGCTCCATAATTCTTTTTATAGCCATGTGGTGGTAAGATGATGTTCATTCGTGTTTTCTGTGTCTAGATTACTTTTTAAAAGATCATGGTCAGATGGAAACATTCTTCATGAAAGTCACTCGCCCACGTCCACCTCAAATGTCAATATGGGTTTTTCTAGTGCTGAATTATCAGACAAACCAAAAAGAGAAGGCAAAATACTTTCTGAGTCAACACCAGTAATATCAGCTTCTGAAAGTGATGTAACATATTCAAGGTACTCTGTTTTCCCAACTGATGTGTACATATATGCTTAATTCTTTTCTGTGAATTTTAAATAAGAACTACCAATTTTGTATGTAGTATGTGATGCATCAATATTTAATGCGTCCTCTATTTGGTCAAAAGGGTGGGAAAGTGGATGGAACAGAAAATGTGATGTATAATTTTCCATCAAAAAGCACCTATTTGCCTATCTGTTTTGTTGATAGGATAGAGATGGGAGAGAATTAACTTATAATATTGGGGGTGATTTAAGTTTGTTGTGTGTATGTTGGGGGGGTAAGGTAGACTCATAATCCACCTTATCATTTCCTCATGTTTATCCTTTAACAGTGGAAACATTTAGCCCTTGTTTGGGCCCCATTATTTTCAAAATACATTTCTCTCTCTTATTTTCATCCACATATTCTTCAATAAAATAATATTACACGTAAACCCAAAACTTTTCTTTATTTTTTAACTTCTCCATCAAACAGGCTCTTACTAGATCCAATTTCCTATTCATAATTTCCTCTTTCATCTTCTTCATCACATCAATACTTCGCAAGGTGCCTTTTAGGACTTCAAAGCTTCACCATTTTTAGATATAACTAGCCTGTCTAATTGAAATTCTTTGTTAGACTGTTAACAGATGACTATCAAATAGTAGCTCAAAGCTGTCTGATCCTTGGACATTGATTATAATCAAGTTTCAAAGGTTTGATTTTTCTGATTGTACTGAAATGCACTTGAAGTTGGGAAAATTACTCTTCTTTTTTGCCCCAAGGACTGAGATCATATTGCTTAAACATTTTGCTAAACAGCTATTAAAGATTATGGATTGAATTTCCTGTCTATTTCTTATCTTCGAAGGTTGTGAACTTATTGCATTGTCTACATCTACATTGGAAACTGCTCAGTCTCTTCTGTTTTTCCTTGTAGCTCTTTGGTATAATATTGATTTTCTAACATCAACATGGGAGGATGAAATCTCATCTCTTGGACGAGTAGCTTAGGAAGGCATTAACTATTGTTGTTTACATTATCAGGAGGAGAAGCTGGGCTCTATTGCTCTATAGTTGTTTTTTAAATATTGACCCGGAATTTAATATGTGAATTTGCACAGTTAGTGTGTGCTTATTTCAGTATAAATTATATCAGTTTACAGGATACAGACTTGCGTAATTTAGAATATAATAATGTACCATTTTCTTACGTTTGTTTCATTATCTGCCATCTTGTATTGGTCTAGTCTGACAAACAAGCACACAGACACACACACCATCTCTGAAGATGGAAAAAGAATTTAAAGCCGGAAGTGATTCATCAAAATGTGTCTTCTTTTGGTATCAAAAGAAAATTTCCTTGGCTAATCTGTCTCCATTTTCACATCTGCAGATACACCCATTCAGTGCCATCTGCTGAGCTTTGTGCAGAAGTGCAAAGAGATGGCTGCCTTGAACATGAAAATGGAGACACAATTGACTGTTCAAACTTTGTTGACTTAGATTGGCTTTCCTCTGGAACTTCATGCGAGGAAGAGTTGTTGGAAAGGTAATCCTATTGAGAGTCACTTGAATTTCTTTTTTCTTAAAGATACTAAGGGTGACGCCTTCTTGGCGCTTCATGATGGGAGTACTCTTTTCTAGAAAAATGAATGATGTTACTTCGTTTCCCTGCTATTGGACTTTCTTGAAAATATATGACACATTGAAACTTGCTCTTTCCCCTTTCTGTTATTTGGCAAGCAAGTTCAGTTTGATTTTGATCCATTATTCCTTATCCATATTATCTTTCTTTTCTTTGAAAGTATGTACAGGTTTCCTTTATTTATTTATTTATCTTTTCTGTGAATTTGTAATTTTTCTCACTCATTGCTTACATTTGAGGTCCGTTTGTCATGGTTGTGGTTGAGGCCTTCTATTCCTAGCTCTCATCTCTCTCCCTCACTAGTGCAGTTGAAAATTGTTGTTAATATGGTTCTCAATGTCTATTCCCAAATCATTTTGAATATATGTTGCTTCCCTATTTTAGCCTTCTCCAACTAATCCTCCATAATCTCATTATTTCAGACTTGTAGATCTATTGTGTCTAGTTGCTCAATTCAGCTAGAGACAAAACCAGGAAGGGTTTCTCATGTCTATTGCATGAATTTTAATCTTTATAAGATCATTTTGTATTCGGAAAATGCCAACCCAGCCTTAATACTAGATTCCTAATTCAAAACTATTCTCTTTTCCCATTATATGTTTCATTTCAATGAAAAATAAACTCTCATTATTTTCAGTGTTCTCTAGGGTACACTTAGGATATTTACACTTTAAAAATGCACACAAGTTCTTTAAAATATCTTTGGTTTTTTAACTGTTGAATTTCTACACTTCATTGACATTAGGAAGAAACTTATCCTCTTCTACAGTTGTGTGCTGTCCTTAAACATTGATTAAAGTACCTCACTTGATGTTCTACAACTTTGTTGGATGACGTAATATGAAATTCAAGTTCATGACTTCCAATCTAGGGGTCATTTAGCTAAATTTTGGACCGGATTGTGTTGGAGGAACCTTTTTTTCTTTTTCCTGGGGGTTGTGGAGGTGGAGTTGGGGGTGGGTGAGGGAAATAAGTATATGAATACTTGGAGTTTCTTTGAGAAAGCTAAAGTTCCATGATATTTTATGGACAGGTCAATGCTCTCTACCTCTCCATTTGCGATACTGTCATCTGAAAATGTCATCAGTGAAATGGTTGGGGAAACAACCCCATCAGCCAGTGGATGTGGATCTAGCAATAGCGTAAGTTCCATTTTCAATCAATTTCCTAGCAGTGCCACAATTACATATTTAGTTGAATACAAAAGCAATGCAAAGACGTGTGATGAGTTAATTTGTAATGGTAGTCACACTATTTTATGCTATCATGGTGCGTAATTCATATATTTCCATCAGTTGTATTGGATTATTTAAAATTCGTAAATGTGCTAACTCTTTGAATGCTAACAATCAGAAAATGGAAATCCATTTATCAGACATGTACATGTGGGAGGGTTAGATTTTACCTACAAGTGGCTTCTTTACTTTTTATTACATTGCTTTGATAGGAATAAATAGCAAACAAGTAAACTAAGCACGTTCACGTTTTATAACTCGCTCTGTACGACCATTATGGGTTCAGAATTTTGGATTTCATGTATCCCACTTTATGAACAACATACAACCTAGAACTGTTTAATGAGATAGTATTCATAAAAAGGAGAAAGTAGAAGTTTCTGAATTAAAGTATGCAACTAGTTTCTTCACTACTGACAATGTTGCTATTCTCCCCTTTCTGATTGAGCACATTCCAAATGCATCTGTGCATTGTTGGGGTGGGTGGGTGATCTCACAAGTTACAACAATTTATCTTGCACCAAAAGACTTAACTGTTTTGCTCGTTATTTAAGAGACTAAGAATGCTCTCTCTCTTCTTTGTCGATAAATATTTTGGATAAACAGACATTGATATTACCTTGTTTTCCTGTGTAACATTTGTAGGGAAGGCAGCAGACTGAAACAAACTTTTCTTATAGTGAAGCCCATAACTATGAAGTACTTGAGGAATTTTCAGATAGTTTCGCTCGGTGGATAATGCATGGAGAGGCAATCTGCCATTGAGGTTTTAATTTGGTAACTGCACTGTTATCATTCATACTGCTCCAGATTTACGTGATTGTAGGTTTCTTGGGAGATCCAAGTAAAAGAGGAAAAACAAAATATATTGTATCAGCATTTTTTCGTTTGATATTTCTTTGGAGAGCCACCCTCTTGTCCTGCCATGTGATTTGTAGCAGTTATTTGGAGCACAAAAACCTTGGTGGTAGCATGATATCTTAGCATGAAAATAATAAATAGGCAGCGGTTTCAAGAATCTTCCCGAGCCTTTTTTTACATTAATTTTCTCAGTTTTATTTTATTCCCACATAGTTCCTAGAAATATAGGTTTCTATATTGTAAATATTTATTCAACTCCGGGAGCTCCACTCTTGTAGTAATTGTCCATTGATTCTTTGCATCTATTCATGGTTTTAACTTTGTGAGAAGTGATAATAAGTGATATTGCCAATAAGTTCCAGACCAAGGGGTCATGATTCTGTCTAAGTTGACTTATATATTCAGGTTCTTATTTCTTGTGCAGCCTTAAGTGTTTCACTGAATTCACCAATCTGGATTCTAGGTGCGAATTCTTCACCAATTCAAGGTGAGTTCCACGAGCAGTGGATCGGCTCTATACACACACATGGTAGGAGACATCTTGGATCCCTCACAACCCCTTGGATACCGGGTAAGAGAGAGATAAGGAGTGGGTGTGTGGACTCACTCGGAGTCTCTAGTGTCGTGATTTGAGTAAATTTCTACTACATGGATATAAGAGTGTTCCGCTGAATGTTTTCTCGAGTTCCAAAGACTTTTGACTCAATAACACAATTAGTCACTCAATTTGTAGTTTTATGTTGATCGCTGAAATTTATTTGTTCCAAAGTGATCTGTAGAGTTTGTTTTATGTTATTATTTCAGTTTGATCCCGTTTTATTTTTTCTGAAGGAAACTTCCATGTTTATGCTAAACTAGATTGTTTCATCGGACATTCTTTAAAAAAATTTGACAGGTTAATGGAACTTTTAACCCTTGTTTGATGGCCCTTGAGAGAATGGAATTTTGAATAGTGATTTTTTTGAGAATTTGTGATTAAAAGATAAGGAAAAGTTTTGAGTTTAGGCTTTAGTTTGCAAACGTCTCTATGTTTGGCATTTAGTGTGCAAAACATCTCCACGGTTCAAATTTTTGTATTTTCATCCCTGTTTTTACGTTTCATTGTGAAAAAGGTCATATTCATCAATTTTTATCCAGTCTCTCAAAAAAAATATGTGAAATGACAAATATACCCTTCTATTTAAATAAAATAAATAGAAATAAAGAAATAATTGTAATCATACTCCCAAATCTTTTGAAAAAGTGCAAATGATACCCAAATAAATTATTAAAAAGTTCGAAATAAAATAAAATCTTTTTTCCTCTCTCCCTTTTCCTCCACCTCATCTCCACCACCACCTCCCAAATAAATCCGCTCCAATAGGATTACAGCGCCGAAGAACTTCGAATTGCTTTTGAGTTCTTGTCCAATTGGCTGTCGTTTCTCTCCTGTGGACTCCGTAAAAGCTGTACTGAAACTCTTTCTGGTGGCATTTGATCCCTCAACCAAGGTACAAAAAGCACCCCTTTATAAAAGCCGTATATATCTAAGGGTGCGTTTGATTACAAGGGTGGAAAATGGGTGGAAAGAAAATGTTTTATAGGGAAAAGATTTGCTTAGAAAATGTTTTGCAGGAAAAATGATTTCAAGTATGTTTGATTGGTATAATTTTCCATCCGAAAAATTTTTTAATTTTCTATTCGTTTGGCTTTATTTTATATGGAAATTGTCTATTAAAGTGATATTTTTTTTCACAATTGATTATAAAATTTGTTTCCATTGCCAAAAAGTAAAAAAAAAAAAGGAAAAAAAAATTTGTTTCTTTAAAAATCATTTTTTTATCAAAATTTAGTGTTCGTTTGACTTTGTTTTACATGAAAATTGTCCATTAAAGTGAAATTTTTTTTTACCATTGGTTATGACATTTGTTTCCATTGCAAAAAAAAAAAAAAATTTCCAGCCAGCCGGGAAAATATTTTCCCTCCAAAACGACGGGAAAACATTTTCATCAAAAACCGGGAAAATGCACACGTGTGAGGAAAATCCGGAAAATATTTTTCGTGGAAAATTTCGCCTATCGAACAGCCAAAAAAGTAAAAAGTGGAAAATATTTTCCTACTTCCCCGAAAAACACGGCCTATCAAACACGGCCTTATTCCACCAACTGGATCAATGCATATTTATTATTTACCCCAGTGTCAGTCTTGGAATGTTTTAAATGGTTTGATTTTGTGAAGGATTTGGAGGTTCTACGCTTATTCTGCAAGTTAGCGTACGAGAATCGTTTCGACAGTAAGAACTAAGAAAATCGGTGTCGGGCACTATGATCGCTAGACCTATGGTGAAGTTTCGTTTCAGTCACCTGATTTATGACAATCATTATTTCAAAACTCTTTAATTCTCATACTCATTTTCAACCACACATTCACACAATAAAATATTTTGCACGTAAACCCAAAGGCTTATTAGCACAAAACATCCATATGTTTGGCCTTTAGTGTGCAAAATGTCCTTACGTTTTAACTTTTTACATTTTCATCCCTATTTCCATGTTTCATTGTGGAAAACGTCATTTTCATTAATTTTTATTCAATTTCTCAATAAAAATATATGAAATGACGAATATACCCTCCTATTTAAATAAAACAAAAACAAAAATAAAGAACTAATTACAACCATACTCCCAAATCTTTTTAAAAATGCAAATGACTCCCAAATAAATTATTGAAAAATTCGAAATAAAATAAAATCTTTTTCCCTCTCCCCCTCTCTTCCTCCACCACATCTCCCACCACCTTCCAAATAAATCCATTCCTACAAGATTACAGCGTCGAAGAACTTCGAATTGCTTTACTTCTACTCAGATCCATGATAGTCGAAACAAAAAAATTTTCCCTTTGTTTACCAGGTACTACTTCACCATCGATTTCTACAAAAGCCAAAGAAAAACCCAAATGAATAACAAACAAGAATTTCAGAAAAAACAAAAAAACTAAGGCTATGTTTGATATCCATTATTTTGCCTAAAATTAGGAAAATAATTTCCATTTTCTCCATTTTGGCTTGTTTTGATAGCCAATAATTTCTCTAAAAAATATTTTCCCACATGATGACTCACCTGCCCAAATTCCTTCAAATTGATGAAAATGTTTAGACAAAAAAAAAAAAAATTTTTAATGTTAACAAATTTCATAACCAATCATAAAAAAAAATTTCAATTTAATGGACAATTTCCATATAAAACGAAACTAAACGAACACTAAACTTTGATGAAAAAAATATTTTTCGAGCAAAAAAAATTTTTTTTTTTTTTTAACTTTTTGGCAATGCTAACAAATTTCATAACCAATTGTGAAAAAAAAATCATTTTAATGGATAATTTCCATGTAAAATAAAGCCAAACGTGAACAAAAAAACTCCAAAATTTCAATTTTTTTCCGGGTGGAAAATTATACCAATCAAATACACTTAATTAACAATTTCCTGCAAAATAATTTCTAGACAATTACTTTCCCTGTAAATCATTTTCTTTCCACCCATTTTCCACCATCGCAATCAAACGCACCCTAAGTGATTTAAATATGAAATTTAACTATCGAAATTGACAACAATCACCTATAATTTCAATTACATTAATTAGCGAAAGAGCTCGAGGCAAAAAGAGAGGAGTCCATCCTGTAGATAAATTAAAATTCAAAGGGCTTGAAAACTATGAATCTTTTTGTTAGGCAATCTCTCAAAAGTTGAGAGCTCGTAGGGATGACAACTGGGCGGGTATGAGATAGATTGGTCATTGGTATTTTTCTCACTTTCTCCCATTCTCATACCCAACTAAAGCGGGACGGGATGGGATGGGACGGGGCGGGCCAGGTCTCTTACCCCATTTATCGCCCCGTTTATTTTTTATTTATTTTACTTTTATATTTTTTATATCTTTAATTCGTAAGTATTATTACCTTTTTTTTTTCAATTTGTTAAAAATAACTTATGTTCTCTTTAAAACTGATGATAAATATTTATTTTTATTTGATAAAAAATTTAAATTTGAAATTAACTTTCAACGGGGCGGGGCCTATGATTCTCGTACCGTCTCGTACCTGCTTCGGGACAATAATTCCTGCCCCTATCTGTCCCGTTTACTAGGTAAGGTGGGTATTAGCCCCCTATTTGGGGCGGGGTCTCGTGGTTATCAGGTTAAACGGATTTTTTACCATCCCTAGAGCCTCGGGGTTGACAGTAAAATCTTGTACCGGTTAAATACGAAAAAAATAGTTAATATTTTATATAGAATGATTTGGATTACTTCTTTCAACAAGATGGATCATTTAAGATAGAACATTCCGTATCATATCAAAGCACCAAAAGTTCAATCCAGTAGCTTGATTTGTCAAAACTTAAACAAGTTCTCAAATTTTAAGATTTAACATTTTCAAATGAGCCACTAATTTAACAAAACATTAACATTTTAAAACGCCTTCAATTAAATATAAAAACTGTTACGGGCATGTGTCAGACCCGTCACCTCGCCCACCACGTGTCCGCACCCGTGGCCCAAGCCACGTGTCGAACAAGGTGATTGAACCAGGGACGAGCTGGTTGTGCACGCCGAGGTGAATGCATGAGGGGCGAACTGAACATGTGTCAGCGAATGAACCGGACTCATCCACAAGCACGCAGTGGATGCAAAGGCCCACACTCCGCTTCTACCACGCTGCAACGCTTCACCCACCACACCTCGCCTCTACAAAGATCCTTTGTACAAAGATCTTCCCAAAGTGAAATCTCTGACTGATGAGACGTGTGGCGGGCCATCAGATGGTAAAATCAGCAGCATGTCAGAAACACTTAATGTCAGTCGACCTATGGAGGGACAGAGTGACACTTAGGATGGGACAAGCCTTGAAGATCCGGCAACACGTGTCTCCTCATCCAACGGCCCGTCTCGTTTCATTCTTAGTATAAATATCCCCTCCTTAGGCCAAATTTGGGATTGGAATCTCATTTGCTCTCCTACATACTGCGAAACCAAGTACCATCATTTCCCTTATATACTTGCCAATTTTATCGACACCATATCGACCACCTTCTCGGCGAGTGTCCTACCGCCGGCGAATCTCTTACCGGTTGAATATAGAACTGACTTGACCGTCGGAGTGCTTGCGGCCGCTCCCACCCCCTCCGGGTGAGGCCACGAGTGGCTAACGACGTGCTACGTGTGCAGGAGGAGCTGACTTGAAGACCTATCCTGTTGGCCACGTGTCCGAGCCATTTTTCGAGGTCAACAGATTGGCGCTGTCTGTGGGAAGTTAACTTAACCACGAGTTCTCCCACCAAAAGTTGCTTAAATATCCGGTTGATATTTCCCCTTGAAAAAGGGTCGATTCTTGAAAAAAGAGTCCTTTTCAGCCACCTCGGACCATGAGTTCCAGTGGAGATGATAATGCGAGGGCAAAGGATGTCTCTGAAGAAGAGATCATTCGAACCAATTTTACGCAACAGCGGCCTCATCACCGCTACCGTAGAGGTAGAAGAACGGCAGCACGTTTGGCGGCCGAAGTGGCCCAAATGGCCACTAACATGAGGACCATCACGGCTCAGAATGCAGCCATGCAAGAACTTCTAATGCAAGTACAAAACCAGAGCGGTTTTCAAGCCCCGCATCATCCGCAGCAATCGGCACATAGACGAGCTGAGGCTGAATCCAGCAAAGGAACCCACATGAGTCCCCAGGGAGAGGTTCCTGTGGAAAGGGATGTGGGAATGGACACTTCGAATTACACCGCTGTCCCAGCCGGTGGTGCCTCTGCAGGAGAGAGTTTCCCTCCGGAATACGAGCGACCTCAGAGGTCTGCCAGTGTTTTCGATCGAATCGGACGGGCACCTAGAAATGGGAACCAGCCTCCGTCGCAAACAACTCGCCAGTAGAGGCAGGAACAAAGCCAAGAGGTCCAAGCCCCTCTGCCTAGAAATAGGCGGGAGAGGCGAAGCCAAGTGGATTGGGGGAAAAGGGCTGAAACGGCTCAGCGTCCACCCCAACAGCATGCAGACGGGAATGATTATGACGGACCCTGTAGGTCGTATGAGCTTGATGACGATGACGACAATTTGCCCTTCTCCAGGGAGCTTCACACATTCCCGATGCCTCACAACTTTGTTCCTCCTAAAATCCCAAAATACGAAGGAAAGGGCGACCCGGAAAAACATCTCAACAAATACAAAACACAGATGAGCCTCAGAGGCGCCTCGCCAGCTTTGAAGTGCAGAGCATTCCACTTAACTCTTGGCGGCTCTGCCGAAGTATGGTATAGCAGGTTGGCACCACTCAGTATACGAAGCTGGCCGGATTTGAAAAAGGCATTCTTGAACCAATACCTCTCTAGGAAAGAAGGGGGGCTCCTATTCAACGCTTGCAAGACATGAGGCAGGCAGCCGGGGAAACCCTAAAAAACTACCTTGCTCGTTTCACTGATGAAATAACCTACTGCGAGCAGGTCACGGACAAAGAGGCCCTTTCGGCTCTGAAAAGAGGACTGAACATGAACACATTGTTTTGGAGGGACGTCCGAAGCAAGAACCCTTCGACATATGATGAGTTGGTGGAAATGATGAAAATAGAGATTGTCAACGAGGAAATGATCGATCACAGAAACAGGGTTGCCCAAGGGCTTCCACCACCCCAGAGGCAGATAGGCAGGGGGCCCACCTCCCAGATAGTGAGCCAGCAATGGACTCAAGCTGGGCACACAGTGGCTCCCACCTTGGGACAAGCGTTAGCCACTGCCACACTCAATGCGGTCCCTACCTTGGCCTACGAAAACGCTGGACCGGGCACAAGGAACCCTGCTAGGAATGTCGGACGACCCTCCATCTCAGAAATAGGGGAAGAGGAGGAAGGCCTAGAGATAAGCCCCCAGAAGCGCGACCTTATTGCACCATTCATCGCCATTATGGCCACGACACCAGAGATTGTGCGGGTTTAGGCAGACCTGCGAGCAACCCTCGTAACTACAGGGAACACAATTATAAAAGCAATAATCCAAGACGCAATTTCCCCTGGAGGGGTGAGACGAGGCGGCACTCTCCAACCAATAGAAACGATGATAGAGAAAGGCCCCGGAATGGGCAACGCCCCAGGAGAGATTCAGCCCCCTCGAATGAACAGCAACCAATTCGTGAAATAGACACCATTATTGGGGGGCCCCACGTGGGAGGCGAATCAAAAAATGCTCAGAGGAATTATGCCAGGGAGGCGAAAACCCCACCCATGGTCAATTACCTAGTAAACCAATCACAAGGTGGAAGGGCTGCAGAACCCATAACCTTCACCCAGGAAGATACTACAGGAGTACACTTCCCACACTGTGATGCCCTAGTAGTCAGAGCCGTGGTGGCTCGCAACGGGCTGAAACGCATACTGGTAGATAATGGTAGCTCAGTCAATATCCTGTTCGGCACAACTTTTGACAAAATGGCTGTGGATCACGAGCTAACACCCATGAGCTCGCCCCTTTACGGATTCACTGGAGACAGCATTATTCCTAGGGGCAAGATTACCCTTGCTGTCGAAATGGGAGCCTCGCCCCAGGTGGCACATCACTTAATGGAGTTCTTAGTGGTTGACCGCCGATCCGCCTACCATGGAGTCCTGGGGAGGCCTGCCCTAAAGGAACTGTGGGCAGTAACTTCCATCCATCACCTCTGCATGAAATTCCCAATCGAACGAGGATTCGCAACTGTTCGAGGCGACCAGACGGGATCCAGGGAGTGCTATCTTAACTCCCTTAGGAAGGCAGAGCCTCGAGTCAACATGGTGCTAGATACTGAAATGACGGAGGCCCCTGAAGGGCAACCTCCGACGCAAGAAGTAGTCATGGCAGAAGCCAGATCCGAAATATCTTTGGAGGAACTGGATCCCAGGGTGATCGAATCAGAATCACAAGCTGCCCCAATGGAGGAACTGGAAACGTTCCCAGTAGACTCCCGAGACACATCCAAAGTCTTGCAAATCGGAAAGGAACTGGATGAGGAAATTAAGGAGGAACTGAAAAGCTTTATTCGGCAAAACTCTGATGTCTTTGCATGGAGGGATGAGGACATGATTGGTATAGACCCCACAGTCAGTTGCCATCGCTTGCAGGTCGGTCCGAGCTGTCCTCCCCATAGACAGAAGAGGAGAGCGTTGAACGTCGAAAGGTATGAGGCCTTGAAAGAAGAGGTGGAGAGACTCATCAGTAACGGTTTCATTCATGAAGCCAACTATCCAAAGTGGATTTCAAATCATGCGCTTGTGAAGAAGCATAATGGTAAATGGAGGGTTTGCATCGACTTTTCAAACCTCAATCAGGCCTGCCCAAAGGACAGCTTCCCACTCCCACGAATCGACCAACTTGTAGACTCAACTGCTGGGCACGAATTGTTAGGCTTTATGGACGCCTATTCGGGCTCAGATACCGATGTTCCCAGGCAACGAAGAGAGCACCTCCTTCATCACCGATAGGGGGCTTTATTGTTACAAGGTAATGCCCTTTGGCCTGAAAAACCCTGGGACAACCTACCAGAAGTTAGTGAATAAAATGTTCGCCAATCAACTCGGCAAAACAATGGAGGTCTACGTTGATGACATGCTTGTGAGAAGCCTCATGGCTGAGAAGCATATCGAACACCTGGCTGAAGCCTTCAAAATTCTGAGAAGGTACCACATGAGGCTGAACCCCTTAAAATGTGCTTTTGGCGTGGCTTCCGGAAAGTTCTTGGGTTACATCGTGAATCAACGGGGAATAGAAGCCAATCCAGAAAAGATTAAAGCCTTAATCGAGATGAAGTCACCTCAGAAACTCAAGGAAGTGCAACGGCTCACTGGCAGAATAGCCGCACTTAATCGCTTCATCTCAAGGGCCACTGAAAAGTGCCTGCTCTTCTTTAAAACCCTCAAAGGAGGCGGGAAGTTCCAATGGACTCCAGAATGTGAGGTAGCGTTCCAGGAGTTGAAAAACTAGTTGGGGCGAGCCCCCCTCCTCAGCAAACTAAGGGGTGGAGAACCCTTATTGTTATACTTAGCTGTAGCTGAAAGCTCGATCAGCTCAGTTCTTGTGCGGGAAGAAGCGGCGCACCAACTGCCAATATATTATGTGAGCAGAGCCCTGCTCCCCGCCGAAGTGAGATACCCAGATATGGAGAAGTTGGCTCTTTCATGGGTCATAGACGCTCGAAAATTGAGGCCGTATTTCCAAGCCCACAACATTCATGTTTTGACAAACTTCCCACTAAGGCAGGTCTTGCAGAAGCCAGACGCCTCGGGAAGGTTACTGAAGTGGGCAGTAGAGCTCAGTGAGTTCGACATAATTTACGCACCCCGGACAGCCATCAATGGTCGGCCCTGGCCGATTTTGTCGCGGAATTCGCCAAGGCCCCAGAAATCGAAGTGGATATGGAGCCAGCAGAGCCTCCCACTTGGAACCTCTTCATCGACGGTTCCTCCGGAGAGACAGGCTCCGGAGCTGATATAGTGTTGGAAAGTCCGGAGGGGCACAGGCTTAACTGCGCAGTAAGGCTCGGATTCAAGGCCTCCAACAATATGGTTGAATACGAGGCACTCCTGGCCGGGCTTCGGCTCGCCAAGGAACTGCAAGTAAGATTGGTTATTAACAGTGATTCGCAATTAGTGGTAAATCAGGTCAATGGCCACTTCGTAGCCAGGGACAAGCATATGGCGTCCTACCTGAAGCTGGTCATGAATTCCCTGCCCAACTTCGAAAAATTTGAGCTAATCCAAGTGCCTCGCCAAGAGAATTGCCACGCCGACGCCCTATCAAAGCTGGCCAGCAGCAAAGATTCGGAGCTTCTGAAAGTGGTCCCCATTGAACACCTAGCCGAACCATCTATTAAGGAGGGCGAGAAACTAATGTGGGTTGAGAGCACCCCACCATGGATGCTACCTATACTGACCTATCTGAAAGAGCAAAACTTGCCAGAAGACGAAACCGAGGCGCGGAAGCTTCGAAGAAGGGCTGCGCACTTCATACTACAGGACGATATTCTGTACAAACGTGGCTTCTCCTCCCCCCTTCTCAGATGTACAGGAGGAGAAGATGTGAACTACATCCTCAGGGAAGTGCATGAAGGCGTTTGTGAAAATCACTCCGGTGGAACAGCCTTGGCACACAAAATACTTAGGCAGGTATATTACTGGCCAACCCTGAAAAGGGACGCCATTGAATTCGTACGCAAATGTGACAAGTGCCAGCTCTTCTCCAATGTGCAAAGGCAACCATCTCAGGAGCTCACAGTGGTATCAAGCCCCTGGCCGTTCGCCAAATGGGGTGTTGATTTCATTGGTCCCTTACCAAAAGGAAGAGCGAATGCTCACTTCGCCATAGTCGCCATTGATTATTTCACCAAGTGGGTGGAAGCAGAACCTCTAGCCAAGATCACTGAGGCCAACACCTCCAAGTTCCTTTGGAAAAACATCATCTCCCGGTTCGGCATACCTCACTCCCTGGTTTCAGACAACGGCAAACAGTTCGACAACAAGAAGGTCCGGGACTTATGTGACGAGCTTGGAATCAGAAAGCATTTTTCTGCACCCCATCACCCCAGGCAAATGGGCAGGTCGAGGCGGTCAACAAAACCATCAAGCTCACCTTGAAAAGAAAGCTGGATGCCTCCAAGGGCGCTTGGGTTGACGAGCTTCCCCAGGTCTTATGGGCCATCAGGACCACTTGCAAAACCGCTACTGGGGAAACTCCATTTTCTATGGCTTACGGAGCCGAGGCGATGAGCCCTGTGGAGGTTGGCGTTCCATCCCCTCGACGCCTCCACTTCGATGAAGTGACGAATGATGAGTTGAGAAAGCTTGAGCTAGACTTTCTCGGAAAGAAGAGGGACGAATCTCAGGTTAAGCTCGCCTCCTACCAGCGAAAAATGATGCGTTACTACAGCGCCAAGGTGAAGAAGAGAGCATTTCGCATTAGAGACTTGGTACTTTACGAGCATTTCGCATTGGAGACTTGGTGCTTCGTAAAGTCTTCCCTTCGACCAAAGATCCTGGCACAGGGTCTTTGGGACCAAACTGGGAAGGACCCTATCGCGTGATTGCAGAAATCAGGTCTGGAACTTATAAAATCGAAGATCTGAATGGGAAAATGATGCCTCACCCCTGGAAAATTGAACATTTAAGGAAATATCAGTAGGGAACATGTACTGTTGTAAATATTGCAATCAAATAAACAAATGTTATGTTCACTTTGTTCTTGCATGGACACACCAAACAAACTTCGCGAGGTACAAGCCCATCCAAAGGGTACACCCCCAAGATATTCTTCCTAAGCTAGAGATGGTGCGGGTGCCATCCTGGACGAAGCGGCGTGCACACATCAGACAAACTTGGCAAGGTGCAAACCCATCCAAAGGGTACACCCCCAAGATATTCTGCCTAAGCCAGAGATGGTGCGGGTGCCATCCTGGACGAAGCGGCGTGCACACATCAGAAAAACTTGGCAAGGTGCAAGCCCATCCAAAGGGTACACCCCCAAGATATTCTGCCTAAGCCAGAGATGGTGCGGGTCCCATCCTGGACGAAGCGGCGTGCACACATCAGACAACTTGGCAAGGTGCAAGCCCATCCAAAGGGTACACCCCCAAGATATTCTGCCCGAGCCAGAGGTGGCGCGGGTGCCATCCTGGGTGAAGCAGCACACGCACGTTGACTAAGTCCGATGCGTTATTACTTGTTCATTGGCTTCTTCCATTTTATTAAGTGGTTGACTAAGTTCGATGCGTTATTACTTGTTCATTGGCTTCTTCCATTTTATTAAGTGGTTGACTAAGTCAGATATGTTATTACTTGTTCATTGGCTTCTTCCATTTTATTAAGTGGTTGACTAAGTCCGATGCGTTATTACTTATTCATTGGCTTCTTCCATTTTATTAAGTGGTTGAGTAGGTCCGACGCGTATCACAATTCATTGGCTTCTTCCATTTTATTAAGTGGTTGACTAAGTCCGATGCGTTATTACTTGTTCATTGGCTTCTTCCATTTTATTAAGTGGTTGAGTAGGTCCGACGCGTTATCACAATTCATTGGCTTCTTCCATTTTATTAAGTGGTTAAAAGTCCGATGCGATACCTTTTGTTCGAAGCTATGCTACAAGCCAATACGACAAATAAAAAAGGGAAGAAGCAACAACACTTGATAAAAATTTTTCATTCATTGCCAGAAGGGAAGAGGCCGAAGCCATTACATAAGGAAAAAGAGTTGCGAACTAATCTACATTAATGGCCGCCTCGAGCCCCTCGCCTTCAACCTCCTCTGGTGGGGCCTCTTCATCCTCGACGGGCCTGCCCCCAGTGGGGCCCCCGAACTCTTCTTCCAGAAAATTGATGTCCAGATCGGGGTGCCTCTCACGGAGGCGGGACATCATCTCCTTTGCCGCCCAGGAGGCCCAGTAGTTGGCGAAGTCGTCATACTTGGGCGTATTTTCGAAATTATCCTTGTAGTTCTGGACCGCCACTTCGCCAACAGTCTTCGCCTCTGCCCTCAGCGAATTTATCTCCTCAGTCTGGGCTTCGATGCGTCTCCTCTGCTCGGCCCTCTCCTTATTGGCCTCCTCCAAGGCTTCGGACGTTAGCCTTTGGAGGTCATTGGCCTGGTCCACCCTCTTTGTCAGGGCCACCACCTGGGAAACGGATTCGTGAAGCTCATTCTTCAACTGATTAACATGTATTTCAGCCGAGTCCAACTTCGTGGCGGCAGTCACCCACTTCTCCTCCACCTCCTCCAACTCCTTCTTGGCCTTCTCCATTTCGGCTCCCAGTTTGAAGAGGCTTCGATCCTCTTCTCCAGATCCTCATTCTTCCTCCAGAGGCCCCTCACCAAATCTTCTGCCGCGGTGCCCATACTTAGGGCCCTGGCCACGCAGGCGCTATTCGCCGCCAGCAAGTCATCAATGTCACCCGAGGCGGCGTGATTGGCCTAGTCTTCGGTCCAGTATTTACTGTGGACCCTCGCAGCCGATGCGGTTTCCGCTGGGAGCATTTCCAGCACAGCCTCGGACAAATCCTCGTCCTTGCTCCCCAAAAAATCAGTGGCTTTCCCCCTGCCCGCCATACTGACTGGCCTCTTCAGCCTCTTCTTGGTCGTCCCTTCGACGAAGTATGCAGTAATAGGCACGATGGCCTGGCAGAAGGTGGAACAGCCACACTGACCCCCGCTTCGGTCGGGGGAAGAGAAGACACCACAGAGGTGGGGGCCACGATTGGGCCAGCTCGCCTTTTCCTTGGCACGAGGGAGGTCCTTTCCTCCGCCTCATGCTCTTTGGCAGGGGGCTGACCTGCTTTGCTTAGCGTTTGCAGCCGCTCTGACTGCTTTTTGTACGCGGCCGAGCTGGTCTTCAGCAGCTTGGCCTCCGCCACGCTCTGGCGGATTGTGGCCAGGTCGGGCCTGGGAGGCCTCTTGTTTTCGAAATCCCCTGCAAAGAAGAAAACTGTTAAGTATCCTGACAAATATTGAAGACAAAACCGAAGTGAACTACGCTTACCTCTGTTCGTCATCAGCCCGTGCAAGACGAAGTGATGCTTCTGATCGATTAGCTCCTTGTAACTCCTCTCCGGTGGAGGCGTTTGATATAGTCGGGCAATTATGTCCCAGTCCTCCTCTGCAATTTCGCACCTCGGGAGGGAGCCTGCAAAGAACAGAAATATTAAAATCATAAGCAAAGTTAGCCAAGTAAATTCGAATCGGAAAGTTGCTTACTGCAAGTCGAATAGGCGATGGGGACGGTCAGAGGCGCCATCGGGTCATTCTCCACGGTTTCCCACCGTCCTGAAGCCCAAAACCACGAACTCCTCCAGCCTTTGATTGAGGAGGGTGTCTCAACCACAAACGGCAAATGGGACCCCCAGGGAACCAGATAGTACCAGCCTTTGCTCGCCTCGCCCCCCGCTGTGGCTTTTGGAAAGAAGAGGGAATGGAATACACTGAACGGCATGTCTACCCCGATGTTGGCCCTCCGCCACAGCATCCACGTCCCAACCATTTGGGACCACGCATTGGGGTTGAACTGAGTAGGGGCCAACCCAAACGACCTAAGAAGTAGGCGAAAGAAGGGGTGAAATGGAAGCCTCAACCCAGCCCGGAAAAGATGGTCGCTCACTGCTACACACCCCGGCCTAGGGTAGCAGGCTCTCTCATGAGGCTCGGGTCGAATAAGCTGAATATTGTGAGGGATCCTAAACACCTCCCTACACTTTTCTACCTGCTCCGAGGTGATTTTAGACGGGTATTTAGAGGCCCCCCATTGCACAGATGTGTCTACGGGGGAATCTGGGCATTTCCAGATGTTCTCCCCGGCCCTAATGGCCCTGCTCAGCTCGTCAGACGAGATTAATATGGGTTCCCTCGTAGATGTACTCTCTTCGCCTCGCCTCTCCTCACTACCCCCTCAACAACTTGCCCACTCGACATCTCACTAGACAGACGCAAAACACAAAAAGAAGATGGAGGAAACTGAAATCTAGAATGTTACCTAAAATCGTTGGAAGGAACTTGCCCACCGGAATTCACAAGAAGGTCGCCGGAGTCCTGAATGCCCGCCGGAGAATGGAAACGGTCACTTGGTTCCAGGGAGTTTGAAAGAATTCGAGAGAATTTTCGTAAAATGAAGGTTTTAAAATCAGAATGATGGGCCTTTTATAGGCACTCCAAACTCACCCCAACCGTTAGATCAACCCAAACACAATCCAGACCGTCCAGCACCCAAATGCAAAGATCTCCGTCCAAACCAATGGTCATTTGAATTAACGGCCCTGATGAGGCGATGAGTTACACGCTCGGCTTAAGCACGTCGCCTTGAGGAATGGGAGCCGTCGTCATTATTATCATTTATGTCGATGAAGGCGTGCCTTGGAAGCAAGCAAACGCCTCCCCATGATTGCCTTGGGAAGATACAAGGGCTTCCAAATCATTGGCACAATGTTCAAGGTCAACCTTCATCGCCTCGGGCGCAACAGCTATGCGTTGCTACAGCTATCCTGAAGAGTTGCCAACCTTTATCGCCTCGAGCACAACAGCTCTACTTTGCTACAACTCTTCTGAAGAGTCGCTAACCTTTATCGCCTCAGGCGCAACAGCGCTGCGTTGCCACCGCTCTTCTGAAGAGTCGCCAACCTTTATCGCCTCGGCCGCAATGGCTTTGTACTAACCCTCAGCTCTCACCGCCAACGACTCATCTCCGTACCCCCAACTTGAAATCAAAAGTCCTTGTACTATATAAATATTCATACATGGACTTGCGGGACTATTGTTACGGGCCTGTGTCAGACCCGCCACCTCGCCCACCACGTGTCCGCACCCGTGGCCCAGGCCACGTGTCGAACGAGGTGATTGAACCAGGGACGAGCTGGTTGTACATGCCGAGGTGAATGCATGAGGGGCGAACTGAACACGCGTCAGCGAATGAACCGGACTCATCCACAAGCACGCAGTGGATGCAAAGGCCCGCACTCCGCTTCTACCACGCTGCAACGCTTCACCCGCCACACCTCGCCTCTACAAAGATCCTTTGTACAAAGATCTTCCCAAAGTCAAATCTCTGACTGATGAGACGTGTGGCGGGCCATCAGACGGTCAAATCAGCAGCATGTCAAAAACACTTAATGCGGTCGACCTATGGAGGGACAGAGTGACACCTAGGATGGGACAAGCCTTGAAGATCCAGCAACACGTGTCTCCTCATCCAACGGCCCGTCTCGTTCCATCCTTAGTATAAATATCCCCTCCTTGGGCCAAATTTGGGATTGGAATCCCATTTGCTCTCCTACATACTGCGAAACCAAGTACCATCCTTTCCCTTATATACTTGCCAATTTTATCGACACCATATCGACCACCTTCCAGACGAGTGTCCTACCGTCGGCGAATCTCTTACCGATTGAATATAGAACTGACTTGACCGTCGGAGTGGTTGCGGCCGCTCCCACCCCCTCCGGGAGAGGCCACGAGTAGCTAACGACATGCTACGTGTGCAGGAGGAGCTGACTTGAAGACCTATCATGTTGGCCACGTGTCCGAGCCATTTTTCGAGGTCAACAAAAACGATAATCTCCATCTGAGGGTTAGAAATCGAAATTTTCTTTTGTAATTGTGTATTTTGCTAAAGAAATTTAAGTTGAAAAAAATAAGTGACTCGACCAAAAAACATTTTAGAAATTGAAATTACAAAATAAAATTTTTCGAATCAATTTTCGATGATGTCATGTTCCTAACGGGGAAATAACTAAAAGTATACTCTAAATATTATAGGGCAAGTGAGGAACACTTCGCCGACATTGGTACAAGTATTTGCAAGCATAATCATCATCTTAATTTTTTACGTTTTCCCATAAAACATCATTAACTAATGACCTGATACTGTATGGGTTTGTCCTTTTCATAATTCATATATATGTTGATGCTTAATTTACTATCAGTCAAAGATTGACTTAAAATACTATTGAGAAAGGGTCACTTTGATCGTATTTGTCAAACACTTTGATGTTTAAGTTAATGAAAGCGTTATTTTATAGAAATTAGGGATAATATTGTTCTTTGGAGAATTCGGAGTTGTTTCTTGAGACTTAACATTTTGTATAACCAGTGGAGGTCTTTTGTTCTTATGTCATGTTTGAATCATACTAGGCTCCAGATCAAGAGTCGTTTCATTTGTGTTATCAGGACACATCGAATCGATTAGGCAACAATTGTATAAAGATTGTCGTCAACTCTATTCAAAATAATGGCATTGAAACTTGAAAATAATTGTTCATTGATGTATGACGTTTCTGAAATGTGACTTATATACTACCAATAAAAAAAGGGAATTAAGATTTCGGTCATTCAAAAGTGAGGATTTTCCCTAAATAGAATTGTTTCTAGCAAGTAATCCGTAATAATACACTTAATATTTATGAGAGTTGAGTAACGAGTTTTCATTATACTAAAGATATAAACACACGTGTATATTCATTATTCCACCAGTATTTATACAAGCAGGTGGCGTTGGACAAAAAGAATAAGAGTGATCAGCAATATGCTCATGTTTATCCAATATATATGTTGGTGTTGCCACACATAAAACTACTTATATACTTTGTGTTTGGCTTCACATGGCAAGAAAATTCGGTGGTTTCATCACTCCACATGGGATAGCATGGGCTTTTTGCATTAATAATATATATCTACTAACGTGAATCAATTCTTGTTAAGTCCATGTTTTGTCACATGGTTCTGCCCAATAGTTGCCGTGTCCATTTCACTTTCAATATGTAATTTGACCATAAAATGGAATGGACCAATTCATTTGGTTCCTTATCCTATGTTACACAATAGTGGATATGGTTTCTGGGGTTTTTGTTGTTCGTAATTTTGGCTTCTCGTAATTGAATAGAACCACACAAATGCGTATGGGGTGGGTGGGGGGAGGGGACATCTCATTTTACAAGCCTCATTGGATTGAGTAAAGACACGAGGAAAACTTGTTGCTAAAATGCAATGTTGTTGGTTCCACGCAGTTAAGATTGAATTGGATAAGATCAAAGAATTGTATGAAAAAGAAAGACGTGAGAGGATATCTATTGCTTGTTCAATCTTGCAGACCTCAGCATGCATTTTGTCTTGGGGTATTCTCTAGGTGCAATGCATTTGTTGCTCGGCAGCTTTATTGTGCATCAACACTAGCATAGAATTTCTCATTTCAAAAATTATTTCCTTAAATTAGATTTAACTTAGACGTGGGAATTTTCAAGTTGAACTCAATAGAGTCCTGATTATTTTTCCTACTCACAACAAATTACACTGAATTTGGTTGATAGATTCTCTTACATTCACTTTATTAATATGGGGTAATTTAAGGTGAGAGCGACGTAAGAATGGAGGACCCAGCTTTCCAACCGAGCACAAGGGAATATGAGATGCTTTTTAGTACATTCATAGAGCTTAAGACAAAGCTATGTACTTCTTGAATTTGAAGTAAGTAACAAATTTAGATTAAATCAAAATAATAATTCACGTGATTAGGTATCGTGATCGGGAACCTAATGAGTCATAAACAAAAGGACAAGTAGAAAAATGAGAGTAATCAATTAATTAATTAACAAGTGTTGGAAAATTAATTAATTACGTTGCTTGTTAATAGGCCTCATTTAATTAATTGGATTAATTAATTCATGAACCAAATTTAATTAATTGAATTAACTAAATATTTGATCGGGTTAAGTATAAGAGACGGGTCTCAGCCCATTTGGACTTATATTAATAAGCTATTAAAACTTCAGAAAATTAGAACATAATTCATTATTTTGCTAGCACTAGAAAATAGAAATCTAAATTCTCTCATTCTTGTTCCGTGTATGAATTTTCATTAGAGACTGAACAATTGTGAACTGCAGATCGTGATTGTTCGTGTTCCTAGATCAGCAAAGGAGTTTATAAAATCTACAGAATGTATAATTCATATCACAGTTTCTCTTTAAATACAAAGCAAATCATTGGTGGGAATTGAAATTATTTTATTTTTCGCTATACATGTTTTAGTAAATTCCCATCAGTATCGAGTCTGAATATGATCCCCCAACATTGTCCGCTGGTCTATTATTTCTAGTTAATTTGTAATGTATTTTTCAGTTTCGCCCTCCCAAAAAATTTGACTCGCCCCCGCAAAATTTTGAAATTTTTTTTTTCCATCAATAAATATTAACCCAATAACTTACACTTTAAAATTCAACCATACAAAAATTTTAGACCTAAACAAAAGATTCAATAGTTACTTAAATAAATAATTAGTCCAAATAAATAAACAAAAGATTTTCTTATTGACGAGTTTGAAGTGATGAGGACAAAGAGAGACAAATTCCAGATGTTCAAGTCATCTCTACCATCTGTTATATAGATAGGCAGTTTACTTTTGTCTTTTTTATGTCCATCTAACGTTCATATTTTCAATTTGTATAGCGTTAAACACATAGATGGACATATTGTTTTTGTATTAACAAACTAATTGTTTTTTTTGTCAATCAATCTAACTTGCTTATTTTGGTACTCAAAATCGTCGTTTTCAATCCTTTTAGTTAAAAAAAATTTCAAGATTGAAATCCTGACTACGTTCCTGCTTGGAGTTTGATGATGAGCGTCGCTAGGGCGATGATGTGTAGTTTCTTTAGCCTTTATAATATACTTCTTGTCTCTTAATGGAAAAAGTTTATTATTAAAACGTTTGGTACACATTAAAATAAGATAATGCATTTTTTTTAAGCGATATGATGGAGAATATGTTGTTGAAAAAGAAGGAAAATTTATTGATGTGATGGAAAATATTATTTTATTGAAAAATGTGTGGTTAAAAATGAGCAAAAGAATGAAAATGAAAAAAATAATGTGGCCCAAACAGGGCTAAACATGCAATTAAAGAAGTGCCACATTTGGAAGAATTCCTTGTTCAACTTGGACAACAGTAAAAACAAGTTCTCTTGTTTGTTTGCTTCACTCTTGTCCTCTACTTTTCTTGTTCAAGCGTGTCACAAAATTTAAAATGCTCATAACTCGTAAAAAAAATTATATTTAATAAACTGTTTAAATTGCACCAACAAGAATTAAGAAAAAAAAATCTGGTAGTTACTGTCTGTCGATCCTTAATTAATCATTATATTAATCTTAATCAACAAGTTCCCAATCTCTTATTAAAATAAGTGGAAATTCAGTAAGAATTATTAATTATTGAGCGACAGAATATGGCAGGCTTTCCTTTGCACATGTCTGTCGCTTTCGATGACAATGTTTTTTCTGGAAACGAGTTGAAGGAGAACTAAATTAAAGAACCAAAATTCATTTTCTTGTTGAATGCGAAAGCAAGCAAAAAGTGCTTTTAAGTGTTGGTATTTGTAGACACTTTTTTCATAAATTAGGGTCATCGCATGGTGGTGGAAGAGGCGGAGGGAGCTGAGGTGAGCTGCCAAGGATGGGACGATGAGACGTGAAAAAAAAAATGTTTTTTTCTAAGGAAAGCAAAAGTTACTTTCAAACCTTCTGTAATTTTTAATCTATCGGCAACAACACAATATTTAATTTCACTGCTCGACAATTGTCAGAGGTTCGACGATCATATAGAGGTTACGGATTGTTAAAGTTAGTAATCAACAGCCAAAATGTTCAATTACTAGATGTCCATAAAAACATTGACCATCAATTACGTATTGATGATCACATCCACCAATATTTATAGCAATTATGGAAATATGCATCCATTAATGATGTGAATATTCTCCTAACTTCTGCCAATCAGTGACCAAACTAGTAACACTTACCGGTCGTCACCAGAGATCGTGGCCTGTTGGCTGTTGCCCAAGCAAGCAACCATTCTTGATTTTCACCTATGATCAATAACAATCGTTGCGCGTTGTCGGGTTTTGTAAGCGACATGAATATCACAATTTGAAAATAAAATTATTTGGTATATGTAATATGATATATTACAATACAATCATATGTGTTCAAACGTTGTAGTGTTGATTTATCCTAATAAATTTGGAGTTAAAATTTTCAACGCAAAATGAATTCCAAAAAATTGAGAAAATTGAGGCTAGGTTTTTTTAACCTTTTAACCAGTGTAGTTTTGGCCAATCAATCTTCAAAAGCGAGATTCTAGTCACCAACTTCTTTAAATTTGTGAATTTGGCATGCTAAAATCGCATGCACCTTTCGTGTGATTTTAACGTTCGTGTTCATAATTCTATCTCGAAAGGATCGAGATTTACAAATTAAAATAAGTTGGAGTTTCGTAACTTTACTTTTAAAGAATGGGGAGCCAAAACCACGCTGGTGACAGAGTTCGGAAACTCAACACTGACGTTCCCACGATGTATTATAAATTATAATAAATTAATAATAGAATACAGAGAATTAATAAACTATGAAACGTGGATTTAAGGTATTTTTACTCTTAACTACATTTCTCTTTCCTCCCCACTCCACCCCACCCCACCCCCCACACCCAACCTAACCCCACCACAATATATAGCGAACCTTCTTCCTCATTTCCCAAACCCCTCAAATTCCACTCTTCTTCTGCATTTCGTCTTCAAGAATCAAACTCTCTTCTTTCTCAAGAAATTTCTTCTCCAATATACGATGGCAAAAGGAGGCAAACTTACCAAGCTTAAGTCCATGCTAAAGAAAATGCAATCTTTCAAGATCAGCCGCACCAATGACACCTCCATCAACAATTTCTCAGATGATGACACGGCCGACGGAAAAGACCTCCACCCTGTGTATGTCGGCAAGTCAAGGCGGCGCTACTTCATCACCACCAACGTCATGGCCAACCCGCTCTTCCGGGAGCTGGTGGAGCGGTCCGGGACCGATGATGACTCGATTACTGTGGGGTGCGAAGTTGTGCTTTTCGAGCATTTGCTTTGGATGCTGGAAAACACTGATCCTCAGCTCGAATCCTTAGAAGAGCTTGTCGAGTTTTATGCATGTAAATAAAGCAAGATAACTTCTCGGAAAATGATAGCAAGGGAGGATTTGTTCAGAATTCGAAAAACGTCTTGTCGAGATTGACTGAAAAGAGGTCATTTAATGGTATTGATCTTATCAGTTTATCCTTTGGAGTTTTTGTTCCCATTAGAAATGTTGATGGGAAAATAATATTCTTATAATTGATCGATTATAAATTCATTGAAAATAAAATTTAATTTGATATTTTTGTTGTCTCATTTACGAGAAAAAATATTTTGAAACCATTGTTAACAATTTATCTGATTAATTTTTGTATTCCAATTTCACTTTTCAAGTTAATAGTTACTTTAGAGGTAGGTCACGCCGAGCATATTTAGCTAAATTTAAAAATAAATAAAAGTTATTTTCACTTGAAGAAGTTATGGAGTCCATTTATTAAATTACTAGGTTTAAGCAACGTGCAATGTACGTTTGCTTAGTTTATATATAATTTTTTTGGTTAAGAATTAAATTTTTATTAATAAAGATATAATTTTTTGGTTAATTAAATAACTAATGATGTAATGTTTATGTAATTGATAAATAATTACACATTGTGATTTATTAAAAAAAGATCATTAATAGAATCTATAGAATCGTCCTATATATAAATATCGTTCATAATTTTATGAAAGCTATTTGAGATAATTTTGATTCTAAGATAACGATTCAACATTTTCCTCATCTTGCACTGCTTCAATAGAGAAAACATTAAACTGCCTATATTTTTTCTCCTTTAGTTTCTCTGGATCTACATAAACTTGAATTTTCCAAATTTCTTTTGATAATTTCTCTGCAACGCTTTTAACATATGGTCGATTTTCTTACAAAATAAATTTTGAATATGTTTACATAATTAATAAAAAAAAACCCTATTATTTTTAAATAACTCATTATAATAAAAATCAAGTTTTGAAGAAATATTTAAGAAATACCTCTCCACCATGTCCAATCAATTCAACTGTTGAACAACCAAGTGCATGTTCTGCTACTTCACCAAACATAGTAGCAGCTAGTTTTTCAGTATTATCGTCCAATTGAACATATCTCCTAACACTTTAAATGCGTTGAATATATTAATTTTAATTTGAATAGTGTTAAATTCTAAATTAAATCAGACATCAATTTTAAATTAAAATTGTAAGATACATACCGTGATTTGTAGACCCATTGGCTTTTGCAATATATAAAAACGAAGCTTTCATTGTATTTATATCCAGTTTCTTTATTACAGTCAACGCATGACATGTAATAAAATATTTGGACAAACTCAATCACATTTATCTTCGCCCATATCCAGAATTTTGCTTTCTACACTAAACCATAATCAATTTTTACAATGAATGTTAGTGTAAAGACAAAAAAAATGTATAAGTTTGTGTTTCGTACTATTATATTATATCAAATTTTGCACTTAATCATGAACCTTTTGTACATAATAAAATAATAGATAACATTACATTACAATACAAAACTAAATAAATAAATATTTTTTCTTCATTAAGTTCAATGTACCTTACAAAATAAATTATTAGCATTTTTAAACTGATAATCTCCACGTCCATTTTATTTTTTTAGTTTAATTTTTTCCTAGTGACTAAAATGTAGTAGTACAAAACATTTTGCATTTCCCATTCATTTATTATTAGATAATGGAATTCCAACAGACACAACATCAATTGCCACAAACGGTGGCTTAATTGCTATTTAATGGAAACAATAAAACTAACGGTGAAAAAAGATTTTCCGTTAAAACAACAAATTCTGTTTCATAGACACTTTATATATATACTAGGTGCAAGCAACGTGCAATGCACGTTTGCTTAGTTTTTATTTAATATTTTTGTTTAATAGTTAATTTGTTATTAATAAAGATGTAATTTTTTTTTGGTTAATTAAGGGCGTGCCTGGGCGCGCTGCAAGGAGGAAGGAAAATTGATTATGTTACCATTTTTTTTTTCAAACCTACAGCCCTACAGTGAGAGAATTGGTCCAAAATTGCGGCTCCCAACGGCATGAATTGTGTTGCCAACGGCTTGATTTCTGCTGAAAAGCAGAAACAGACATCCTATAAATAACTAATGATGTAATGTTTATGTAATTAATAAATAATTAGATGTGTGATTTTAATATTGTGATGTAGGTTGGTAAGATTGAAGAAAATAAGCAAAAGTAGACAAATTTGGAGAAATGGCTAAATTGTAAGGGATCCAAAGTTCGGAGGCTAAAATTTAAATACTTAAAAGTTGTACCGAATCTCACGATGAAGATTTGAGAGTGCTCGGAGTCAATTGGATAAAGGAAGATGTCAAGGGGATCAAATTTAGTCAAAAGATGATCACAAATCAATTTCCAACCGAAAAGTTATGCTCTGGTGTTTTAGTTTCATATTGAGATCTATTTTTGGCATAGGAAGTGATCGAATTGGAAAATGATGTTCGAATTGGAGAATAATGTCTGAATTAAAGTTGTAGCCAGATGAGTTAACTTTCCAACGCATTTTGTATCGCCTCAATAGGATATCGGAATACAAAGTTATGATAAAAACACTGAAGGAAGGTGCAGCTGCCTGTTTAAAACAAGAAATTCTGTTACATAATCCGTTATATTGAGACCTATTTTTGGCATATAAAGTGGTCGAATTGGAGAATGATGTCTGAACCAAAGTTATAACCAAATGAGTTAGATTTCCAACGCATTTTGAATTGCCTCAATCGGATATCGGAATACAAAGTTATGATAAAAACACTGAAAGAATGTGCAGCTGCCTGTTTAAAACAAGAAATTCTATTACATAGTTTGTTATATTGAGACATATTTTTGGCATAGAAAGTGATCGGATTGGAGAATGATGTCTGAATCAAAATTGTAGCCAGATGAGTTAGCTTTCCAACTCATTTTGAATCGTCTTAATCGAATATTAGAATACAAAGTTATAATAAAAACATTGAAAGAAGGTGCAGTTGCCTGTTTAAAATAAGAAATTTCGTTACATAATCCGTTATATTGAGACATATTTTTGGCATAGAAAGTGATCCAATTGAAGAATGATGTCTGAATCAAAGTTGTAGCCAGATGAGTTATATTTTCAACGCATTTTGAATCGCCTCAATCGGATATCGAAATACAAAGTTATGATAAAAACACTGAAAGAAGGTGCAGCTGCCTGTTTGAAACAAAAAATTCCGTTACATAGTCCGTTATATTGAGACATATTTTTGGCAGAGAAAGTGATCTAATTGGAGAATGATGTCTGAATCAAAGTTGTAGCCAGATGAGTTAGCTTTCCAACGCATTTTGAATTGCCTCAATCGGATATCGGAATACAAAGTTATGATAAAACTACTGAAAGAAGGTGCAGCAACCTGTTTAAAATAAGAAATTCCGTTACATAGTCCGTTAAAACAACAAATTCAGTTAGTTTTTCCGTTAAAAACAAGAAATTCCGTTACATAACCACTTTTAACATATAGAAGATATACCATGCAAATTAAACATTATGTTCAACTTTTATCAATCAAAAAACTTAATATATCCAATGTAAATGAAAAAGAAAATGTAAGGGCTCGTTTTGTTTGTGTTTCAGTTTTGTGTTTTGAGAGTTTATTTTAAGAATGCTAAAAATGTATTAGGCTTATTATTTCTTAAAACATAAAATTAGAAAATACGTTTGGTTTGAAATTTTGAAAAAAAATATTTTATGACATTTTATTCAATGAAATCTGTTATTTAGTTAAAAATAAAACAATATCATGTTAATATATTATCATATAATATATACATTTTAAAGTTGGTGAATCTTACAATATATTTTTTGGTACATATACTTTAAAACTCATTTTCAGTAGCACATCTTCTGATAAAATAATTTTGTACGTTGTCCATAATTTTTCGCTACTTTTTAATATCAAACTTATTTGGGGAAAAAAAATCTATTATCAAAAAATTTACATAAAAACATACACTAACATTATTGTAGAGCAAAAATTGCAGGAGAATAAGATATGGATATTGAAAGAATAATTTTGATGAGTGAAGGCAATGATTAGGTTGTTAGGTTTGGTGCGCTGTGTTTGTTGTTAGATGGAATTTTTCATTACACTTTGTCTCCAATTTACAATAATGCTGTTAAGTTAAGTGGAAGACACGAATTACTTTAATTTAGACATTTGGTAGCTTCATTATCTGTAACGCGTTTCCATGCTCCCACTCAGCTAATCCAAATATCCAATTTTGTTTGTTCAATTGTCCATCGTCCGGTCTAACATATTAAATACCATATTTGTTTAACGACCGGTTTATAATTGATATTAAAACGCTAGTTCTCCATTTCAAAAAGGATTATGCTACATGTACCGAATTTTTATACCGAATCTTTTACACCCCACTCACATTAGGAGGTGGGGACGACAAGCCGGAATTTTTAAATACACATAGGGCCCGCGTGCATTGTGAGAAGGGGGACGCCAATCGGTACCCCCCAATTCGGTACATTTGGATTAATTCTTTCAAAAATTGTTTCGAAAATCAGAGCTCTTCAAAAACTTTAAGAAATATTTTTTAAAAAATAAAAAAGTTTTTATAGTTTTTTTCCAACTAAAATTACCCTATGAATACCTAAGGCTAAATACTTTTTCTTAAACTAAACAATGAATTTATAAATTTAAATTATAATTGGTAATACCATGTTAATGTAGTCAGGGGCCGAGCCCATTAGGATCCTAGGCACAAGCCTACAGCGAACTTCTAGGCCCAACCTAATCAATTTTTTCGCCTTCCTTTTTTTTTTTTTTTTGAAGTATTAGCCATTCACCGGCCCAGCCTAGCCTAAATGAAACCTAAATCCAATCCAATATCCTCTCAAATCTCATCCATTCGACTTTGAATTTCTCTCTCAACCTCTCAAAGACACAGATACATTAATCCTAAAATAAAGATGAGTTAGATAACTTTATTTTGCTTTCAATTACTTGATTGGGCTTGACTTGATCATTCTTAATAAAAATAATGTTGGTGATCAGTAGATGAATGATAACACAATTGTTTTATATTTTTTGAGATTGATAATGAAATTATTGTACAACAATATTAAAGTATGAAAATTTGCAAAGAATAAGTGTAATTTATAATCAATGTCTCGTAATATTATTTTATATTTTTATCATCATTAAATCCATGGCAAAAAAAATTAATGTTCGACGTTGATTAAATTGTAATTACACTGAACAATATTCTTGGCTCCGTCCCTGTATATTACACTTTATATCCTATTTTTTTCAGAAGTAACATTTTCACGTGTTGTGTTGTGTCACATTTTTCATTTCCATTTCCTTTTCTACGCAACTAAGTTTAACGTGCAAATCACATGATGTAAAAATGTTAATTAAATATCATATATTGTATTTAACATTTTTATTAGAAAATGATATTCACATCTTGTTTACCTTTCAGCTAGGCTCCTTTATACAAAGAGATTGCTCTTTTATTAATTAATAGCTAACCAAATTTAGATTTTGTATTTATATTTATATTAAATATTAATGAAGACAAACAAATTCATATATATATTTTTTTTAAAAAATTGTGCGCTAATAATGCAAATTATCTCCTCAATATCTAGCAGAAAAAGAATAAATAAAATATATCATCAAACGCATAATTTAACACTTTCTCAATCCAGTGCAAATATGTTTCCATATAACATCAAATTCTAATGGCAACTCTATGTACAACGCCTCGAGAAGGTTGGTAGGTCGAGTAGCACGTAAAGTGCGATCAGTAGTGACTAAGGACATATAATTCAATTATTCAAATGATTTAATCAAATTAATTATGGTATTTACAATTGGGTCTTGCAAACTTGCTACTTATTGATCGAATTATTAGGTCAGGGCGAATAGATTGTAAAAAGTAAAAGACTTATAAAAGGGACAAATTTGGTTCTAAAGTTAGATATCCACTTTTTCGATTCAAGAACTAGAATCGTCGGGCTCGATCGGTTCTCGATATCATTTCCTATTTTTATTTTTTTGGAATCGAACCAGAAAAAATTCGATTCTGATTAAAATGTTCACCCTTATTTCAGATTACATAGTATTAAAAAGTTATTACACAAATATCGAAACACTTTATCTACTAAGAAAAATTCCTTAAGTACATGAATTTTTACCAAAATTTTGAAATGAATGAATCATGTCCATGTGTGTATTTTTTCCCTCCTCCAATCTTTCAATCCTTTCCATTCATTTCAAATTCCAATATGTTTTCTGTTAAAAAATCTTGTACTCATAGCAGTGCTCATCTACTAATACCTAGTAGATATAATGAAGGTCTATACAAAAAAAATAAAAAATAGACCAGTACTTCCACACCAAACTAGGGTATTCTAATATACAACACCGATGGAGTTGTTGCAAACACAACTGTAACAATCCAAATTTTATATTCATTCAAGTCACTACCAAAACCATAACAAATCATATTTCCAGTAAAGTCCAATTTGAGAGATGATCTCATACACTATACCATATTATTTTAAATCATAACCAACAAATATAATAATAATTGACACAAAAAAATTAATGTCTTAAATAATGAATTAAAAGTCCTGATGAATAAAACTAAATATATTGCTTAAATTAAAGGTGTTCATTACGTTACACCAAATTTAATTTATTGAGTCCAATGAAACCTGACAATACGACTGCACATCATTGCACGCCAACCAAACGAGTCGTTTTAACTGTGAGGAGTTGGGAAAATGGTGAGTATATAGAAATATTCAATAGGATTCGAAAAGATTGTGCAATCCCGAATAAAATATTTAAATCATGCGTCAAAAATATCATACTGTCATATCATAGAAAATCGGTAAAAACTCATAACATATCATATATTTGGTACCGGATGGCCATTTCATATCGTAACTTTCATTAGCGTAATATTTATCAACATGAAAATAAATAATTAAAACGAAATAATATCACTTGCACCTCGTAGTCCTACTTTGATATATAAAAAGGATTGTTGGAAGAAAAACAAGAAATTCACGTTTTCAAAACATTTCTCTGTTGCCGTATCTAAGTATGTGTTCCGGTAAATAAAAATGGAAAATATCATTAGTCTATTATTCTCAACTTAAGGTATACTATGATCATTCCACGTGAGATACACGTGTGAACCATCCATAACTCTTCTATCATAAAATTCGGACACGCGTTTGCCTATATAATGGCGGCCTAAAGTTGCTCATTGTTTCAATTTTATAAGGAAAATTCTATTTATACAATCGAGGTTGACAACCTCTCACATGTGTGCATGCTCCACATGTTTAAAAAATTCAAAAAAAAAAAAAAGTGGACTCTCCATGTGAGTGATTGTCAATCGAGATTGTCAGCCTTGTTTGTACAACTAATGACTCATTTTTTTGGAGAATGGAATTTTTGAAATAGTGATTAATGTGAGAATATGTGGTAGAAAAGTTATGAAAAGTTTTAAATTTGTGCGTAATATTATTTTATTTGAAAAATGTATGATTAAAATGAAGAAAGAAAAAAAAATCAAGAATAAGAAGAGAATGTGAGCCAAACAGGGGCTAGTACAAAGTCATAATTGTCGGTAACATGCAAGGAAATTTCTCAAAATATAATAATTATTCAATCCTTTTAAAAAAATTATTTTATCTTTCCAATGCAGATAAATAACCCTTTTTTTTTTACCCAATCCAAACAAACCAACACGTGCATGGCCACTTTCACAAGTCAAAAATTAGATAATATAGAACCATATTCTCTACTATAAAGTCTACACGTGTCAACAAATCATACAACTCAAAATTTAAAATAAAACACCCCATACACGTGGCACAATCTCCATTTTCCATTCAAGTTTTTAATTTATTTTATAAACTAGTTTAAACAACTTCTTCGAACTGAAATATTTTAAGGCTAACTTATCCGAATCAACTTTTTCTCGAGCTTAATATACACAATTAATTATGATCTATCCAACGAGCCCAATATCCATATTGTAAGGTGTTTGATAAAAAGATAATGTAAATTCTGCCACTTTTCTATGAAAAAATGACGTTTTGTCACTTTTCTATGAAAAAATGATTTCTGTCACTTTTCTCAAAAAGAGCCACAATATATCCTTGAAGCAATTAACTAGATGCATACATATGCATTTTTGAAATTTTGAACATACCAATTCAAGTCCCGATTTATGGTAATATATATGAAAAAGAAAATTTTGAATCAAAAACATCTAAAAAAAGTACTGGACCTAATTTTCCCATTGTCGAGTGAGAATGAAAAAATATAGCTGTTATTAAGCCCCACACAAGATATGGAAATTCAAAATTTATGGTTTGATATGATGGATAACGGTCATATTTTTCATTTTTATGAATAAAAAATGAAAAACAAACGGGAGCTTAGGGTTGTTTGGCTAACCTTTTGAAAAATCAAAAATTATTTTTCAAACAAAAAAATTGCTTTTAAATATATTTGAATTATAGCATTTTGTTTGCTAAAAGAGCTTTTAGAAGAAATTAGAATAAAGTAGCTTCTTTGAAAAACTATTTCTACAAAAATCAAGCTCTTGCCAAACTGATCCTTAGAAAAAGCTTTACCCTTCGTTCCCAACTAGATTGCCACCGGCACCCGTATGCTCTTCCCCCTTGTATTTCTGAAACAAAATTATACGGAAATCTGTGTAGACTGCGACTCTCTATAGAAAGAATTTGAGAATCAGCATTCGTTTTCTTTTCAAAAATGGCTTCTTTTTCTGTTTCTATCAATCATTCTCTTCCTTTTCCACTGTATGCTCAAACCCCAAAACTCACATTATGCCAAAATCTTTCACCCCTTTCTAAATCTTCTCCGTCTCAATTTTATGGTCTGAAGCTGTCTCCTTCATCTTATCTCCCACTCCCAGTTTCTTCTCTGATCAAAAGGTCCATTGTTGCTAAGGTACATTTTCTTAAAATTTTGCACCCCACCCTTGTTCTTCTTCAAGGTAATAGATTCCAATTTCCTGCAAGTAATTTTCAAGAAAAATAAAAAAAATAAAAATCTGTTCTTGTTAATTTTTCAAGTAATTTTCAGTTCATCGTTTTTTTTTTTTTACTTTGAAGGTGTCAGAAGGTTCGGTTCCACCACCATTTACATTGAAAGATCAGGATGGGAGGAATATAAGTCTTTCTAACTTCAAAGGCAAGCCTGTGGTGGTTTACTTCTACCCTTCTGACGAAACTCCTGGTTGCACTAAACAGGTACATTTTTTCATTTATTGCTAAAAAAATTGTAATTTTGACTAAAACACAATCATTGGGCTTTACATGAAAATGATCTATGCAGCATACAAATTGGCATAAGTTTTTGCACCATTTCCGATGGCATTTCCGAGTTTTCTTTATCAGAAATTGATTAGGCATTCATCTAATTTCTTCATATTTTTCGTGTCAGAAATGCCTCTGATGTTTAAAAAAGAAACAAACTATGGGGATAGGAAATTCATGAAGCTTGATGAAACAGACCTTTACATTATTAGTCTTTCGGAAATTGTATCGAGTTTTGTCATAGATAATATATGTGGAACACTGACATCTGCATAAGATTAAGACTTTGAGAAGAATTGTGGTGCTAATGAATGTTTTCGCACTGTTATCAGGCTTGTGCCTTCAGGGACTCTTATGAAAAATTTAAGAAATTTGGAGCTGACGTTGTCGGGATAAGTGGGGATGATACAGCATCCCTCAAGGTACTGGAGAATCCTTTGTTATCTGCAGTTCTAATTCTCTTTTTCTAATCTAAAATCTAAAGCAATTTGTACGTGTGTTTTCATATTCTGAGTATCTTAATCACCAGATAAGTGGTTAATAAATGACTCTTGATTTTCAGCTACTAAAACTTGGTTATAGAAAATATATGTTTCCTTTCTCTGTTAAACACCATCTAAATCTAGATGGGAGTTTTATGTCTCCACCTAGACCTGGGGGTGGAGTTTGGCAATACTCCTAAATCCTACCACATCTATTGATATAATTTGACGTGCAAATAGGAGGGGATGTTCCTGACTGGCCCCCAAAACTACATTTGGTACGAGTAATATAGACTTAGAAAAGCTAAATGTGGAGGGACTCCCTCCATTAAATGAATAAATTAGAACTTGCAACCGGTGTTATCAAGAATGGCATTTAGCTTTCCTACAATATTATTTGGTAAGATTTCTACCAAATGTTGAGTTTGGATACCTCCATTGGCTAAGGAAATCAGCAGCCATACATGGGAGAAACGCACAGGAAAAAACTTCAATAAATCCTATATCCTACTCTTTTTAGCTCTTTGTGATGAATTCCAATGCCATAATCAAGTCCATTTCTATCCAGAGTTGGGAGATATTCCTTTGAGAACAAATTTTAATCCCTGATTTTATTGAACAATGTTCCGCCTCTAAATCTGTTCATACCCCATAAAGTTCATAGAACGCCATCACAAGGTTCCCATTACAATCTCTAATGGTGCCTCTATGCGATGAGCATCCAGGTTCCCCTCACATGCCCCATCCCAATTCAATTTATATTCTCCATGCCTTGGCTTCACCCGAAAAAAAGATTGATTTCTTCTTTATCTTGGTTGCAACCGGAATTCCCATATATCTTCCACCTGCTTGAAAGTATGGGTCTTGAAAATATTCTTCTTTCCATATAATAATTACTAGTTAATTTGTTATTGGTCTAGATTACATGAGTTTAATATGTTTATTAATGTATATTAGAATTAGTTTGTCACTTTTGCAACTCCTAATTCCTAATTTACGATATATGCTGGGGTCATTCCAGCGTGTACTTTTGGTTGCTAATGCCATGAACTTTTGTTGCACCATACGCCATTTAAGTGTATTGGCTCGTTAGCGTGTGGTGGTATTTTTCTCAACGGATATTTTGTGTCAAAATTTCCTGCTTTTCTTACTGTTTTGCAAGTAAATTCCTAGTTTAATTTGCTCTTTTACTTTCTTTTGGGTTAATTTGCTTACCTGAACCCAAAATGCGTGCGAAAGTATGCAAGAAATGCATGCAAAATTTTACTTTTTGTCTTCCTTTTGACTGAATAATTTCAGAGTTATGCTCGGCGCATTTCCAAACTACATATAATTTGACAGAAGTTCTTGTATTAATGTAGGCCTTTGCAAAGAAACACAGACTTCCATTTACATTACTAAGTGATGAAGGTAACAAGGTCAGAAAAGAGTGGGGCGTCCCAGGAGACCTATTCGGTGCATTGCCAGGACGGCAAACTTATGTTATTGACAAGAGTGGAGTGGTTCGACTTGTGTACAATAATCAGTTCCAGCCTGAAAAGCATATCGATGAGACCTTAAAGTTTCTTCAAAGTGCTTGACTGAGAATTAAGATTTCTTTGCTTGTCACTTGTTGCTAATGACTACTGTAAACTTTTTGCACTTTGTTTCCTGGTGAGTACGATTTTGTCAAGGATATACGCTCCATTGAAATTGCAGCCATATGAGATGAGAATTGATGTTCCATTTCAAAAAATCATTAGAAATACATTTATGCTTTAGATTGCTGAATTTTTTGCCGTATTGGGGGGGGGTTTACACTGAAAATCACTCACATTGTAGCTAAATTTCATTTTAGTCACTGAATTATGCGTTTTATTTCAGTTTGGTTACTCAATTAAAATATTTTACTTTTCGTGATGGAATGTCCGACGTCGGATATATCATTAGAAAAACTGTTAATTTTAATCGACTGAAACAAAATTGGAACAGTTTAAGATGAGTAACTGAAACAAAAACTCATTGTCTTCTACCCCACATATGTACATTAAGACCTTATGTTCCTATTGATTTTGTCCCTGAGGGACGGGGACAAAACCCCTCGAGGGGGATCAAGGTGCTACAAAACTGGAACGTTAGAGACTCATTCGTCAAAAATGGTCAGAACCTAGTTGTTACGATACTCATAGATTGGAAACCTCCTCTATAAATTTTCACGAGTAATGATTCGATTTTTGTCAATTTTCATCGACTGTCGATGTAGATTATCTTATAAAAGCTATATTATTGCTCATGCAAGGGGGATAGAGAAAGCATTTGAGCTCAATCTGATATTCACAGTCAAAATAAGCTGATTGAGGTGGAGTCAAATGGAAGGTAAATTTCTGAACTTTAACTCAAACACAGGTAAATGACAATTATCGTGATCAAGTTCGAAAGGACTTCAAATTTTTGAAGCGCGGTTTATGTGCACGAATTTTATGCAACTTGAGCTGGTAAGAATTGAGTAGCCTTACTCTTTTGTCGGAAATATGTTGAACATTGCAATTTGAACTCAGTCGGATCACTCCAGAACAAGAAAACCAGGTTCCCATATATTACACGTGAAATGTTTATATAATTCAGATCAATGGAGTGAAGTATCTTAGCCCCCGTTTGAATCACATCATTTTTTTCATTCTCATTCTTCTACTCATTTTCAACCACACATTTTTCAATAAAATAATATTTTTTCGTCACATCAATAAATTTTCATTCTTCTTCAAAATGCATTCTTGAATTGATAATGTG
This sequence comes from Fraxinus americana, assembly GCA_035079005.1. Lineage (NCBI taxonomy): Eukaryota > Viridiplantae > Streptophyta > Magnoliopsida > Lamiales > Oleaceae > Fraxinus > Fraxinus americana. The sequence continues at coordinate 17,720,669 of CM068717.1, read as the reverse complement.
CACCAAACATGGGCTAAATTTTTCTATTGTTAAATCATATGGAATATAAAAGGAATATTATTCTAATGATATGAGAATAGTTAGGAAGAGGATGAATTGGTAGTAAATCTACAAATATGTATATCATCATTTATATGATTTTTTATATTTTATCACGTAGTAATACATCATTGGACAGTTTAAATTTTGGCAATTTTTTCACCCAATCAATATTTGTCAACACATGTCATATCAATCATAATGTCATAAAAGAATGTACAAGTTGCATTTTTCAATGTACAATACTATCCACTACATTTTAGAATTTTATTTAGGCCATATTTAATTCAACATATTTTTCATGGATCCATTTCCATCGAATGTGGTGTTTGATAGCAAACTTTTCCTTGGAAATCATTTTCCCACCCAACCCCCACACGCACCTGTTTTCTTAGGAAATGGTTTTCTTGCCTTTTTTGTGGTAAAAGTTTTTCCAACTTTTTTTTTTTTTTGCAATGGAAATAAATTTCATAACCAATTGTAAAAAAAAAAAAAAAAAAATTCACTTTAATGGACAATTTTTATGTAAAACGAAGCCAAATGAACACTAAATTTTGATTAAAAAATAGTTTTCGAGCAAACTTTTTCAATTTTTTTTTATTTTACTTTTTGACAATGGTAACAAATTTCATAACTAATTATGTAAAAAAATTCACTTTAATGAATAATTTTCATGTAAAATAAAGCCAAACGTGAACAAAAAAATCCAAAAATTTAAAATTTTTCGAGTTAAAAATTATATCAATCAAATATACTTAGCCCCTGTTTGACCCATATTATTTTTTTCATTCTCATTCTTCTACTCATTTTCAACCACACATTCTTCAATAAAATAATATTTTCCATCACATCAATAATTTTTCCTTCATTTTCAACCACATATTCTTCATCACATCACTTCAAAAAAATGCATTCTCTCATTTTAATGTACACCAAACAGGCTCTTAATTAACAATTTCCTAGAAAACAAGTTCTAGATAATTATTTTCTCTGAAATTCATTTTCTTTCTACCCATTTTCAACCATTGCATTCAAACGGACCCTTATAGTAAACCATATGAAAGTCACGTGACTTTTTTTCAAAATAGACTTGCCTATAGACCAAGGTGCAACATATTAGACCCTGTTTGATATACATTATTTTTTTCATTTTCATTCTTCTACTCATTTTCAACCACACATTCTTTAATAAAATAATATTTTCCATCACATCAATAACTTTTCCTTCTTTTTCAACCACATATTTCTTATCGCATCAACAGTAAAAATGCATTCTTACTTTCAAAATATGCACCAAACAGTTGCTAAATAGACGGGGTTCAAATTGCCAATATCTATAGGTTGAACTTCAATGACCCTGCTGGTTTAACCAATAACCCATCTGTTGAACAAATGACTCGCTAATTCAGTGCTTTGATCGAGTCAATGACTAAATCAAGTCTCAAAATCATAAACGAGTAAAAAGAGCTGTATTGTACCATTAAACACCCTAAATATATTTATTATGTGAAATACTATCAACTTTCCAAACAATACCTAACATTTGAATTTAACAAACACCCAATAATTGCTTTTCCATTTGTCCATCCATCCCTATGTTCCCACATTCAATTCTACACTTCATGTACCTCGTGGGATGCATGGCTATGTAACACACGACTAAAAAATTGTGACTTCTATATTTTAAATATTAATCTATTGACTAACATGACAGTTTGTAATTGCTTATGTAGTTCTCAAGAAATTTGAATTTACTTTTGGTTGAAGTCAATATTTGGCCTTTTTCAATGTTAAAGTTCAATGTTATGTACGTTGGCGACTAATTTTATTAGACAACTTCTTGTTTGTGTTCATAAATTTGGACGGTGTTTGTCATTTTGTATTAGAATTAAACCTATCATGTGTTATATAATTGTTTCGTTTCAAACATTAGGAGAGTAAAAATGGTTTTTTGAAATTATGAGGATGTTGAAAATTTGAATCGTGGTAGAATCATTTGGTTCGCTTCTATTTGAAATAATCATAAATTTTAAAACAGTTCATTATCACGAGTATGAGTTGCTTTTTGAGACCCTGGAACTTTTTACTTAATAGATGAGGCCGGAGTTGCCAATTTCGACATGTCGAAGACTTCATATAGCAATCACCTTGTTAAGTTTTTTATTTTATTTTTTATCAATAGCAATATGCTTAGAATACTAAATTAAAGATTAATATATGTGAGAATTTAACAAACCATATGACAAAATCTCTTCTTGATAATGATATTATCCAACTGTATCGATGTAACATATATAATCACACAAGCAAAAGGACTTTATTGCACCATTAATACAATTAGGACCACTTCCATTTTGCTCTTCAAATAGTGAACCTAAAGTTACATCAAAATGGACGGAAATCCTCAAATATGCACAAGGTGCCACCTACTTAAATCTCGAGTTGCCAATTTCAATCCTCCGTTCTTTCAAAATTCTTTTTTTATATACTTATTTTGAACAACGCATTCACACGTTAAAATATTTTACACGTAAATCCAAAATTTTTCCCTACTTTTTAACCACGCATTTTCCAAAAATTCAATATTCAAAACAATATTTTTTTTCAAAAAATAAAAATAAAAAATGACCACCAAATCGGACCTCAAGACTTCCTAAACAATTTTTAATTAATTAGATAGATAGGTTTTCATTGAAGTTTGTACGATTTTTTAAATCACTAGCAATATGCTTAGAATATTAAATTAAACATAACTGTACGCAACATTTTAATAAACCCTATCACAAAAATATGTTGTCATATTAATTACACAACCTAAATAGTAAATGCTAGCCGTGTTCTTTAAGTTCCATACCATACCTAACATTTGAATTTAGCAAAGTCAATAATTGCTTTTCATTTGTCCAAATTGGTTCGACTATCCCACGTTCGATTCTACACTTGATGCACCTCGTGGGATGCATGGATTTGTGAAACTCGACTAAAACATTTTGTAAATTTCGTATCATAAAGATTGATTAATTGAGTACTGTGAAAGATTGTAATTGTCAGTGTAGTAATACAATCAAGAAGATTGAATTTACTTTTATTGTAGTTGAAATTTAGCCTTCTAGAAAATAAAATTTGAATGTTGTGTCATACCAACACAAACATAATGAAAAACTCGTGATAATTAGGAGCTGAGTTAGGGGAGGACAATTTTTATTTTCTATTGTGCTATTACATAGAAGGAAAAAAGGTAATTAGCAGAAATGGTCCCCAACGTTTACACTATTTGCTAAAATTGTCCATATCGTTTTAAAATTAGCATTTGTACCCTTATTTCAAACGTTTCTTGCGGAATTGGTCCCTTCATCCATAAACCGTTAAACATCCGTTAGAACATTTTGGTAATTTGCAGAAATGGTCCCTATGGAATATAATTTTGGAACGGCCTGCTTCGACGAGTGGTAACTTTCGCAACGATTGGTCGTTTCACACGCCGTTAGGGATGGGAGAAATTAGGTCATGAGCACTTTGAAATGGTATTAAAAATGTAATATTTCGATTTCGTTTGACTTCCCGTAAAATCCGGCAAAATGGAGACAAAAAATAAGAAAATCGTTTATATATTTTGGAATGGCCTGCTTCGACAAGTGGTAACTTTCAACATAGTTGGCGTTTCGTACGCCGTTAGGGATGGAAGAAACTAGGTTATGAGCACTTCGAAATGGTATTAAAAACGACTAGTTGGCCTATCCAAAGTAGTAATTGCAAATAAGCTGTATATAACGTTTTTTTTTTTTTTTTTTTTTTTTGTCTCTAAGACAGTTAATTGACACAGAACGCAATTCAATGTTCAAGAATGCTTTTTATTTAGTCCATATTATTGATAGTATTTAATTGCAAATGTATTAATACATGAGTTCTAGAAAAATTAACCACCCACACGCGATAAAGCTAGTAATAATTAGAGTACAAGTAAATGACCCAAGCCAATTAAATACACCTACACCCACATGATCAAGTTATTACACATATAATAATATTATTTATCACTATTGATGTTAAAAATTGGAGTTCCATCTTAAAATGTTAATTTTATTAAGAGGAGTAATCCAGTAATTTATAAGTTAGTTTATATTTACATTTTTATTCAATGTGGAATTATATCCCTAAACATACTCCCACAAGATAGTGACTCGTTTGAGCAGACCAATCATGAAATCTGTATGTTCACTTTTGGAGTTTTAATAGGATCGAATTGCTCGTTATAGTTTAATGAGCTCTGGTACCATATTAAAAATTGAGATTCTATCTTAAAATGTCAACATTATTAAGAGAAATAGATCAATTCTTTATAAGTTGGTTTATGTTTACATTTTTTTTTTCGATATGAAATTCTATCCCTTAACGAACACACTAATCTAGATATTAAATAAAAGGTATAATTACATACATCATCAAATTACACCTTTCATTGAATCGATCATTCAACACCGCATAAATGGGTGTTGTAACGAGCTAATTATTAGCACAAGACAATTCATGTCCACTTGTTAACAAAATTCTGGTTTAAATATTGGATCAAACATTGCCAATCGGCATCTACCCTTTCGATTCTCAGCATCTATAATCAGATACTATCTGCAAACCTTATCGTACGGCTCATATTTCATATGTTAATTCTATAAAATCCCACCTTATATTCAGTTTCTAGAGAGAGAAAACAGCGAGATTAGATAGAGAAAGGTAGTGTGCCAAAGATGATTTCATTGGATTCTCCGCTTGAAGCTCTAGCTTTTGATTACTTGAGCTATGGCTTATTGACGGCGGTTAAGAGTATATGGCCGTGGGTTGCTGTTTTAACTGCCGCCGTTAGCTTCTGGAGGATCAGAGCCTTATCATCTTCAAATTTGGTTCCACGTGGCAGAAGCCCAGATGGCGCGTCGACTTCTTCATCCTCGCCGTTAAAGATGGAAAAGGGTGTGGTCGCGGCGGCGGAGGTGGAGGCACCTGAGGGTCTTGGTGACGGTGAGGCGGCTACAGTTTCTTCAACACAATTTGATACCGAGTATTTATCGGGTTCAAATACGAAATGCCGAGTTTTAGAGAGAGAAGGTAGTACGAAAGGGAAGTTTACGTTGTATTATTGTGAAAAGGATGAATGTAGGACGGGTGAAGGTGGTGTTAACGGTGACGAAAACGGTGCTAGATTGGTGGCATATGAGAGAATGGGACGTTGGTGCGATGATTGGGAGAGGATGATGATGGTAAAAATGGCGGATATGGGGTGGTACCAGTACCAAGACTTGACGGTTCTTAATGGCAGCGTTGTTAGATTATGGGACAGTCAACGGCGGAGAAACGTCGCTGCAGTTGGTGGCGTTGGGTGGTAGTTTGTATTGTACTGTGTAGGTTGTAGGTTGTGGTTGTAGACTTGTAGTACGAGAAAAATAATTTTTTAGAACTCTGCAAAAATTGTGTAACATTAGAGCATTTTGTATGATAGCTTAAAATTGGCTATAAATTCATATCGATAATATCACTTTTGCATCATTATTTACCTTCTGGTGTATTTAAATTTAAATTTTTCTCAAGGAAAAGTTGTGAATATAAAAAAAATTACGTCCCCTTTTACATTTTTGGCCAAAAAATACAATTTGCATCTCTTCGTTGAAATGATTTCCAACCATTTTGAATATCAAAATCTCTATTTTACTCCATAATTATTAATTAGAGATTCTTTTATTTCTTGTGGAGCTGACTGCCTGACTCTTTATGTTGTCGCAAATGCACAATCCCACTTTCGCTGTCGTTTCTATCTAACACGCGCCGCCGCAGCAAACGGAAATACATGAACCTGTTAATGGCTGGCTCTCTTTTATTTTTCTTTTTTCTTTTTTGCGCATTTTAACCATTTTTCATCAACTGTTACAAGAAAAAGGATCATTATAATATCATAGATGTGCAATAGTATTAAAATAAATAAAGAGATTAATACGGATAAGAAGAAATATGAGATAATTTCAATGTAAATCGAATATTGTCATATTCTGTAGGTAGCAAGTTAGAATTATAGAGATAGCGACCACTTTGAACATTATGTGATTTCTTTAGTATAGATCAAACGTATCATGTTATCGATTATTTTAATTTTAAATTACCACGTTTTCTAATTTATGTCGCCTTGTTGAAAGGTCAACCTTTTTTCATCAGTAATAACAAGGTTAAATTCATTCTTTTCTTTTTTTCCCCCTAAAAAATAATTCATTTTAAACCCGACCCAAAAATCTATCAGTAAACAAGTTGTATAGTACATGGATATGTCATCTTGCTATTAACAAGATAGGTGCTTATTGGGTTGAATCAAAAAAATAAAAACAAAATAAATAAATAAAATAAAAATCCGAGTGGCAAGCATAATACTAATATATGTTTTTCTTTTATATTATTAGCACACATAATTGCGTGTTAATTCTTCATAATATGATTAAGGGGCAAAGCTTTGCCAGCTTGATTTAGCATTACTTGAAAACTAATAAAAACCCTCCATCTTTTTTATTAATTAATCAGGAAGTGCGTTGATAATCATATTTAGCCGTTTGTTTTAGATAAAAAATAATAATCAATTTTTTAGTAAATTTTGTTAAAAATTGATAGAATTTGTAGTTGAAAAGTTGTGAATCCTATAAAATAAGCTATTAAAACTAATTATTAATTTTGATTCGAATTTTACTTTTGCAGTAGATCTAGATATGGGTTTGATATAATCAGTTCGTCAATCAAGATAATCGATTAAGTTCTGTTGACGTCGAAAATTGTATGTACAAAATTCAAGCCAACTTAATGGAGGATTTGTAAGAGATAAATTGCTGAATTAGTAGAAAAAGAGAAAAATATGTATTACAAAGAAAAGCTTGTAGAATATATATTGTATGTCCTTCCCACCTTCCATTAGGGAACCATTTAGTCATATTTATAGGTTTCCAAAACAGCCAATTGGCCTCCAAAAATAGGTTATCTACAAGGCTTTCTGTTGACTATTCATCGATTCTTTGAGGTTGATAAAAATAGCTCACGACGAGGTCGAGCGGGAGTAATTTTGGCTTCTTGGATAGTGGGAGAATGATAATGCTTGTATTAATTGAAGCAAAGTATTCGGGATCTCTTTTCTCCTTCCAATAACCTCTATTTATAGACCTCTAATCAAGCAACTTGGCCCTCCCACGTCACATCAACTACAGTACCGAGCTGGGAAGGTACGTCGATGACACCTCTTGATTGGTTGCCGAGCTCGACTTGTCAGGTCATCATGATTTTATCCTTACATGTAGTCTCTAGCAATTAATGCATTACTTAGTGGGGGATACTAACACTTCTGATTGGAGAATTATGTGGGCACTGACATAAGACCTTTCCATGTGCACTCTGCTGATTGGTAGGTTATATATTCTGTCAGTGATCCTTAATCATTATATCTCCTTAAACTTTGATAAACTATATAACCGAGCTGACCTCACATATCCGAGCTCATATTAGTATGAGCTTAAAGCATATAACCAACTATATTTAATAAGGTCGCAGGTCGGTACTTGCCCTGGTGAGGTCAGATTACCCCCAAGTCGGTACTCGCCTTGGTGAGGTCGCAGGTCAGATATCAATAGGCTTAATGGATATAATTATTTTTTGATCTAGTTCAACAAGTGTAATCAACCAAACACGATGTACAAAAAGCTCGGTCAAACAATTAATTAGACCTTTAAATTTTGAAATTGGATCGTGATAAAAAAAGTAAGGAAAATTGTCACGAATGATCTCAAATCTTTGTCCATCGCAGTTTTTAGCCTCGAACCTTTCAAATAGAAAGCAAATTTTTCGAAGCCTTTTCAATTTTGGCTTAAATGTCTTTTTAGATGGATTCTATCTAAAAGGGCATTAGTTTTGGTCGTGAAATGCACTTTCCCTACTACTAGAACAAGGACATGCCTAGCCCTTCTTTGTCTTCCCGCACACTTATCTTAGGCAAGGTCGATACTTTTACTATATGCTTCTAATCAGTAGAATAGCAAGAGGAGTTCGTCAAAAAGAAAGATGGCCAAAAAAATTCGTAGGATTCAAATGACACTAAATTAAAAATGAGAGGTTTATCACCACATTATTGCATACAAGGGGAGCTCACGCCCCACCCCCATCATCACCACATTCGACATATTAGGGGTAAAAAATAGTAACTTTGCTTTGACTGCAAATGTATTAACATGTGAGTTCTAGAAAAATTAACCTCCCCCAATACGGTAAAGCTAAGTAATAATTAGAGTATAAGATGACCCACGTGATTTACAATAAACCAATAAAATAACTCCATGCCTCTCATCTTCCCCACAACAATCAAGCTAGTCCCTGTTTGATGCACATTCTTAAAGAAAAATGCATTTTAAATAGTAATGTAATGAAAAATATGCGGTTAAAAAAGAATGAAAAATTTTGAATTTACGTGTAATATTATTTTATTAAAGATTGTATAGTTGAAAGATTAGTATTGAAATAATACAAATTTTTATTTTTTAAAGAATGTGGATAAACATGGCCTAATTATACAGTACAAAAACAACTTGTGGTCATTTGCGTATGTCACTTCATATGTCCACTTCTTTTGAAAATTCCGATATAAATAAATATTGAGTTTTACTACAGGTATACGGCCATTTACACGACCCCACACCCCCTCTCACAATGAGGGCTCAGCCATTATTTTATTCATGGGCGGGCCCCTCATTGTGAGAGTGGAGGTGGGGTCGTGTACGTAAACGTCCAGTACAAATGGCAAAACCCATTAATATTACATCAAACATTAGCAATTGGCATCTACCCTTCCGATCAGCATCTATAATCAGATAATTTCTTCAAATCTCATCATACGGCTCATATTTCACCTGTTAATTCTATAAAACCCCACCTTAAATTCAGTTTATAGAGAGAGAAAATAACGAGATACAGAGAAAGAGAGAGGCGGGGTGTTGAAGATGAACTCATTGGATTCTCCGCTTGAAGCTCTAGCTTTTAATAACTCGAGCTATGGCTTATTGACGGCCGTTAACAGTATATGGCCGTGGGTTGCTGTTTTAACTGCCGCCGTTAGCTTCTGGAGGATCAGAGCTTTATCATCTTCAAATTTGGTTCCACGTGTCAGAAGCCCAGATGGCGTTTCGACTTGCTCATCGTCGCCGTTAAAGATGGATGACGGTGTAGCGGCTGAGGGTCAGGTGGCTACAGTTTCTTCAACTCAATTTGATACTGAGCATTTTTCGGGTTCAAATACGAAGTGCCGAGTTTTAGAGAGAGAAGGTAGTACGAAAGGGAAGTTTACTTTGTATTATTGCGATGAGGAGGAGTGTAGGACTGGTGAGGGTGGTGCCAACGGTGGTGAAGCGGTGGTGAATGAGAAAAGGGGGCGGTGGTGCGATGATTGGGAGAGGATGATGATTGTGAAAATGGGAGATATGGGGTGGTACCAGTACCTGGACTTAACGGTTCTTGATGGCAACGTTGTTAGATTGTGGGACAGTCCACGGCGGAGAAATGCCGCCCCACTTGGCGGCGTTAATTGGTAGTTGGATTGTACTGCGTAGGTTGTAGTATTAGAAATAATATTTTAGAGCTATAATTGTAAAAATTGTTAATATATTATTGTCCGCAAGTGATTTATATTTAAATAATTATAAGTAATTAAAGTTAAACATCAATTTCAAATTACAATTTTATTTTATTTTGCTATTTTATTGAAATTTCCATCAAATGTTGCAAGAAAAATGATTATATAATATCATAGATGTGCACTGATATTGAAATAAATAAAGAGATTAATTCGTATAAGAACAAATAGGAGATGAATCAATGTAAATCGAATATTGTAATTTTCAAAGGGTGGGCAAGCTAGCACTACAGAGAGAGGGACCACTAGGAGTGTCTCGTGATACAGCCTTGGTACACATGAAGTTACATAGCCCACTCACATGAGGTGGGCCCCACAAAAATGTGGGACCCACCTCATGTGAGTGGGCTGTGTAAGTTAATGTGTTCCAAGGCTGTACACCAAGCCTTGTTCTTTCTTTAATACAAGTCGTACGTATGATGTAATCAACAAGTTTAAGAGTTTGTTTGGGAGGGATTTTTGGGGGAAGGATTAAACTATTTGTACATTCCTTGCATGACATGAAGTTTGACATCCTTTGGAAATTCAAAATATTGTTGGCGAGAAAGTGTGTAATGTTTAAAAACTGGCTAATCATGATATGACACGTGTCACAATGTCAAACTTAATGTAAAAAAAATGTACAAGTAGCATGGTCCTTGGGGAAATAATTGATTTTGAATAGTGATATGATGGGAAATGTGTGGTTGAAAAAGAAGAAAAAATTATTGATGTGATGGAAAATATTATTTTATTGAAAAATGTGTGGTTGAAAATGAGAATTGATTTACTAGGAGCGTCTCGTGATTTCTTTAATATAAGTCGTACGTATGATGTCATCAACAAGTTTAATTTTAAATTATCCCGTTTTCTACTTTATATCATCAAGTTGAAAGTTCAACTTCTTTTCATCAACAATAATAAGGTTAAATTCATTGTTTTTGAACTCGACCCTAAATAATTATCTATAGTTTTTCATTAAATATTTTATGTGCTAAAGTGCATTCCACACGCCAGAACTAACGCACTTTTGGACAGAATCCATCCGAAATGACCATTTGCACCAATATATAAAGATTTGGGATTATTCGTGTCAATTTCCCAAAAGTTAAAAACAATAAGAACCAAGAAGTGACTTGCGATGTTACTTTTTTATCTACCGTCGTGAAATATATTTTTTTACTGGTGCTCGTATGCTATCTTCAAAAGCAAATAAATTAAAGTGCAAAAATCATTAGCCTAGAAACATATGTCATGTTTTAACAACAACAACAACAATAATAAACGGATTCATAATTTGTTTTATTATTAAAGAAAACAATATTTAATTTAATTTATTCTCCGTGACAAAATTTAATGTAACTTATGATACATGGTGTGGGTTGGTATTGATATCGGTCACGGAATCTATGGCGTGTAGCCCCTTGAATAATGTAACTTCTGATATATATATGGTGTGGGTTGGTTTGAATTGAGACCTAAACCTACACTTAGGTCCCAAATATAAGATAATTATTATTTGCTTGCAAATAATAATTTAGTCGATGTTAGTATTTATAATTTAATAATCTTTTATTGTAATTGATAAATCTAGTATAGTACGACAACATAAATGAGGTGAAATCTTCTACTCTTCGATGATGGCCTCAATCAGTAAATATTTATTAAAAAAAAGTAATACGATAATTTTCTTCTCAAATTTAAGTGAAGACTAGTTCCCACCTCCCTCCACCACCTGCCTCCATGTACGTGGAGGACCATGTCTTAAAATAAATGAAGTGATAGACACCGCAATTTAGCAAAGAAATCTTTTATATATATATATATATATATATATATATATATATATATATATATATATATATATAACGACAAAAAATTACTAGAATAGACAGAATATCATCTCTAAAATTACTTTGAAAAGTTACACTCAAAATTGATTTCAAATTATGCTTAAATTTCAACGTTAAAGGATTGATTGGCTTGATAACAATCGCAATGAATTCTCACCTAACAATTTATCATTTCCTTCACTCACAATTGACTCATCTAGTTTTTGCCTTCATGCATCATTATCCTTGTATTATTTTTTCTATTATAGGTGGGTACATTTTGGACATTTACTTAGAATTCAAGTGAAAGAAAATCCTTTGAAATACGCGAACCCAATATAATGTTATCAATCTCACGAAATTGATCCTCAACTTTTTAAAGCACGATTTTGAATAGTGAAATATTTTTTTGCCAACCCAAGAACATATATATTTTGATATACTAAATAAAATAAAAATTCATTTGTCTCGTGCAATCTAATATAATAATGCGTGTTAAATATGCCCTAAAGATACCAAATTAACAAGAGGGCTTTCAAATATAATTCATATAATCGATTTGAAATTTTTCTTAAAATAAAATATGTTATGATTACAATATGTACGATGAGGTTTTGTTAGAATATTCGGCTATTTATTCTAAGAGTTATGCTAGGCAAACATGGAAATTTGACAGGGAATGGTGACCAATACACTTGGCATTCATTCATTGGGAGCTGGAAAACTTTTAAACAAAACACACCAATCATAATTTGCCACCTAATGTCTGTCACCATTTCCTGTCACATTTATCTGTTTGAGTAGCTTAATTCTTATTCTAAAGGAATAAATGCTATTGTCAGATATAATCATAGAATTTCCTAAGTGGCTAGTGAAAGTTTTAAATTATTTAAATTCACGTGCGTAATTACACAATTAAAAGCAACAAGTCACTTTTTAATTATTTTCTAGATAGTTAGTCAAACAAGTTAATTTGTCATAAGTTTGAATACTACAATCAATAATTAAAGTAGTAAAGAACACAAAAAATGATCACGGAGAAACTTGACTGAGTAAAAACTCTGGACACTTTATCTGTCAATAATCAACTGTAACCAGAAGCAAACTTACAGTACGATCCAGACTCGTCTACCTCATAAAACTTCTGATCTCAATTCATGCAGTCTCTCTTGATTCTACTGGAGGTGTGCTCATTCAAAACAAATCCCGACTCTTGGTTTATACCTTAGTCCTCCTACATTGCATGCGTTCATGACGCCAGATCCCGACTCCGGTACCTCACCATAGTCCTCTTGAATTTGTAATTTTGCAACAGCTCCCGATCTCTGGTATTGATTTATCTCTGGTTGATTAAATGATTTAGTGTTTGATCAAAAGATCTTGTTGACTTCTCGTTTTGATTATCACAAACAAATTATGTTTATTGCTAACAAATTGATTTAAATGTCCGTAGTGATTATTGCACATAAGTATATTCTATGACACAAAGTTCAAGACCAAGATATTTGTACACAATGGTCAACGTGGAAACATGATCAAACAATCGATGCCATGAAAAATGATTTTACAAATCCCGCAAAAAGTGCCTCAACGAAAATCGAGATACAAGTCGAAGTACCGTCAAGCAATGCGCATCAATTATTCAAACTAAGTATTTAGACTTTTCACGATTATATATAAAGATAGAACGCATTAATACTTGGTAATGTATCGTGACAAGCTCAAAGTTTTGATTTTACAAAATTCACGACAAAAATGTTTTACTTGAAAATTATGTTTTTCTGAAGTAAAAAATCGTAACACATATTTTTAAATATGACAAAAACTTTGAAAAATATCTTCAACGTCCCTCTAGCATTTACATTTGACAAGATTTAAAAAACGAGGACGTTTCGAGCATTTTTGGCTGTACCGGACGTCCGATACACATACTGGACGTCCGGTATAATAAAAAATACTCCAACGGTCATTTCTCTAACAGTCCAATGTTCTAACAAAAAATAACGGATAGTTGACCATCCGTTATTTTACCGGACGTCCAGTAAAGTGCATCTGGTACGGCAGAATTTTTGACCGTTTGAATGTTATAAATATCTCACTATTTCTCCACTTACAACAACCCTTCTTGAGCATTAAGTGAGGCTTTTTATTGTTCACAACTACCTTATTATCCATCTTTAAGAAGATAAAAAAGTATCGAACTCTTGAAAAACTTTTGAGTGATTTAACTTTGTGAAAATCTTTAGTTCTTCAAGAAGTTTTTCATCTCAACACTTTGAGCTAAACTCATTACCATCTATTGAAGTATTTGCCACTTTTCTTCTTGTTATCAATCTTGATTCTATCATTCAACAAGAAGAGAAGATTTCACTTGTAAATTCATTTTGAATTGCGGGTCGTGTTGAGGTCCCAGAAAAGATCAACATCGTAAAAGGATCGGTGCTCCTTGATTGTAAGTCACCGGAAGCGTTGTAAAGGGTTGGATTGCACCACAAGTCAATCAACATAGTGAAAAAGCCCTTGCTCGTGACGGAGAGATTGGTAACGGGGGACATAGATCGTTGGGTTGGATCGAACCTCCATAACATATCGTTTGCACTCTCTAACTCTCTACTTAACGTTTTACTTTGTGCAAACTTATATCATACCATCTACGTGATTATTTTCATTTAGTTTATTTATTTATCATTTGTGTTATCATTTGTTTAAAATTTCGTAGCAGTTAACGAAAAAGTTTTAAAAACCAATTCACCCCCCTCTTGGTTAACCTATCTTGAAATTACAATTGGTATCAGAGCCAAATTCTCACTTCTTTAAGATTTCACAATCTTGAGTTATGGCTAACATTAGTTTTCAAAATCTCGAGGGGCATTCTACCAACCGACTTCCATTATTTGATGGCACACATTATAATTATTGGAAAACTAGAATGATGATTTATATTCAATCTATTGATTATAATATTTGGAAAATTATTGAATATGGTCCCTATGTGCCTACAAAGACTATTAAAATTGATGGCAAACCCGATCAATGTATTCCCAAGCCTAGAGAGGAATACAATGAAGAAGATAAGAGAAAATTGTCATTAAATGCTAAAATCAAGAATTTGCTTTATTGTGCGCTAGATAGAAATGAATTCAATAGAATTAGCACATGTGATTCGACTCATGAAATTTGGCATGCTCTAGAAGTCACTCATGTTGGAACGAACAAAGTTAAGGAAACTAAGATAAATATGCTAGTCAAATAATTTGAAATTTTTTCTTTATGAAACAAGATGAGCCCATTGTTAATATGATTACTCTTTCACCGATATTATTAATGGCTTAAAAGGTTTAGATCGAAAATATACTAACGGTGAACTTGTGAGTAAAATGTTTAAATCACTTTTGAAGGAATGGAGTCTCATACGGATGCTTATAGAAAACACAAAGGATATGAATACATACTCGTTAGAAGAATTATATGGAACGTTGATGACCTATGAGCTCAACAATGTCGAGATCAAGGAAAAGACAAAGAAAAGCAAAGAGGAATCAAAAGAAACTCCTAAATGACAAGTTACTCTAAAATCGGCAATCGATGAGGAGACATCAACAAGTAACATGAGTGATGAAGAGTTCAATACCTAGTACTTCTCGTCAAAAAATGGAGAGATTTTCGAAACAACAAAAAGTTTCAAAAAAAAGACGACAAAGGAGAAGAAAAGATCAAGAAGATTATTTACTACGAATGTGATAAACCCGGCCACAAGAGAACGAGTGCCCGAACAAGAAGAGAAGTTTCAAGAAAAATGCATTTCAAGCTACTTTGGATGATAGTGACGATGAAGATCAAAATGAAAGCGATGATCAACATGAAATCGCAAACATGTACTTCATGGCCTTCAAGATGAGATACCAAAGAAAACCAATAGCAAGTACTTATTGGATAGCGGATGTTCAAAGCATATGACTGGAGATCGATCACTACTTTCAAACTTCAAAATAAAGGATGGAGGTCATGTGACTTTTGGAGACAATGCAAATGGGAAGATAATTGAAATCGACAACAATGGTAATTACTTATCCCCCTCTGTTGAAAAAGTTTTGTTAGTTGATAACCTCATAATTTGCTAAGTATTAGTCAATTATGTGATAAATGTTATAATATAAAATTTGATTCTTCCAAATGCCTAATTAAGGATGCTATGTCAAAAGAGGTGATCTTTGTAGGGAGCCGAAACAAGGATATTTATATCATTAATATTGAGTATGAAAATAATGAACACTGTTTGCTTGGATTTAAAGACGAAACTTTGTTATGGCATAGAAGACTTGGGGCCTGTTTGGGAGGAATTAAATTTTTCTACAGTAAATCAATTCTCATTTTCAACCACACATTCTTCAATAAAATAATATTTTCCATCACATCAATAATTTTTTCTTCTTTTTCAACCACACATTTCCCATCATATCACTATTCAAAATCAATTCTTCCCCCAAAAATCTCTCCCAAACAAGCTCTTGGTCATGTAAACATGGAACTTATTTCGAAAATTTCTAAAAATTGTTTTGTGAAAGGATTGCCAAACTTGAAATTTGAAAAGGACAAAATTTGTGATCCATGTCAACTTGGGAAACAAGTCAAAAGTTCTTTTAAACCAAAAATATTTTCTTCAACAACGAAACAATTGCAACTTCTGCACGTGGATATTTTTAGAGCATCAAGAACGAATAGTTTAGGTGGTAAACACTATACTTTTGTTATCGTTGACAATTTTTTTACATGGGTAATATTTTTTAAGTGCAAAAGATGAAGTCTTAAAAGCGTTCAAACATTTTTGTAAGAAAGTTGAAAATGAAAAAGGTCACACTATTACTACGATTAGAAGTGACCACTGTAAAGAATTTGACAATCTTGCATTTGATAATTTTTGTTACAATAACGGATATGTATATAATTTTTCGGCTCCTAAAACTCCTCAACAAAATGGTGTAGTAGAGAGGAAGAATCGCACATTACACGAAATGACTCGGACCATGCTAAATGAAAATAATTTACCAAAATATTTTTGGGCCGAAGCCGTTAATACCGCATGCTATATCATAAATAAAGTTTTGGTTAGTTGCAAGAAAACCAAAACTCCGTGCGCGCTTTGGAAAAATAGAATACCAAACATTAGTTATTTCAAAGTTTTCGGTTGCAAATGTTTTATCTTAAACACAAAAGACAGTTTGGGAAAATTTGACTCAAAATCCGATATGGGGATTTTTCTTGGTTATTCATTGACTAGCAAAACATATAGATTTTTCAACAAAAGAACTCTAGTCGTTGAAGAATCAATACATGTTACTTTTGATGAAACTAATCTACTTGATCGAGAGAAGGGTATTGATGATGATGTAGGTTTAGAGACTCCTTTTGAACAAATGAATGTCCGAGATAAAGGAGTGTCTAATGAAGAACAATCAAATGAGCTCAACGATCAAGAAAGAGAAGAAACACCAACTGAAGCTCAAGGTGACTCCACCTTACCAAAGAATGGAAGTTTGTCTCGTCTCACCCAAAGGAGTTAATAATCGGCGATCCATCAAAATGTATTACTACTAGAACTTCTCTTAGAAATCATCTTAGTAGTTGTGCCTTCATTTCACAAATTCAACCCAAAAACCTTAAAGAAGTGGAATTCGATGAGTTTTGGATTCTAGCAATGCAAGATGGACTTAATCAATTTGAAGAAACCATGTTTGAGATTTGGTCGCTAGACCAACAAATCAAACCGTTATTGGAACTAAATGGGTTTTTCGAAACAAAAGAGATGAAAATGGAATCATTATGCATAACAAGGCTAGATTAGTGGCCCAAGGTTACAATCAAGAAGAAGGAATTGACTATGAAGAAACTTTTGCACCGGTAGCTCGGTTAGAATCCATTCGCATGTTTCTTGTATTTGCATGTCACAAAAACTTCACGCTTTATAAAATGGATGTTAAAAGTGCATTTTTGAATGGATTTATTCAAGAAGAAGTCTATGTTGAGCAACCACCTGATTTTACAAATCATAAGTTTTCAAATCATGTGCTCGAACATAGAAAATCTATTTACGGCCTCAAACAAGCTCCTAGAGCTTGGTATGAACGTTTGAGTAAATTTCTACTTTCAAATGGTTTTTCTATTGGAAAAGTGGACACTACTCTTTTTTATCAAAACCCAAAAATAAGATATGTTCATTGTTCAAATTTATGTTGATGACATTATTTTTGGTGTAACAAATATTCAATTTTGTGAAGAATTTTCTAAAAACATGAGCACAGAATTTGAAATGAGTATGATCGATGAACTCAAATTCTTTCTCGGACTTCAAATTAAACAAGCATGTGATGGCATTTTTATAAATCAAAGTAAGTATATCTTAGACATGCTAAAGAGATTCAAGATGAATGATCTGAAATTGATGAATACTCTGATAAGCACTTTTCAAAGCTTGACAAAGACGATCAAGGCACTTCCGTTGACATCACCAAATATCGAGGTATGATCGGATCCCTTCTTTATTTAACTGCAAGTAGACCTGATATCATGTTTAGTGTATGCTTATGTGCTCGATTTTAATCAAACCCTAAGGAATCACACCTTACAGCCGTAAAAAGGATTTTTAGATATCTTAGTGGGACTCAAAACTTAGAACTTTGGTATCCGAAACGTACCCACTTTGACTTATTTAGTTACTCGGATGTCGATTGGACCGGTTGTCAAGTTGATCAGAAAAGCACTAGTGGCACTTGTCACTTTCTCGATTTTGCTTTAGTTTCATGGTTTAGTAAGAAACAAAACTCCATAGCCCTATTTACGGCCGAGGTCGAATACATTTTCGCCACGAGTTGTTGTGCTCAAGTGTTATGGATGAAACAAACCCTTAACAACTATCACCTATCCTATGATCATATTCCTATCATGTGTGACAATACAAGTGCTATTAATTTATCCAAAAATCCCATTTTACACTCTCGAACGAAACACATTGAGATACGACATCATTTTCCAAGAGATCATGTTCAAAACGGCGATATCTCACTTGAGTTTGTTGACACCAAAAACCAATTGGCCGATATTTTCACCAAACCCCTTGCGCTCGATCGTTTCTCGACCATTAGATGAAGGTTAGGTCTTATCGAGCTAATATAATTTTCAAAACTATATTTTCTCTATATATTCTTTATTTTGTTTACATTTCTATTTATCAAAAAAAAAATACCGGACGTCCGGTATGGACTGTCCGGTAAGGAAGAACTTTTTCTGCCTTTTAATTATCTTTTACCGGACGTCCGGTATATATAGCGAATGTCCGGTACTGAAAAATTCCAGTTTTTAAAAAGCGAATTCACCCCTTTTCTTCTCCATTTCTCTTCTCTCTTATCTTCATCCATTGTTCCAATCTCCACTAACTCTCAAATTCTCTCACAATCCTCTCTCAAAAATCGATTTCCATCCACATTGGATCCAAATTTCTAATCTACAATTCGAACTCCTCATCGATTTCTCTTCCAAAACAAGCACTTATTCCCTAACTTTTACTCAAATTACACTATTAATCGCTCAAGTCTACTACTTTACAAGATTCTCTATCTCTCTAGACCATCTTTTCAAACATCCCAATCCACAATATCTCAAATCCCATCTTCAAAAGCTATAACTCAAAAATCCTCCTTTTCAAGCAATTTTTTTTGAAAATCCCCATACTCATTTGAACAATGTCGACTTCTTGGGGCAGAGGCAAGCGCCTCAAGCAGGCCGTTTGACGAGCTCCACCTTCATCATCTGAAGACGACATGGACTTTGAAACCGAGACGATGCCAACGAACCCCTTTGCAAAGCTACCCATTTTACTAGGTAAAAACGTTAACTTTACCTCTTTTTCTCTTGATGCACCCGCATTTAGGATTGAAGAACTTCTCATAACAATGGGTTGGGTGTCAATTTGCTCGTTAGAAGAAAATGTCTATCCTCATTTAATGCAAGAATTTTATCAAAACATGACATTTCCTTCACGTCAGGGAGATATTTCAAGTTTTATCAAAAATACTCGAATCATGGTTTCAAAACCACTTCTTCGCAATCTCCTTGAACTTAAACCTTGTAATAACCAAACTTTCGTGCACAAAACCCACCCTACGGTGGAAGGCTATGACCCGACCGACGCTTGTCGTCGTGTTACGGGTAAAGACTTTGAAAACATCAACAAAATTTCAACAAATCAACTCACTCTACCTTACAAAGTTTTGCAAAACATCATTGCCAACGTTATTTTACCTAGGAAGGAGCATCGGGATGAAGTTACTTGCTTTGACCTCTTCCTCCTTGACTCTTTCCTTGTCGATGGACGACTTGATTTTTCGACCATTGCTTTAGGTCTTATGAAGTTCATAAGTTCATCACGCGTAGCTAAGGCACTTCCCTATGACATGCTTCTAACCAAAATCTTTCAACATTTTGACATTCCTCTTCATGACGAAGCATTCATTAAACCCCGTCCTATTGACACCATTAGTTGCACCACCCTTAAACGCATAATAATTGTTAAGAAAAATTGACAATGGGTAGCTGAAACAAAGGGGTTTGACCCGTCCTCTAGGCCATCTACGTTACCAATTGAAGAAGATGAGTATGACAATGACGACGAAGAAGCACCTCCTACTGGCACCTCACAATCGAGAGCTTCCCGACCTTCTGGCCAAGGACGTGACGAGGACCAGTTTGCACTTTTGAGGGAACGGATCGACTCTCTTACTACGACGGTTGACGGGATGAACGGTGAACTCCGTCACATACGAGCTCAGCAGGACACGATTATCGCTCAACAGGCTGCCATGCAGGATCAGATGACCGCCTTCTTTGCCGACATGCTTGCTCGGTTTCCACATCCTCATCTTCCGGCTCCGTAGTCATTTCCTTTCTGTATTACAAATGTTTTAAAACTATGGTTGACCTTTTGATTATGTATTAACCTTTTTCATAATTATGAAATGCTTATCCGCTATATTTATTATTATTGCTTATTCTTACATAATTACGTACTTTTTGCTTATGCCAAAAGGGGGAAGAAATAGAGATTTGCATGATTATATTAAAACAGGGGGATTACATGCTAAATAGGTAGGGGGAATGTGTATATTAACTATCAATTTGTTTTGAATCATACATTGCAAATCATTGTATTTGTCATAATCAAAAATGGGAAAATTGTTGACCTATGGTTGACTTATCGTTTTGATTATCACAAAGGCTTATTAGCGCAAAACGTCCCTACGTTTGATAGTTAGTGTGCAAAACGTCCTAACGTTTCATTTTTTTTGCATTTTTGCCCCTATTTCAACGTTTCAGTGTGGAAAACATCATTTTTCACTATTTTTCAGTGTAAAATGACCATTATACCCTCAAATTTAAATAAAACAAATAAAATGAAAAGAAATATAAAAAATAAATTGTAATTATACTCCCAAACTTTTTAAAAAGTGCAAGTAAGTCCAAAAGCCTTATTAAAAGGGTTAAGCACAAAACGTCCCTACGTTTGACACTTAATGCGGAAAACGTCCCTATGTTTCAAACATATTTATATTTGCTCAATAACACAAAACGTCCCTACGTTTGACACTTATTGCGTAAAACGTCCTTACGTTTCATTTTTTTTTACATTTTCGTCCTTATTTCAACGTTTCATTGCGGAAAACGTCATTTTCACTATTTTTCAATGTAAAATGACAAATATACTATCATATTTAAATAAAACAAAAAAGAAAAATAAAAAAAATTAATTACAATTGTGCTCCCAAACTTTTCAAAAAGTGCAAATGAGTTCAAAAATCTTATTAAAACATTCAAACTACTAGACATTCCCTCATCCCTCAACCTTATCCTCCCTCCACCACCTAAACCATCAGACCCCACCATCTTTCAAATCATCACACCTCCATCTACAATCCTGGTTTAGGTGGTGGAGGGAGGATAAGGTTGAGAGAGGAGGAAAGGACTAGTAGTTTGAATGTTTTAATAAAATTTTTGAACTCATTTGCAATTTTTGAAAAGTTTGGGAGCACAATTGTAATTTATTTTTATTTTTATTTTCCTTTTTTGTTTTATTTAAATATGATGGTATATTTGTCATTTTACATTGAAAAATAGTGAAAATGACGTTTTCCGCAATGAAACGATGAAATAAGGACGAAAATGTAAAAAAAATGAAACGTAAGGACGTTTTACGCAATAAGTGTCAAACGTAGGGACGTTTTGTGTTATTGAGCAAATATAAATATGTTTGAAACATAGGGACGTTTTCCGCATTAAGTGTCAAACGTAGGGACGTTTTGTGCTTAACCCTTTTAATAAGGCTTTTGGACTTACTTGCACTTTTTAAAAAGTTTGGGAGTATAATTACAATTTATTTTTTATATTTCTTTTCATTTTATTTGTTTTATTTAAATTTGAGGGTATAATGGTCATTTTACACTGAAAAAAAGTGAAAAAGGATGTTTTCCACACTGAAACGTTGAAATAGGGGCAAAAATGCAAAAAAATGAAACGTTGGGACGTTTTGCACACTAACTATCAAACGTAGGGACGTTTTGTGCTAATAAGCCTTATCACAAACAAAGTATGTTTATTGCTAACAAACTGATTTAAGTGTCCATAGTGATTATTGCATATAAGTATATTCGATGGCACAAAGTTCAAGATCAAGATATTTGCACACAATGGTCAACGTAGAAACATGATCAAACATTTGAGGCCATGAAGAATGATTTTACAAATCCCGCAAAAGGTTGCCTCAACGAAAATTGAGACACAAGTCGAAGTACCGTCAAGCAATGCGCGTCAAATATTCAAACTAAGTATTTAGACGTTTCACGATTATATGTAAAGGTAAAACGCATTAATACTTGGTAATGCATCGTGACAAGCTCAAAGTTTTGATTTTACAAAATTCACGACAAAAATGTTTTACTTGAAAATTATGTTTTTCAAAAGTAAAAAATCGTAACACATATTTTTAAATATGACAAAAACTTTGAAAAATATCTTAAACGTCTCTCCACCATTTGCATTTGACAAGATTTAAAAACGAAGACGTTTTAAGACGAGGACGTCCAGTATAATAAAAAATGCTCCAACGGTCCAATTTTCTGACAAAAGATAACGTCTAGTTGACCATCCAATATTTTACCAGACGTCCGGTATGACAGAGTTTTTGACCGTTTGAATGTTATAAATACCTCACTATTTCTCCACTTACAACAATCCTTCTTGAGCATTAAGTGAGACTTTTTATTGTTCACAACTACCTTATTATCCATTTTTAAGAAGATCAAAAAGTATCAAACTCTTGGAAAACTTTTGAGTAATTTAACTTTGTGAAAATCTTTAGTTTTTCTAGAAATTTTTCATCTGAACTCTTTGAGCTAAACTCATTACCATCTATTGAAATGTTTGCGTATTCTCTTCTTATTATCAATATTGATTCTATCATTCAATAAGAAGAGAAGATTTCACTTGTAAATTCATTTTAAATTGTAGGTCGTGTTGAGGTCCCAGAAAAACTCAACATTGTAAAATGATCGGTATTCCTTGGTTGTAAGTCACCGGAAGCGTTGTAAATGGTTGGATTGCACCACAAGTCAATCAACATAGTAAAAAAGCCATTGATCGTGACGGAAAGATTGGTAACGGGGGACGTAGATCGTTGGGTTGGATCGAACCTGCATAACATATCGTTTGCACTCTTTAACTCTCTACTTAACGTTTTACTTTGTGCAAACTTATATCATATCATCTACGTGGTTATTTTCGTTTAGTTTATTTCTTTATCATTTGTGTTATCATTTGTTTAAAATTTCGTAACAGTTAACGAAAAAATTTTAAAAGCCAATTCACCTCTCTTGGTTAGCCTATCTTGGGATTACAGATCTTGTGTCTTTTAATCTGTGGTTTAATATGAAACAATTTGACTATATGAACAAATCCAATTTTGGATGAAATTATGGCATAAATAATATGGTGGTTGAATATTTGAATTAATGAATGTGTTTTGGATTTTCAAATAAATTATTTCTATGGAAAATATGATTCAACACACTTTTGAATGTTCATATGGTATGATATATATAGAAAAAAGTGTTTGCGAAGAAAAGTGATTGAAAAATCTGTTTGAAGCAAAACAGATTTCTGAATGTCAACTTGTCGTTCGAGCGCCAAGCCAGGGACGGGCGAGCAGCAGCTGAGCAGTCGTCAATATTTTTATCATAACTTTCTCTTCCAATATCCGATTAAAATGATTCAAAATGCATTGAAAATCTAACTCTAAGGGGTACAATTCTTTTAAAAATATCATTGTCCAAATTTCAATGTGTTTGATGTAAAAAACGCGTTGCAAGTTGCGATTGAGAATTTTAAGCATAACTTGTAGACTCTTTAGACTTCTAATTGCATTTCTTTGATCATATGTGATCTTCTTGAACATCTTGGACTCATTCAAGACTCATACTATCAATTCCAACTCTTTTGATTTTAATTGGGATTTAATAACTCATGTTTTGACTTTTATTATAACTCGGTAAATTCTTAATACAATTCAATTATGACTTAATTTTGACTAAGGAATTGCCAATTTCAAATTTTGAAATTGTCAATAATGATTTGAATTTTACAGCTAGAACAAACAAGGTCTCTCATTTGTCCACATAATGCCACGTCAGTTGAGAGTGACCAAGTTTTTTATTCTATGGGAGTCAATATTCATGAACCAAACACTCTCCAGTCTCCTCACCTAAGTATTTCTCAAATCTTGGATTTTACAATTATTTATTGATTTAAGTTCTGTGTGGTTTTTGTGGACCTCATGTTGGCCGGAAGGTACCAATCACTACTCGTTTATTTGGGATTTATAAAGGTGACATCATGTAACCATTTATCTTATCTTTTATTTCTCAAAATAAACAGCCAATGATCTTGTAGCTATGGTTTTAATGGGGAATAAAACATTTCCAGGTCAATTCAACTATGAAAGACATGATGTCATTGAAACTTGTACTCGAGTTAATGTTTATGTAAAATATTGTTATTAAGCGTCATTTATTGTCAGCTAAGTTAAGCACGTTTACCATAGAAGATGTGAGCTTGTTCCATATTTACCGTTTTAAATTTTTAGTCAATTTTACGAATTCAAAATTTTAATATTATGAGAAGGAAAAGAATTTTAACAATTTTGTGAATGTGCCCATCTTTTAATATTGCTTTGGGTCATTTCTTTGTTATGTAAGCATGTAAATCAACAGTGGCAGAGCTAACACCTAATGAGGGGGCGCGGTCGCTCGTGCTGGCTCTGCCGGAATTTATGGTTGCTGTCAGGAGCCAGCCAATCAGGGAGGAGGAAGCTTGAATCCATTCGCAGAGGTGGAGGTTCAACCGTGGAAGAAGAAAGGAACAGAACACAGGCGCTTGAATTTGGGCCTTTTGGGCCTCTTTTTTTTTTTTTTTTATAAAGGACTTGGGCCCAAAATCAAATCCAATTTACTTTTGGGAACAATACATAAATAAGGTATTTAAGTATCACCATTTCAAAATTAAGGTTTGAGGTTTTAAATTTCAAAAATCAGGTTTTCATTAAAATTTATTTATAATTTAATTAATTAATTATATATTTAATTAATAAATATATAACGGTCACAGATCTATACAATTTGGTCACAATTCAAAAAATTTAAAGTCACAATCCAAAAATTTTAAGGTCACAATTCAAAAAATTTATAGGTCACGGTTCGTTCATCGGTCACAAATTAAAAATTTAAAAGTCACAATTGTTCATCGGTCACGAATCACAAAATTTATAAGTCACAAGACTTATTTTATGGTCACAGAATATCAAATTATAGGTCACATATTACTTTTATTGGTCACAAATTAATAAATTTGTAAATTACTTAAAATTATTTATAGGTCACAATTTATTATTTATTGGTACACATCAACCAATTTATTGGTCACAATCGACAAATCATGTGTGACCACCACCAACACCACCAACACACCACCACCGTCGTCTCCACCGCCAACACCATAGAAACACACCACCGCCACCGCCACCACATAAACCACCGCCACTGCCATCACGAACACCCCAGCAACCCCCACCGCCACCCCCCAATGAAAACGACCTCACCACCACCACCAGAAAAAGACCCCGACACCACCAACAGAAAATAACCTCACCACATAAACCACTGTCGCAGCCACCACCACCACCATCCCCCAACAACAACCACCACCACCACCACCACCACCCAATGAAAATGACCACAACCACCGCCGTCTGCACCAACCACTGCCGACCACCGAAACGCAGCAGATCACACCCACAGCCACCGCCTCAGCCAACCACCAAAATCGCAACAAATCGCACACACCTACTACCGCCACAGCCACCACCACATCGCAGTTGATCGCACACAACCACCACATCCGCCACCACCTAAATCGCAACCCAAAATCACCACGAAAATCGCGACCTAAAAAAGATAAGGATAGCAGCGTCGCGACCATAAAAACACACCACCACCACAACTACCAACAACTCACCCCCGCCAGAACCAACGTCACCGAAACCACCCCAAACTACCACTACCACCCCACAAACAACATTGACACCACCACACACCCCCAACCAGATTCACCCGCCGCTCTCAAATCTTCTTCCATGGGATTACGCCGCCGTCGCTCTTGTCGCTGTGGTGTCGATGATTTGAGGGAGAGGAGAGGCGCCAGTGGTACCAGATTCCGACATCGGCGGCGGGAGAAGAGAGAGAGGCTAGAGATGAGAGAGAAGGAGAGATGGGAGAGAATGTGTAAATGATTTTTTGATTTTTAGGGTTTGGATAATTATAATGATTGAAATGAATTAATATTTAATATTTAAAATGAGATACCTGATTTTTGTATAAATAAACTTCAAACCTGATTTTTGAATTGTAAATTTTAAATACATGTGTGGGTGTAATTTCCTCTTTACTTTTTTCGTGGACGTGGTTTCAATTGAAAATCAATTCCAAATCCCAAACCAATTTCGGCAATTCGGCAAAGCAATTTCAATTTTCAAATCCCAAACCCTTCATCTCTCTTGATGGTCCCGTGAACTCAGCCCCTGTGCCTGCGGCCTACCACAATGAGTACTGCGAGGCTACTCTTTATTCTTGCCGATCCAGTCTCTCTCTCTCTCTCCCCCCATTTTTGATTTTTGTTCTTTTAATTCATTTTTTGATTTATGTATTATGATTTATCAATTATCATTTATGAGTTTTTATTTGTTATTTGAGAATCTAAATTTATGATAATTGGAAAAAATTAATGGAGAAGATATGTGGCTCTATTTTTCAAATGTGTTCGCTATTTTTGAATCAATTTTAACTCAAAAATAAATTGGAGCATTTTGCAGATTATGGAATGATTTTTTACTTTTTAATGCATTTATATATTGATTAAAGAATTTTTAATATTAATTAATTAAATATTAATAAACTATATTGCTATTATGAATGTCAATGGTCAACCATCAAAGCCCACCCTAGTTAACATATATGAGTCATTTATAAATTTCTGTAATGTTTTAAGCTGCATTTAATACATTGGGTTAGATTTTAGAAAAAAATATCGTATGAATAAAAAAAAAAACTTTGCAATTAATTATTGGCCCACTTTCTTTGTTGCAATGTTCAGCAAAGGAATGTGGCTAGCCGAAATTAATAAACATTTATAGTAGTTTACTTGTTATTGAATTATTTAAATTTTTTATTCAATTTCTTAATTATTTAAGATCCCTATCGTGGATTTCAAGTTATAAGCAAGGTTTTGAAGTACAGGAAAATCAGAAAATTGTGTGCAGACTTTAAAAGAGTTTGTATGGTCTTTAACCAAAACCCAAGACAATTGTATAAAAAGTTTGATAGTTTTATTGGTAGTATTGATTTCATAAGGTGTCTGTGAATCATTGTTAGTATGTGAAGAACCTTGATAATTTTTATATTATCGTACTATTATAGGTTGATGACATGTTGATTGCAAGTGTTTGCAAATAAGAAATAGAAAAGTTGGAAAAATGAGTTACAAAATGAGTTTGCCATGAAGGATTTGACCGTTGCAAAATAAATTATTAAGATGAGAAATACTAAGGATAGTAATTTCTTTTCTTTTCTTTTTTTTTTTTTTTTTTTTTTGATCGGTTAAAATGAATTATATTGATCAAAACCATGTACAAGTACACCGGACGTCCTCAGGCAAATCACAAATCAAGTACATCATACAAGTACTCTGGACATACTCGGACAATCACAAATAAAGGACGCATACAAGTACACCGGGCATACCTCGGCAGACAAAATTAAAAGATGTACAAACGATAGGATCCAGCGACCAAGTGCTATAGACTCATATTGAATCAAAATATTCAGATACAAAGAAAATATAACTTTTTATACTCGTGTTTTAATCCGTCTAACAACATAATCAACATGTGGTCTAAGATCCTCAAAAAAATTCGGTTCCGTGCCGTCCATAAGTGGTAAATGGTACTAGCAAGAGCAATCCGCTTCACTTTACTTATCCATGATGTCCAAGCTTCCTTCTTCAGCCATTTCAATGCACTAGGAAGTGTAGATATAGATCTTGTGATGCCTATCCATGTACGATCTTCCCCCAAACGAAATCACTAAAATGACATGCAAAGAATATGTGCTATTCGATTTCTACCATAGAGCCACAAAGACTGCAATTACGATCAATATCCAAATGCGTAAGTTTATCCTTAGTTAGTAAATTGGACTTAGCACCAAGCCATAGGATAAAAGCATGCTTAGGGGTGATAGAAGCGTTCCAATCGGTTGCTGCCCATGATACTTTCGACCCCTTTGGCCAGAAAAAATCATATGCATGTGTGCTGTTAAATCTGCCTGATGCTGTCCAATTGGAAAGCCTGTACATAGCTGCCTGAACAGTGTGTTCATGTCGTATTAGGCTATTTATTAGCAAGTCACGAACTTCCAACAGCCTTTTAAACAATGGAGAATCCTCCTTCTTCGTCGTGCAGTCCCATACATCTGCACCTCGAAGAAAAGTCTGATTTACCCACTTCACCCGCAGAGTATCTTTCTTGCTATGAATGTTCCAAAGAGTTTTAGCAAGGAGTGTCGCGTTCCAACATTTGATATCTCTAAATCCAAGCCCTCCCTTTTGTTTCGGCAAGCAAATACTACTCCAAGCAACAAATGGCTTCTTGGATCCCTAAAGAAAGCTACAACAAAGGCTAATAATCTTTAATGCAACCGCAACCCGAATAGGTAAAGTGAAAAGCTAGAAACATTCAACACCTTGAAGAACGGCTCTCACTAGTTCAGCTCTCCCTGCATAAGATAAAGAGACCCTTGACCATACTCCAATACAGGCCGAGATTTTGTTGATAAACGAGTTATAGGAACTAACTTTCAATTTCTCCGCCGCAAGTGGAATTCCCAAATACCGAAATGGCATTGTGCACTTTGTCATATTCGTTAGTTGGTGAATGTCTTCCAACTCTAGTCCAAGTATTCCTGCCTTATAGAAGTTGGACTTGTTCACATTCATCCTAAGTCCCGACATATCTCCAAAATTAGACAAGTACTCCATCAAGATGCCAACTAAAGTGATACCCCATCTAGCAAATAACATTAGGTCATCCGCTAATGCTAAGTGAGTTATCTTCAATTGGCCGCATTTAGGATGATAATTAAACTCACTCTCATCTATTGCTCCCTTAAGCATTCTTGAGAAATATTCAAGGCAAATAACAAACAAAAAGTGAGATAAGGGGTCACCTTGACGAAACCCCCTCATTCCCTTAATGAATACATAAAGGCCACCATTAAGTGCAATGGAGTAAGTAGGCTAGGTAATGCACTCCATCTCCCATCCAATGAACTTTGTTGGGAATCCAAGACCTTCAAGCACACTACGAAGAAAATCCTAGTTAACCGTGTCATATGCCTTCCAAAGATCAATTTTTAGGAGACATCTAAGAGCAACTCTTTTGCGGCAAGATGTATGTTCTCCGTCGTGCTTCTACCTTCCACAAATGTGGCTTGCGCTTCATCAATTATCGACCCAAGAATAGGACCCAATCGAGATGCAAGGATTTTTGTAATGACCTTGTAAAACACATTGAAAGATGCAATAGGCCTACAATCTCCCACAGTGTTCGAATGACTAGCCTTAGGCACAAGAGCAATAACCGTGTGATTTGTTTGCTTTAGAAGTGAACAAGAGTTGAAGAACTCCTTTACCGCTCCAATAAATTCTCTACCAATAATTCCCCATGCCTTCTTAAAGAAGCAAGATGAGAACCCATCCGAACTCGGGGGTTTATCATCTCCGATAGAAATAATGCATCCTCGATCTCTTGCTCCAAAATGTCCTTAATTAACACCGAAGCATGCTCTTCCGATAGCTTGGAGCCCCTTGTCAAGACGTCGACATTTATAGGTTGCACATGGGTCTTTTTTCCCAGTAAATTACTGAGAAAGTGCACAATTCATCGGCAACTTCTTTCAATGAAGAGGTAAAAGAACCATCCCCTTTGCATACCGTGGTAATGAAATTCCTTTTGGCATTTCTCTTAACCATAGAGTGAAAGAATTTAGTGCATTTATCGCTGTTATTTAGGTACTCACTTTTGGCTTTTTGGAAGTAGAAACTTCTCTCTGCTTCACATAAAACCATAGCCTTTTTCCTCATACTAGCAACTCAAAATATCAGGGCAGGACTTTTAACAACAATGACCTTCCAAAGACAAAATAGGGGGCTCCATGTAGGAAAGTCAGCCTATCTAAATCATTTTGGAACTTGAATACCAACTAGCCGCTTGAATGAACAAAGTATTTGTATTCAACTTTCCATGAGTCACACAACTGTAATAGGGCATTTTTCTCGGGGAATCTACCTGCGAAGTACCTCTACAAGGCCGTATCCCCATATGTGCTCTATATTATCCTCGTCGTCTTCACTTAATACCACAACATTCCCCTAGTTTCCAGCGGGATACAACTTTAGGTCGTCATCAAAAATTCGATTAGCCTTGAACAGGCGGGCCCACGAACCTTTGGAAGTTTTTTCACCATTAATTTCAGCTTATTTCCTGACCTGAGGTTTCCCAGTTGAACTCCCCAGTTTGGGACACATTTGGTGAGCCTCATTTACTGCTCCAAGTGTTTGAGAAGAGCTAGCTGATACTACATTGGTGATTGTTCCATGACAATTTCTTTCCCATGTGCCTTAGAAGGCTCAATTGCAGTAGCTATAGAACAAGCTGAAGTAGCTGAAGAAACTGCAATAATGAGGTCAGCCACGTGTTGGACATTTTTAATGTTAACATGGGCTGAGGATTTAAGAGGTCCAGGTCCACCGTTATGGGATGAGAATGTTTTTTCTTGCCCATAACAGCAACTGAGCTGGGCAGAAGAACGGCTGAGCAGAAGAAAGGCCATGTAGAAGAAAAATAAAAGAAAAAGCTCGGCCAACTAAAAACCTACAAAAAGGTTAAATAGCAGCCCAAATGGCCCGGAAGCCAAGAGGCCCAAACCAAAAAAACCTAAAGAAGGTAGCCTAAAGGGTAGAAACGGACCGACCGTGATAGCAGAAAATTGAGGCCCAAAATCCCAAATAAAAAGTTGAACCAGAGAGCAAGCAGCCCAAGGGAGGTCCCAACGGAATGGCCCAGCAAAGCAGAACGAGGCCCAGTGGAGAGGAAGTGGCCCAGCAAGGCAGAAAGAGGCCCATAGAAAAACAAATGACCCCAAAAGGCCCAGCAGGTGGGAGAGAGAAAGGGGGCTGAATGCAAATGGCCCAATGGCCAAGCAGGCAAAAGAAGGAAATAATGCAGGAAGTGAAGATTAGGCCCACAACAAAAATTACGCTAACCAAGGGTAGCCAACGGTAACAAGGGCTGACCAAAGCTGAAAAATCTGCAATCTGAAGAGGAGCTGAGTATGGAAAGCTGATTTGATCAAAAGCACCCAGCTGAAAATGTAGGAAATCATGTGCTCCACTAACAAAAACGATTCAAAATTAACAATCAATCTTGAATTGGATCAAACACCAATACATATAATATATTTACACCTTCAAACTTTGAAAGTGAAAAGTATCAATGCGAAGAAGATGGAATAGGCTGCAATAATGAAATCAAGATTCCTGAAACTGCAACAACCTTCAAGTAACCAACCCAGGAAATCGAAACTGCAGCCCCACAAACTGAAACCGCACCAAGTTGAAACTGTAAATGACCAAAACAAAGCTGCAAACATGCAAAACACACTGGCTAGATTGAAAACAGGAACCGAACCAAGCAGGAACCGAACCACCGAATCAGTTAATCTGTAACCAAAGAGTAGCTTGCAACCTGAACCAAGAATAAAGATTTCCCAAGAAGAAACTATTCCCACTACACAAATTAAGCCAAACCAGCATGAAGGTTGAAAAGCCCAGCAATCGACGAACGGGGTAGCCCTCCACCAATCTAGAGAAGAAGCAAGATGGAAGAGGAAACGACCAAAAATATCAGAGTAGAATCCAGAACTGAATGTGAAACGGCAAAACCAAAACTGTAAATAAACTAGCCAAAAAGCAAGAACCAGGAACTTCGAGAGAGAACCCAATAAATTCATATTTCACTTGGAAAAAAAGTAAAATTCAAATAAAAACAATCTGTCTAATTAAATTCCCACCAAAGAGTGGTGAAAATTAAACCAAACAGAGAAGAAAACCAAGAAGCTGAGGCACTCCACAAGTGGAGTATGGGAAGAACGTGCTAAGCACATTCGTGATGAATGATTCAAAATTAGTGAGTACTCCTTTGACTAGTTAATTCAGGCTAACAAATAACCAGTCACCCTCTATAGAATATGAGTAAGCCTACATGGTGAAGGTGCTTTATGTCTTTGTTATTGGTCGTCTGATGTATGACATGGTGTGTACAAGATCAAACATAGCAAATACAACGAGAGTTGTTGAGTAAATATATGAGCAATCTGAATAAATAGTATTGGGCAACATTAAAGTGGATTCTCAAGCATTTGAGAGGTATTGTAGATTCAACCTTATGTTTTAGAAAATTAAGCTTGGGAATATAAGACTATGTAGATGCTAACATGACATGGGATATTGATGGCACGAAGAGTGCTACTGGACATATTTACACTTTGAGTGGTCCAATAGTAAATTAAGTGTTTTCTTTCTACTACTAGGGCTAAGTATGATGTTGTAATCGAAGCTAGAAAATAGATGATAAGGTTACAACCTTTCTTGGAAGAATTAGGTCCAGCATGGGAAGAGTGTGTTGCATTGTAACAATCAGAGTGACATTCTCATAGCAATGAATCGAAAAAGCACATATAAACCCCATTATCACTTCATCAAATCGACTTTGAAAGATGAAATCTTAATACTTGAAAAGATTTAGAAGAGTTAGATTTAGACTAACTTGTCGTGTGAAACTTTAGTTGGACTTCTCCTTTGAGAATTGACGAGTTGTTGTTGCTATAGAGAAGTTATTGATGGTGGATTAGTCTACAAGCGATACTTTGTGAAGTTGAATAGATTAATAATTTCTGCTATGTGAAGCCAAAATTTCATTAAAGATGGTTTAAGAATTTGTACCATTGTAAATTTCAGTTTTGTCCTAATTTATTTTATAATATGTGAGTCGTCATTATGATTTTGTGTCATCATAAAAGAGAGAGATGTTAGAAAAAATATAGTGTACGATTTTCTCTTGTAATTTTTTTTCATGATAGTGAGCCACTGTAGCGCTGGAAGTTAACGTAGTTTCAAATTGACGTGATCCATAAATTTTGTGTATTCTTATATTTATTTTCTTTTTGTGGATATAATAAGTTACTCTCTCTCTCTCTCTCTCTCTCTCTGAAGCAAATCAAACAAAATTGTTCTAGAGTTATCGAACCTATTTTTGGTGAAATGATCAAGTTGGTACTCAATCTTTTATTATATTTGCACAGTCAGTTCTCAACAACAAAAGAATGTCTTTATAATTTTATGAAAGTAAATTTTATTTCTCAATTCCAATCACTGTTTTAAATTAAAAGTTATTGTGTGTTTTCTAAGTTTGAGAGTGGAATTGAAAGAAGCCTCTCCTCATTTCTTCGTTCATTGATATATTTTTTGTGCATTCTAAGTCACTCTCTCCCTCTCTCCTTTCGTAATTCTTTCCTTGTTCTACACGTGCTCTTCCATAATTTTCCTCTCGACAATTTATAAATTTCACACTTGTAATTTTGGTTTTGCCCTAATTTGTTTTATAAATAGGAAGTTGTTATTAGAAATTTGTCTTATCATCATAAAAGAGAAAGTTAGATAAGAGATGTTAGAAAAGATAAAGTGTGTGATTTTCAACATAGTGAATTATTGGAGCGGTAGAAGAGAACCAAGTCTTACATTGAAGCTAACCTCCATAAAATTTTGTGTGTTTTTGTATCACCTTTCTTTCTGCAAATATATTGCTTTTGGTGGTAGAACTACGGTTTCTAACTCTCGACGTTCTTAATTATTTATTGCTATATTGAGCATATATCTACTTAATTGAATAAATTATGCTAATTATATGGAGGGGGGTGGAATTCAACTTGAACACAGTTGGATTGGAAAAAAGATAGTTTCGATTTAATTTTCCAATTTTATGATTATTGCTTACATTCTTGATGGGCAGAGGTGGGGAAGAAGATCTTTTCGTTTTCTTTTCCATTTTTTTTGTTTTAAATATTTTAATTAATTAAACATGAAACATCATTTTGCCATTCTTATTAATGGTCAAATGAAAGTCAATCCTTAATATTTTGGTCAACTAACAGTTCTTCGGATTATTTTTGTCCAAACGGTCTCATTGAGTAATAAATTTAAGGTTTCTGTCATAAAAAGTAAAAGGTTAAGAGCTTATAGCACTTTTTCAAAAGATCTGAAATCCCAAGTGCAATTTAGCCAACACAAATTTTTACCGCTTTTCTACTTTAATAATTAGGATTGGTCTAAATGTACACAATCCATTACATAATGGATTACACCCCCCACACATGAAGGGGGGCCTACACACAATAAAATATTCGTGAACCCCCCCTCCTCCATGTGAGGGGGTGTAATCCATTAGGTAATGAATTGGATGTACATCTAGCACAACCCTAACAATTATCACATTATTTCATCCCCCCTCTTGTCAAGCCAACTTCAATTATAAGAACCAATCCACGTTAGATTCTTAGCATCTACAATAATTATTATACAAATTGTTCACATCCCAAAAAAAAAAAAAAAATCCCTCAAAAAATAATTAATTGACTGCAAATTATGGAAGAGAGGGCACTGCAGCACCTTCATGCCCTGCAACTCCCACATGTCCTGCTTTATTACATAACCATTTAAAAGGTACTTTCCAGTCCAGCATGTAATGGACCAACTTCTGTATCGTTCACTTTCTTTCGAATGATGTGATGAGAAAAGAATCAAAACCTCAATTATACACACAGTGGACAGCGTGAACATTTTTCAAAAGTTTTGGTTGGCTATGAAATGTTGTTGAATCAAAGAAATTCACTCTGCGAGCTCATCCCCAATTCACAGTGTAAGCGACATGTTGAGGTCAAAAAGGCTCACACAAGCGGAATGCGAGTCGGTCTCTCTTCCAAGTCCAAGAAGACGTTATTAAGATACACATAGGTAAACATTTGAAGTGTTACGCCTCGCCACCAAAACTTATAGTGGAAGTCACGTGGAGACACTGAGTCGGATCTAACAAAGTCAACAAAAATCCAATTAGCCAAAATAAAGATGTCAAAGAAGAAGCTGATCTCATTGTTTCGAAACTCTTGTATGGTCGAAACTTTATCTCTATCTGAAGCTCTCTTCTGCCGAAGTACCCTATCCGTCCGAAGCTCTATTTTAGGTCGAAACATTTGTTGTCTTTCAAGAGATCTATAGACAATCTGTAAGAATGATTGATGTAATATTTATATTAATGAATGTCAGGATTGTCAGCCTATGATGTAGGGCAGTTGGCCTGTTATCAATGTATTAAATGTATAGCAGATGAAATGATGTGAGGTTTCGATCTGAGAGATTAGGTCATGTGGTTCTGATCCAACAACTATAACGCCGGTCAGAACTCTATAAAAAAAGTAACTCTTGTATTTCATTGAAGAATAATGCAAACCTTTACACTCAAAACCACACTTAATCTTCTCTCCTGATTATCTCATATTTATTTGCCTGAGTTTAGATTACTTCGCTTTTGGTTGAGTTGTTTATGATTGTTTGTTTGTTTATATGCAAACACTTTTTATATTGTCGGTATTTGAACATTTTTGTCGCACGTCATAAACCATCTATCACGCTCATAAACACCATCCTTTCCGTGGACGCGAGTGAGTTCGACATCTGTTGTCCACGTGACCATCACAAAAAAGAGGGTCAACACAAAGCATAATTTATAAACCAATGAGCACATCCACATAAGTCGATGAATAAAACGTGAAACTTAAAAACAAAATTAATTACAAACCAGGCAACAGAAAGTCGCTAGCTGTTGCTTGTCCAAAATAACTCAATTACCTCCACAGACTTAAGAGAAATCTATAAATACTCTCGTCTAAGAGAAGAAAATCATACAAATTCAAATATCTCACTTCCAAATAGTTATTTTTTCTCTTGATCTGGTTTGAACACCTAAATCAACAAGTTTAGGAGATGAACTCTAACTAAGTAAGAGAAATTTGTTGATCGAATTTTTATCGTCGATAAATATAAATGCAATTGGCCAGTTAAGTGATGAGCAAATGAAAGCTGTATGGCATGGCTACATTTATGACCACACAATGTTAATGGAACTTTCATCATGTTCAAGAAGCAGCAGCTGGGAGAAGACCCACCCTATCCCAGGTACATATTTTCCTGTTATAGAAAGATGAAAAGTCACATCTTTACTAGGTAGGGTATAGTTTGTACTCTTTAGGATATTCACGGATCTCGTATCAGTATGGTCAAAAGTGGACTAAAGAACACGTATCAGTATGGTCCCGATTATGTTTAACTTCTAATATAGTGGATGTTGATCGACTACTTCTTAACAAAATCTTAAAAAATGATGGGTTGAAAATGTAGTGATACTTAACTCACGAGTAGGGGATGAAATGTATAATAGTTGACGATTTTTCACGATGTACCTAAAATATATTTTCGGATCAATGCATTTTTTTAGTTGGAGTCTATGTTCTTTATTATTCATCCAACATGCGAAAATAACCCACAAGTTGGGTTATATAGCCAAAAAAATCATAATTATTGGAATTTTACAAAAAATAGCAAAATCTCAATCTTCATACCAAAAGGAAGTACGTAATAAAAGAAATAATATCACAAAAATATGACTTAAATCGAGTTCGTAATCTACGTTAAAAAGGCAGACGAAATATTACATAAAAAAAAAATATATATATATATATATATATATATATATATATATATATATATATATATATATATATATATATATATATTAACTAAGACCATGCACATATTAAGTTCAAGTTTGGTAAAAATTAAAATTTAGATTTTAATTTAAATTAAAGTCAACAATTAATTTTAATCATATATTTTATGTGATCATCCACAACTTTTTAACTACACATTTCATCAACTTTTATCAAAATTTAATAAAAAAATTATATTAATCACCACCAAACAGGGACTAAAATATATGGTTAATCCTTAAAAAACTATTTAACTTAACTGTTTCGAGTGACAGAACTCAATCATAGTTTAATTGTAAAAGAAAACAATGTAATTATAACATCTGTCACTTCATTATATTAGTCTACTCGTTTTTATCTCATTCTCTCTTAAAAATCAAGCATAAGAAAAGGTCATCCTTATTGTGTCTTACCTTAAAACGTTATTTCTAATTGGATATACTAAAGTTTGTACTTTGATCATGATCAATGCGAAAATTAAGCCCTCGTGATATCCCTTATGGTAGTCGTTTTGAGTGATTTGATTGGATTGTGCATAACTTTAAATTTTGTGTCATCATCAAAATAAATATGGATCACGTAGGCGTATTATTCAAGCATCTTAACTCAAATAGATTGTGTGATCGATCTTTTCTTTAATAGATTGCAATTAAATGGTAATCTGTTTAATTTCTTTAGGTCTTTTCTATAATAATGGAATTACTTAGGGGCTGTTATCTTTGTGTTTCAATTTTGTGTTTTGAATTTGGAATTTATTTTGTGTTTTGAGTGTCCATTTTAAGATTGTTGAAAATGTACTTTTTTTGATATTTTAAAAAATTGTTTTCAAAAATTAAAAAATAGAAAACGTGTTCTCATCCCCTCCTCTCTCTCTCTCTCTCTCTCCCTCTCCTTCCTTCCCCTTCTTCTTCACTGGTAGTGGTTGGTTTGGGTGTTGGGTGACGCTGCTGTGGTGGCTGTGGCGATTTTGAGTGTAGTTGGGTCGCGATTTTGGCTGTAGTTAGGTCGCGATTTCGACTGGATTTTTTGCTGTGGTTGGGTTGCGATTTTGGCTGGGTTTTGGCAGTGTTTAGATTGCGATTCTAGCGTTGCGATTTTGGCTGTGATTGGGTCGCGATTTTGCAGTGTGATGGTGAGGATTTTTTTGGTAGGGGTCTTGGTTGTAGCAGAGGGGGCAATTTTCCAATGGTTGGGTCGCGATTTTGGCTGGGAGGTGGGTATCTTTCTGGTGACGATTTTGGTGGTGGCGATGCAACGGTGGTTCGGTCGCGGTGGTGCAGTGGTGGGTTTCGGTGGTGCAATGATGGTTGGCGGTGGTTGAAAACAACGAAATCGAGCTTTGGAAAATTTGACCAAAAAATGCGTTTTCGAAAATAAAAAAGAGAACGAGTTTTCACTGTTTTGAAAAATCGAAAACAAAAAACGGTTTGAAAATGGCAAAGAGAACATGCCCTTGCTTTTTCATTTATTAGTTTAAGCCCATGTTTGGCCCATGTTATTTTTTTCATGCTTATTCTTCTACTCATTTTCAACCACACATTCTTCAATAAAATAATATTTTCCATCACATCAATAATTTTTCTTTCATTTTCAACCACATATTCCCCATCACATCACTTCAAAAAAATACATTCTCTCATTTTAATGTACACTAAACAGACTCTTAAGTGATAGTATCTTCTAGGTTCCATGTCGTGGTAAATTCAGGTGGTGGGACCAGGGAGTTAAGAATAGACAAGTGTTGGATAGGTACAAAAAAAAGTTTGACAAATTTTTTACAGAAGAACCCTTATCCATTTTTAATTGATTTTTGACACAATAATAGTAGAAAATGCACCATAGTGGTGCTACCAACTGTATGATTTATGTGAATCTCATTTGTTGAGCAATTACTGCATTTCGGTGCTTTTACTTCTCTTTAATTTAGGGGGTGTTTGTTTTTTAGTGCTTATTTGGTAGGAATTTTTGGGGAAAAAATTAATTTTTGAATAGTGATATGATGAGAAATGTGTGGTTGAAAAGGAAAAAAAAATTATTGATGTGATGTAAAATATTATTTTATTGAAAAATGTATGGTTAAAAATAAGAATTGATTTGAGAATCAATTCTCAAATAAAAAACAAACACTCCCTTATTCTCAATGTGTGTCCCATGTATTTACTTTATTAATGTACAACCAAAAGTAGAAAGAGAGAGGGAAAAGGTAATAATTTTTAGAGTTTGTTTGAATCACATTTTTATTGAAAAATACATTTTAGAATAATAGATTGATGTAAAATACGTTGTAAAAAAATAAAAAAAAATATTGGGTTTGCATTTAATATTTTTTATTGAAAAACGTGTGATTGAAAATAAGAAAGAAAAATGTATTTTGAAAATAACGGAGATCAAACAAGAACAGAATGTCGAATCAATTAAGATTATTTTATGATTTAAAGAAAATTAAGAGTATTTTGAAAAATTACTAGTATTATTTATTCTTGAAATGGCTACAAAAAAACAAAAAATTGTCAAAATATAAAATGAACTTAAAACTAATCAGGGTCTCTTTGAACCCCATTTTTCATATAAAATGCATTTTAGAATAATAGATTGGTTGATAATGTTTGGTTAAAAATTAAGGAAATTTTTTGAATTTACGTGTAATATTATTTTATTGAAAAATGTATGGTTGAAAATAAGATAGAGAAAAATATATTTTAAAAAATGGGAATAAAAAAGGGCTAAATAAGATTAAAAAATCGAAATATGAGAAATTGATTAAAATTACTTTAGAATTTTAAAAATAAATGATTTTTTTGTTACATTTAATAATTCAATTTACTTGTATTGATGACAAAACGTCCATTTGGTCCCCATTATTCCACGTTGTAGTGGGATAAATAATGATTTTTTGAAAGATGTGTAATTAAAAAAGAAGTAAATGATTTTGAGTTTATGCGTTATAGTATTTTATTAAAAAATATGTGATTGATAATAGTAGAGTGAAAAATGAATTATAATTTAGGGTGTGTTTGAAATACATTTTTTTTGAAAGAATGTATTTTTGAGGCACCGTTTGGTAATCATTATTCTAGAAAAAAATGCATTTTTTGTGTCAAATCACACCTTTTTTGTGGTTGAAAATGAAGGAAAAGTTATTGATGTGATGGAAAATATTATTTTATTGATGAATGTGTAGTTGAAAATTAGTAGAAGAATGAGAATGAAAAAAAGAATGGATACCAAACAGAGGCTGAATAGTAAATTGATGCAGAATATGTGGTTAAAAGTGAAGGAAAAATTATTGATGTGATGGAAAATATTATTTTATTGAAAAATGTGTGGTTAAAAATGAGTAGAAGAATGAGAATGAAAAAAATAATGTGTACCAAACAAGGGCTTAATTTGGCCACACGGACCAGAATAAGAAGTCGGAGCCGATCTCATGCTTATCTAAGTCCCCCAAGAAAACAAACTATCCTTCTCATCCCTTTCGCTTTTGGGCAAATAGCAACGGTAGCCGCCACCGCCACCCCACCGGCCCACCACCGTATAGTTGGACTATTAACAGCTAACAAAATGAGAAGCCTTTTCTACTT
The DNA here is from genome assembly GCA_035079005.1 of Fraxinus americana. Classification (NCBI taxonomy): domain Eukaryota; kingdom Viridiplantae; phylum Streptophyta; class Magnoliopsida; order Lamiales; family Oleaceae; genus Fraxinus; species Fraxinus americana. Next base: position 17,679,961 of record CM068717.1, on the reverse strand, counting down.
ATATTTCTTGATTCTCCTCCTTTCACTAATTTCAGCCTATGCCAAGAACCACAACAACGCAGACCTCGTCCGTACATCATGTGCCCATGCTAGCTACCCCGATATTTGCCTCCGCACACTCTCCTCCTACTCCGGCGTCACCACCACTCCGCGCAATCTCGCCAGAGCGGGAGTGAAAGTCAGTCTCTCTCGCTCGAAGGCAGCAGCAAATTTCTTGGCCCAGCTCAAGAGCCAAAGCAAGAGGGAGAAAATTGCCCTACGCGACTGCATAGAGCTAATGGGGAACTCCATGGATGAGCTGAGCGAAACCCTGTCCGAGCTGCAGCACCTCCGGAGTGGCGATTTCAGGTGGCACATGAGCAACGTCGAGACATGGGTTAGTGCTGCTTTAACAAATGAGAACACTTGCCTTGATGGGTTCAAAGAGGTTGAAGGATATACTAGGTCTGATGTGAAGAAGAAGATTACTAATGTTGCTAGGGTTACTAGTAATGCTCTTTACCTTATCGACCTTCTCGACAACTCCCACGGAAAAACAGTTGAGATCTCGACTGGTCAGAATTAAAGAAGAACTCTTAAAGACTTTATTAAATCTTCACACATAAGTCTTGTGTGTGCTTATTGTCTTGAATCAGTATGTTTGTTCATAATCTTCTTGCTTGTTTAATGGATTTAATAATTGCTGCTTGATTAACTAAATTAAATGCTGACATAGGCTAGATCCAGGGCACATTAATTAATTCATGAAATTCACTTAACCCAGAGAAAGAAAATTTAAATTAGCAATTTTACAGTAAGGTAGGGGTGATAATTGTCGAGCTTGACGACAAGACAATTTGTTTTTAAATCTAAGTGAAAGGACAAGATTCCGTGAGCATATCAATGAAGATGTGTTTGTTCCGAATGATTAGATATGCGACCTAAATATTAATATAGCTTAGAATTAAGTTGATGTGCCAGAAGAGGTTTGCCCACTTGGGTGACCTAAACTTACATGGCGTGTGACTGACATGGAGACCCACGTGAAATAAGAAATGAAAAAAAAATTTCACCCTCTCCCCAATGTGTGTGTCCTTTCAGAGAGGGTGTCACACCCTCCCCGACACACAAACTCAGTCCTATAGCTTAAGATTCTGGATTTGATATTGAGATGTGAACTTGTTTTATTTTTGTCGAATGAATATTGGATTACTTCTGATTATTTGTCAAGAAGGCCTTTAGAGAAAAACATGTCTCTCTTTATATAACTTGATGACCGGTGTTTAAAATGATCGTATACAATTTTCTCAAGGTAAGTGACCAATTTAGCATTCGGGCTTGTCATGATCATGACCCAGAACAATTTGATAGGTAGATTTAAGGAGTAACATATCACAAAGTATAGATACGCAGTATGTCAAATGTTGAAGTTATGAATCGTGATCGAGCATAGTTAACTTAAGCTAAATGTTTGAACTTTCTTGTTACCCTTAAAAGACGGGTATAGATATCTCCGTGCTACGCAATAATTATGCTATACTATCAAACATGCCCCCGAAAGCAACCATGCTATTTGTACAACCTAATGGTCGACATACAAGTTGACCGACACGCACAATGCGGTCTCCGCATGCATGTGAGAGGTTGTCAACCTCTCCTGTATGGACTTGTCTTCAATAATGCAGTGGACTTGATTTGTGCGCAATGATCTTGCTGCGGGTATCAATGAACCAGCAAAAAATATCATTTTGCAACGTGAACATTATGGGGGTGTTTGAGCCCCTTTATTTTTTAAAAATGTATTTTGAAATAGTAGATTGAGAAAGAATGTATGCTTAAAAAAAGAAATTTTTTTTATTTGTATGTAATATTATTTTAATGAAAAATGTGTGGTTGAAAAGAAGAGGGACGAAAATATATTTTGGAAAAAATATGAATCAAACATCCCCTATATAAGATCCCTTTTTTCCCCTTATTTTTAGTGCATATTAAGCTACACTTAACAAAATCGTTTAAGTTTAAAATTAAAGATTCTTCTTTAAAGCCTGTTTGTTTTGGATTAAAATATGATTTTAATCTAAATCAAAGTCAAACAATTAATATTAACCACATCTTTCACCACAACTTTTCAACCACACATTTCAAAAACTTATATCACAATTTACTAAAAATCTAATTTCAAACCCCACCAAACACTCTTTTAGTTAATGTTATAAATAAGTTGTCTTGAAAATAACTTTTTGCGTATACTCGTTTATGCTTTTAAAATCCTCGGTTGTATATCCTAATAAGTTAACAGGGACAAGGATTAAAATATTCATGTTGTTTTACTATATTCTTTCACTTACTTATTTATCTATATTTAATTTATTTTTTTCTAATTTATAAATACGATTTTAATTTTAAAACATAAAAATAAAAGTCGGGGCATTTTTCCTTTCATAGCCTACGACACAACTTCCGAATTTATGACCAATGAACAAACTTTGCATTCAAATATTCTGTAACATTTTGTAATTGTTTCTGTTCTGACATTTGCAGTTGTCAAAATTGCAAGTGGAGTCAGATTTTGGCTAAAAAAAGTTTAGTGGAGCAAACTGCTTGTTGCACGCTAAATGAGACAAAAATTAATTTTTTCCAATTCATCCTAAGCTCGTTTTATTCTCGTCTATGTCTTTTATACGATTTCATAAATCCTTGATGAAATTTTAAAAATTTATAAAGACATTTTTTTAAAGTAAATGATTTTTGTAGAGTTTGATGAACATTTTTATAGACTTTTCCAACCTCTATAAACTTTATTAAAAGACTATTTTTTAAAAAAAGAATTCATTTAACTTTTACGTACTTTCATTTTAGGAAAAAAAATAAATAAAATTTGTTTCTCCTTCTGAAATCGCTACTTGCATGACCAAATGATCCATAACAAACTACGCCCTTATTTGGTAGAGATTAAAATTAGATTTTTAGTAGATTTTGATAAAAAAGTTGATGAAAAGTGTTATTGAAAAGTGGAAAAATTACCTCAAAACCTGCATTTAAAAATTACATTTCAAAAAGATTGAGTTTTTTTTTTCATAAGTCAGGTGGTAAATAAGATTAGTTAAAATAATAAATTAAATTACCACTCAACCCACCCAATAAAACGCAACGCACCCCCACCACCAATCCAAAATCCCCAAATCATTTTACCCTCTCTCTCCTTCTTCATTTCCACCGCTTACTTTACCATCTCTCTCTCTCTCTTCCAGCTGCACAAGAAGGCACCACTACTGCTGGGAGCAGTGGCGCCTTGATTCACAGTTGTCGATTGCGTCCACCGCGTGCGACGGAGCAGCATTCGTGCGAGGCATCACTATATTTGTGCACAGCGACAATAAGCAGCGGTGGAGGTTCTGGCGGATATGGATCAAGCGTAGTGGTGCCGCCGGGTTGGAGGCGTTAATGATGCTCGTCATGCCGCCACCGTCAACGTCGCTGTTGCAAGCAATCGTCAATCGCGATACTTCAGCTCGCTGTTGCTTCGACATGATGTTGGTGATACTGTTGTTGGTGCGAATATTCAAGTTAGTGATGCAGATTTTAGATTTGGGTGAGATGGTGATGCGATGTCAGGTTGCAGGATGGTGGTGGTTGAGAGAATTTGTTAAATTTTGGTGTGTGGGTTGTGGTGGTGGTTATGGTGGCGAGTTGGTTGCTTGGAGGAGGTAGTGGCGGGTTTTGGTGTAGGTGGTAGGAATGGTAGTGCTATAAGTTGTGGTGGTTGTTGCAATTGGTGCTGGTGGGGTAAACTTGTAGTTGGCCGAATTTGGTAGGAAGAGGTGGTTGATGGTCGGCGATGTGCAGTGGTAGGCCTGAATGTTGGCCAATCTTTAGAGCTTCAGCAGCCACTCCAACCACACACCTCCGATTTTGAAGTCCCTAAATCACCCGTTTTTTCTCTCTCACTCAATCTCTCCGTACTCTCTTAATAAGTCTTGTTGCACCCACCCAACTTTAGCTACAATCAATTATGGCTGGTGGTAGAAGGGATAAGATTTCAACCAAATATGTGTTGATTGTGACTGGTTATGACAGATTGTAACCTGTTTGTGACCGTTTGTGATTGGTTAATTGTGACTCGTTGTGATCGATTGTGATTTGAAATTCTGGAAATTTTTTGGAAATTGGGAGTGGATGGATGGGGTGGGTAGGTTGATTGGAGCATGCGTTGGAGTGGTTATTTGAGCAGTCGGAACTGTTACCGGAGCAAAAGCCGGAGTGATCACCGGAACAGTTGCAGAAGAGGCGTCGAAGTGATTACCGGAACAGTCGCCGAAGAGGCTGTCGGAGTGATCGCCGGAACAGTCGGCGGAGTAGATGACCGCCTCCGATGGAGAGAAGGGATAGGAGAGGATAGAGAGTAGAGAGAGAGAGAGAATGATTTGGATTTGAAATTTAATAAATTGGGATAATTGTATTATATTATAATTAAAAATATTTAATAAATTGATTTAACACCCGATTTTTGAAAAGTTTTTTGAAATTTGTTATTTATAAAATGTGATCTTTAAAATAATGAATTATTTATTGTTCACTTGAAAAGTTGTGAATCCCATAAAATGTGTGATTAAAATTAATTATTGATTTTGATTTGAAATTTTAATTCAAACCAAACAAGGGCTATAACAAAATTGTGTTTTTGATGTCAATAAAAAATATTTTTTAAAATAGTATAAAAGATATACCCCTATTTGGTGGCCTTAAAATTTTAAAAGTATAGTTTTGAATAGTGTTTTTTTGTAAAATGTGCCATTAAGAAGTAAGATTTTTTTTGAATTTGCATATAAAATATTTGACTGTATGAATTTGTGGTTGAAAATGAGTATAAGAAATAAATTAAAGTAAATTAAAGAAAGTCATGCTGGGGTATAAATCATGTAAATTAGATAAATATTACCAACATACAAAAAAAAAATCATAATATTTTAGTACTCTTTAATAAAAATATAATTCTCTACTGTATTAAAATGATCAATATTTTCAAACTTGTACAAAGTTATAAATTAAATAAACAACCAATATATAAAAAAATAACTTCAAAATTAATTTAGTTTTATAAATTTTAGAAATTATCCATCTATGCAAATACAAAATTTGGAGGAATCCATGAAAAAGAAGAGAATGAAAAATTTTACAAAAAATTTACATATATCGACTTTGTTTTATCCTTTTTTTTTTTTTTTTTGCAAAATATATTTTTCTCTCTTTTCTTTTCAACAACATATTTTTCAATAAAATAATATTATACGCAATCCAAAACTTTTTCTTATTTTTTAAATACACATTCTCTTTCAATCTATTATTCCAAAATAAATTCTACACAAGAAATGAGGCTCAAACACAGATATTGTTTCATATAAAAAGAGAAGAAAATGATAAAAAAAAAAAAAAAAGAAGAGATAAGAATTTTTTTTGAGAATATTAAAAAAAGAATGATAATAATAGTATGTTGCAAAGAGAGAAAAATATTAATATTTTTTTATCATGGCTTTAGGGTGTTGTAGAATAAAATAGAAAAGAGTAATGTTAAAGAAATGGAGAAATATTGAGCCTCTTTGAGCCCTATTTCTTTGATGAAAATGAATTTTTGAATAATATTTTGACAGAGATTGTATAATTAAAAAATAAAGAAAAATGTTGAGTTTTCGTGTAATATTATTTTATTGAAGAACGTGAAATTAAAAATAAAAGAGAAAAAAAAATGTATCTTAAAAAGAATGAGTATTAAACAAGGACAATGCCTATAAAATTTATTTATTTTTCTTTGTGAAGTCTTTCAAAATTTTAAGGGTGAATATGATACTTTATATTAATTCTTTATTCGTACTTTCTATTTAAAAGTTAGTACGCGAAAATTTTCATAAAATTAATTAAAAATTACTGATATTTTAAATATCAAAAATCTTAATTAATACTCAATTTTACGGACATTCAAAAAGTCCATAAATTTTTATATTGAATATTTCATGACTTTTGTGAAGTCTTAGTCCATGTTTGGTAGACACTAAAATCAGATTTTTTGTAAATTTTAATAAAAGTTAATGAAATATGTGATTGAAAAATTATAAATCTCATGAAATTTGTGATTAAAATTAATTGTTGACTTTGACTTAAAATTTTTATTAAATTTTAATCTAAACCAAACAGAGACTTAAGAAGTCTTGATTGAGTAGATTTATGCTTTTCAATTCTACTAGGTTTAAGCAACGTGCAATGCACGTTTGCTTAGTTTATATATAATTTTTTTGGTTAAGAATTAAAATTTTATTAATAAAGATGTAATTTTCTAGTTAATTAAATAACTAATGATGTAATGTTTATGTAATTGATAAATAATTACACATTGTGATTTATTAAAAAAAAGAGCATTAATAGAATCTATAGCATCGTCCTATATATAAACATCGCTCATAATTTTATGATAGCCGTTGGAGATAATTTTGATTCTAAGATAACGTTTCAGCATTTTCCTCATCTTGCACTGCTTCAATAGAGAGGACATTAAACTGCCTATATTTTTTCTCATTTAGTTTCTCTAGATTTACATAAACTTGAATATTTCAAATTTCTTTTGATAATTTCTCTGCAACGCTTTTAACATATGATCGATTTTCCTACAAAATAAATTTTGAACATGTTTACATAATTAATAAAAAAACTCAGTTATTTTTAAATAACTCATTATAATAAAAATCAAGTTTTGAATTTTTTTTTAAGAAATACCTCTCCAGCATGTCCCATCAATTCAACTGTTGAACAACCAAGTGAATGTTGTGCTACTTCACCAAATATAGTAGCAGCTAGTTTTTCAGTATTATCGTCGAGTTGAACATATCCCCTAACATTTTAAATGCGTTGAATATATTAATTTTAATTTGAATAGTGTTAAATTCTAAATTAAATCAGACATCAATTTTAAATTAAAATTGTAAGATACATCACAAGTGGTTTGTAAACCTATTGGCTTTTGCAATATATACAAACGAAGCTTTTATTGTATTTATATCAAATTCCTTTATTATAGTCAACGCATGATATGTAATAAAATACTTGGACAAACTCAATCATATTTATCTTCGCCCATATCCAGAATTTTGCTTTTTACATTAAATCATAATCAATTTTTACAATGAATGTTAGTGTAAAGACAAAAAAATGTATAAGTTTGTGTTTCGTACTATTATATTATATCAAATTTTGTACTTAATTATGAACATTTTGTACATAATAAAATAATAGATAACATTACATTACAATACAAAACTAAATAAATAAATATTTTTTCTTCATTAAATTCAATGTACCTTACTAAATAAATTATTAGCATTTTTAAAATGATAATCTCCACGTCCATTTTTTTTTTAGTTTAATTTTTTCCTAGTGACTAAAATGTAGCAGTACAAAGCATTTTGCATTTTCCATTCATTTATTATTAGATATTGGAATTCCAACAGACACAACATGAATTGCCACAAACGGTGGTTTAATTGCTATTTAATGGAAACAATAAAATTAACGGTGAAAAAAGATTTTCTGTTAAAACAACTAATTCCGTTAGATTTTCCGTTAAAACAAGAATTTCCGTTTCATAGGCACTTTATATATATATTAGGTGCAAGCAACGTGCAATGCACGTTTACCTAGTTTATATTTAATAGTTTTGTTTAAGAATTAATTTGTTATTAATAAAGATGTAATATTTTTGGTTAATTAAATAATTAATGATGTAATGTTTATGTAATTGATAAATAATTAGATGTGTGATTTTGATGTTGTGATGTAAGTTGGTGTGATCGAAGAAAATAAGCAAAAGTTGACAATTTTGGAAAAATTGCTAAATTGTAAGGGATCCAAAGTTTGGAGACTAAAATGTAAATACTTAAAAGTTGTGCCGAACCTCACGATGAAGATTTGAGAGTGCTCGGAGTCAATTGGATAAAGGAAGACATCAATGGAATTAAATTTAGTCAAAAGATGATTAAAAATCAATTTCCAACCGAAAAGTTATACTATGATGTTTTAGTCTCATATTGAGACCTATTTTTGGCATAGAAAGTGATCGAATTGGAGAATGTTATCTGAATCAAAGTTGTAGCCAAATGAGTTATCTTTTCAACGCATTTTGAATCGCCTCAATCGGATATCGGAATACAAAGTTATGATAAAAATCTTTTGAAAGAAGGTCACAATTTTTTTGTTTAAAATAAGAAATTCCGTTATATAATCCGTTAAAACAACAAATTCCGTTAGTTTTTCCATTAAAACTAAGAAATTCTGTTATATAGCCACTTTTAATATATAGAAGATAAAAAAATTTTAACGTCTAGATTGAATGCACCACGAAAGTAATTGAAAGTCTTGATTGAGTATACATAAATTACAAGTTCAAGAAAAATCAATAAAATTTGTTAAGGGACTTAAGTGCTTCAAGTGGAAATGTTTGAGGACGGCAACTACAAATCATTCCTAATAAAAATTAATATTTAAAGAATTTTAGTTTTGAGGGTTGGAAACTGAACGCCTAAACCCTGTCTTCTTAGAACCCTAATTCGCCCACAACCATGGACGCCGTCGAGATGGAGGCGGCGCAACCAGCGCAAGACGCCGTCGATCCGTTCTGCTCTTCAGTGCTATCCCAATTCAGCCACTCTTCCACCGAGCACGACATCCACGTTTGCACTGCCATCGGCGCCATGTCGCAGGAGCTCAAGGACCAAAACCTCCCTCTCACCCCCATCGCATATTTTGGCGCCACTTGCTCCTCTCTCGATCGCCTCTCCTCGTCTTTTGAACCTCCCGGCCACCTCCTCGATGCATTGATTACCATTCTATCCCTTGTTGTCGACGAATTCAACACGTCCATCCTCAAATCAAAGTATGATTATCTGTCCGAGCTCTTGATTCGGGTCCTCCGGTCGAAAACTATCGGGGTTAATGGGATTGTGCCGGCTTTAAAGTGTGTTTCGCTGTCGTTGATTGTGAGAGACAATGTTGCCTGGGCTGACGTAGTGCAGTTGTATGGGGTTCTTCTTGGTTATATTATTGACGATCGGCCTAAGGTCGGAATGAGTCCTTCTCATTTTTTTCTTTCTTGGATCCTGAATTTTTTAGATTTTACTTTGAATGTTCTGTTTTCTAGGTATTTTGGTTTTTAAGTACTGCAAATATGAATAAGCTTTTATTGAAAGATGAAATTTTTATGTACCCTACCTTTCAAATAGTTGGAGCTTATTTTGTGAATGGTGTTGGAATGTCTAAATAACTCTGTTTTGTGCAATGCATTCTTTTCTTGAAATTTGACATTATAAATTCTAAAGTTTCCTTAAATAACTGTAAGGTTCAAATTGTAAATTTAATCCCAATTTGTGATTTCTATCCTTTTCTCAGTAGTTCATTTACAAGTCATTGTTGGCTTTCTCCTATATATGTGATAATAACTAGCATTTGACAAATTGAAAATAAACTTGTACTTTGAGTTTCCTGTTTCCTTTTAACTGTGAGGATCAATTACAAAGATTTATTAACAAACACCATAAATTTAATGCCCCTTTTCTCTTAATTTTGGGAACAGTTAAAAATGTGCAATATCACTGGACAAAGACTAGTTGTTCTCCACTATTATTAATTCTTTGTAATGATAGAACTGACAGTCAGTTTGGACTGTGAAATGCAGGTAAGAAGGCAGTCACAATCACGTCTTCGTGATGTCCTATCAAACTTTCAGATATCACCGCTCCTTGCTCCATTACTTGCACCTTCGAGTGAAGCTATTACCAATGTCTTAGAGAGATATCTCCTACTTGCTGGAGGATCAATTGCGAAGGATTCAGAGGGACCCAAAGGAGCACAGGAGGTTCTTTTTGTTCTGGATGCCCTGAAATTCTGTCTTCCTTATATGTCTGCAAAGTCCTCTACCAACATCATGAAGTACTTTAAAACTCTCTTGGAACTGAGGCAACCCCTTGTCACTAGGCGCATAACAGATGCTTTGAATGCACTTTGTCTCCATTCAATAGGAGAAGTTTCTGCTGAGGTTCTTCTCGATCTGTTATGCTCATTAATTAATTCAGTCACTGCACATGAGTCATCTGCTGATAGCATGACATTCACTGCTCGCTTGCTAGACATCGGGATGAAGCGAGTTTATTCACTTAACAGGCAAATTTGTGTAGTTAAGCTCCCTGTTGTATTCAATGCGCTCAAAGGTTAATTTCTTTGTTGTTATGTTCTCTATTTTTTCCTCAATCCAAAAGACATCACACTATCATATTATTTAATTTCCTTGTATATCATATTACTTAATTGCATCTATATTAAGTTTCTTAATTTACTTATATCAGCTGAAAATATATAATATTTACTTTGTATTACCATAATTTTCACTTTGTGGCTTTATCAGATATTTTGGTTTCTGAACATGAGGAGGCCACGATGGCAGCAATGGCTACTTTTAAGAGCTTAGTACAAGCATGCATTGATGAGAACTTGATCAAACAGGGTGTTGAAGAGATTACAATGAATTCTAATGTGACATCAAGGAAATCTGGTCCAACTGTCATTGAAAAAGTTTGTGCAACTATTGAAAGCCTGCTTGACTATCACTATGCTTCCGTTTGGGATATGTCATTTCGAATTGTTTCGTCAATGTTTGAGAAATTAGGTAATTTTATTGAGTTATTTGATCTCTTCGCCTCTCATTTACCCTTGTTTCTAATGCTTTTTAAATTCTCAACTTAATTTACCCTAAACGAGAAACTTTCTGAGTACCCTGGACAGAAGTAATTGTGGTCTGTTAATGTTATCCGACATACCATTCTTAACCCCCTCCCCCCCCTCTTCCCCCAAGAAATATTTATTTAGTGTTATTTTTAAAGTTAACTTTCTTAAATGTATTCCTCTTAACGCCTATCCAAAGAGTTTCTTATGTAAGTTGAATTGACGAGGCCCTGTGACTTGGTGCAGGAAAATATTCATCCTACTTTTTAAGGGGAACACTGAGGAGTTTGGCAGACATGCAGAAGTTGCCAGATGAAGACTTTCCTTTCAGGAAACAGGTAACTAATATTGACGAAACTTGTGTTTATGGCCTACCTTTGGGAAGGGGACATAACTTGGTTAGCAACATTTTGTTCCCAGTTACCGGTTGAGGACTTCATCATATTCTTTTTATTGAATTATGATCTGTCTATTGCACAAAATTTAGCCATTTATTTCAGTTTTTATACTGAGAAGCATCTTCCTCAATTTTTTAACATTGATGTGCAAAGCTTGGGGTTGATCAGACTTTGGATTTAAAGAATTTTCCTGTTTGAGAAACTATAAACACAATATGCTTGACATCTAAAAATTCGATGTATTAGTCACCGTTGTTCACATAGGCTGTACTCTGGGCTTTTTTTTTAACGAGATGCAAGATATCATTTGATCACGAATTTAATTTGTTTTTACCATTAATTACTTTGCATGTTTGCAGTTGCACGAGTGTGTGGGGGCTGCCCTTGGTGCTATGGGACCTGAGACCTTTTTGAATATTCTACCACTTCAGTTGGATGCTCAAGACCTATCTGAGGCTAATCTCTGGCTTTTTCCTATTCTGAAGCAATATATTGTTGGTGCCAATCTAAGCTTCTTTACAAAGTCAATTTTACCCATGATTGGTGTGATGAAGCGGAAGTCTGCTATTGTATGAATCTCTTTATGCTAATTTTGATTTCCCTTTTTTTTGTGATGTGTACAAAAATAACATATTCTCATGCCAGCTGGAGCAAGAGGGAAGGATTTATTCAGCAAGGAGTGTTGATGGGCTTATATACTCATTGTGGTCACTGTTACCATCCTTTTGCAATTACCCTGTGGATACTGCTGAAGGTTTAAAGGATCTAGAGAAAGCTCTATGTAGTGCTCTGCGTGAAGAGTCTGATCTTCGTGGAATAATATGCTCCAGTTTGCAGATTCTCATTCAGCAGAACAAGAAAGTTCTGGAAGGAAACGGGGATCTTTCGAATGTAGAAATAAGCATTCCTGAAGAGCGAGCCATTGCCCTCTATACTTCACAAGTCGCAGATGCTAACTTACGCATGTTGAGATCCTCTGCTCGTGAGTTGTTGTCTGTTCTTTCTGGGGTCTTCTTGAAATCTTCCAAGGATACCAGTGGACTGCTACTGGTAGGTTCAAAATGTTCATCGTCTTTTTAGAAACAATCTGGTTGCTGTGAGCTTTTGTTTTACAAACAATTTTCTTTTCCTGATATTGTGCCCTTCTGTTTGTTTATCTGTTTTGAGGTATATATGTATATTCTATGCTGCATCGACATCCTTCTAGGTGATAAGTAGTATATGCAGTGCAGATTTTCATGAAATTCTCGCTGGTGCAACATCTGTTACTATTTTCTGTGTCAAACAACTTGTTATGTTCCTTCTGCATTAAATTTTTCCCAGAAAATATGAAATTGTGATGACTTCGATATATATGGACAAATTGACTTAGATTTGTGACATTTCTAAAAAATGTCTCATGTGGGATAGGAAGCCCCTGTTTTTTCTCATTCTATTTCTCTCTCTTCATTTCAACCACACATTATATTAATAAAATAATATTACACATAAACCCAAAAATCCCATCAATCACTATTCCAAAAATTATTTTTCAAACAAAATGCAAGGTCTAAATGCTGCTATGAAGTATAGCCATATTGGGAAAATCATCTGTTTTAGGGTTTCTCTTCCTTCTAAACATTTGTCTGAAATTTTATGCCTTTGCCTTGTATGAGTTCTAAATCTGATCTCCTGTGTGCAAATGGATAATTTACAAGAGATGATTGTAGGATATTTGTAGTTTCATTTGTACGCATGATATTTATTGATTTGGAAATTGAACTCTGTTCTTAGTGGTTTGAAAGGGCATTTTTAACCTTAAAATTGATGGCTGTGAAAGATGAAATTTACCTGATTGACTTTGTGGTAAGACAATATTGATTTGGTCCCTCCAAGATACCATACTGTTGATGAAGTAAATTATAATGGGAGGTGGCACCGATTTAAGGACAAATGGGAACAATGGCTTAGGTGGTTGGGACCAAAAGAAGTTCCAATGGATAATAGTTGAACATTGTGGAAGAGAGAAGTAGTACAGAACCTACATGGCATGTTAAGGATTGAAAGGATCTAGTTACTGTGGATGTAGATGTTGCAATGAACCGAATGGAATAGAAAAAATTCTTGTATGTGTTCCAAAGTTTATTGAAAATAAACTTAGCTTCATGTTGTCATAGTCCATCATGAAATTACTTTCTTTCCCTTCTTCTAATCTGTTGACAAGTTTAAAGGATTACAATCATGTAGAATTGCATTTACTAAATTGTGGTGGGTTGGGTTTACTTTGTCCTTTTATGCAGTGTTCATGGGCTTGATTTATTTTATATCCTGCCCTTACATATTAGTGCTTCATAATTGAAATCAAGTTGTTTAGACCCCTGTTCGTCTACCATTATAAAGTGAAAATGAGTTTTTGAATAGTGAATTTTTAGAGAATGTGTGGTTAAAAAATAGGAAAAGTTTTAGGCTTATGTGCAAAATATTTTATTGGGAGAATGTGGGGTTGAAAATGAGTTTGAGAAAAAGAGTGTTGAAATAATGGGAGACAAACATTTGCTAATTTTACTTCGATTTCTAGTCACAGAGATGTAAGTTATATGGTTGCAGTTTCATGCTACTACCATAATACTATTGTCTCAAGGAAGGAGATACAAATTATTTGAATTATTAAGACACTGCACAGCTTAATCCAGACTTGGCAAATATTTCACAAAATATTTATTGCGATTTCTCTCAATAATATCATATCCAAATGTAGTTTTATTCGTAATTCAGAACATCACTTGAGCTACATTAAGCTATCTTTGGTGTTTTACATCATATATACGTACAGAATACAATTGGCGAGCTTTCTTCAGTTTCGGAGAAAGAGGTGGTCACAAGATTTTTCAGGACTACCATGCAGAAGCTTCTGAAGGTCACTCAAGAGGCTGGAAAATCAGGAACCTCGAGAAGTTCTAACCTAATGCAGGTTGACAACTCATCCCATGAAGGTTCACTATCATCAACCAGGTAAGCTGCCTTAAAGACATTTTCTTATTCTCTTACCTGTAGCTTGGATGGACGAGCTAGGAATCTGCTTTTTACTTGTGCTAGATTTTTGATCCTTTGCATTTTATTTTTTGTATAGGGCACAGTTATTTGACCTTGCTGTTTCACTTTTACCTGGCTTGGATACGAAAGAAATTGATCTTCTCTTCATTGCTATACAACCTGCATTGAAGGTTTGTCAATATTTAGCTTGTTACTTCCACTAATTATTATGTGAATGAAGGTCATTATATCTTTCTAAATTAAAGGAGTTGAAGTAGGTGAAGTTTAACACTTGCTGTATTCCAGGATGTAGAGGGTTCGATCCAGAAGAAGGCCTACAAAGTTCTATCAATGATTTTCAGGGTAATTTTGTTTATAATGAAAAATAATGTTTTTAGTGCTCATTGTTATTATGCTGTGATATGGTATTCGATTTCCATCCAATCAAGTGTTTTTTAGCTATAAAAAATGTTGAAATATTTGGCTCACATGTTTTAATCAGTCGTGTGGAAGAAATTTCAGTCTTATGAAAAGTGTTTGTTCATTGCCTGTTTTGGCAGTGTACCGGAAGGTTATCAAAGAGAATAATTAGCATTAGTTTTGAAGGTACATAATTTAAGTAACTTAGATCTCCCAATATCTCGACTTTTAGGTATCACACACCATGATCCAGTATCTCAAAATATTGGATGGAAGAATGAAGGTTGAGATCTCAATATAGCAATGATATTGCAGTTGAAAATAATATATATCCGCAATATCTTAGCGAATTTTCTACAGAAAATCTTGCACACAACAAACAGCAGTTCATCCACTAGCTTGAGAATAATAATGGTGTTGGTTGATTATTTTTTCCCATTTCTTTCAGTGCGTAATATAAATTAACAATTTTTGAACCACTTGATCTAAAAGCTTAAATTGTTAGAAATGACCGAATGTATATCATTTAAATATTGTTTTCAACACTCACCCTCCACGTCATTGTTTTTTCTCATCAAAGCCTAACACGTGCACAATTTCATTAAATGGATGGCGACTTGACTTGGACGTAGACCTTTGTCATATTGAACCATGATATTTAAAAGAGAAGTTAAAGGCCACATATATATCATTTAAATCTTGTCTTCAACCACAATATCATAACTAACTATTTGTTTGGTGTAATTTCACATTTAAATGAAGCCTGTTCATGAAAATTATTAAGAATTTGGATAGATTACTTTGATATCTGAGGTTCAGTGTTCTGTGTAACAAAATGGGTAAAGGCTCATTGTAATAAAAAAATGACCGTCATGTCAATTGTGTTGATATATCTTTTCCATGTGTCTTCTTCTTTCTGGCTTCCGGTGGAAATGTGGGGCATAGTAGATAGTTGAAAAGAGCAGTCAGCTGTCTTTATAATAAAATCCCATCCGTGCCAAGCTGTGTAGTGATTACCCCTTCTACATATTTTTTTTCATACCACTGGTCTAAGACTGAGGTGACAGGACTGAGAAACTCCTTCATTATACATGTTTTTTCAGATATTTTAGACGATGTTAGCATATCTCATTTGCGAGTTAAAGAACATGCAGCATATTGCCTCTCTTTTTCAGTAGTACCCAAGTCCTTAGAAAGTTGACATATGAGATAATGATTGAACTAAATATCATCTATAGTAGTGATGACTTTTTAATTTTCATCATGTTCTTCGTAATGTGCTTACATTTTGGCTGATGAGCTTACTGGAATTTAATGGACAGCACTCTGATGACTTCATTTCTCGAAGGCTTGAAGAGATGCTCAGTCTGATGATAGAAGTTCTTCCATCATGTCATTTTTCAGCCAAACGTCACAGACTTGACTGTTTGTACTTCTTGATTATTCACGTTTCTAAGGTAACAAGGGAAGTCAACCATATTAACTGATGTCTGAAGTAGCTTGTTAAATTATTATGCCCATGTTTGAAACTGATTTTTTTCAGAATCACTTTTTTCCCCACTCATTTTCAGTCGCGTTCTCCAATAAAATCATTTTTCACATTTTCCCTTAATTTTTCTGTACTTTTAAACACATATTCTCCCAAAAAATCACTTCTAAAAAATTCAACTTCACAAAAAGGCTATATTTTCCTTACATTTGAAGTAGCTTCTCCTTTCTAATTTTGCATTACATGCCTATGCCTACAGGATGGATCTGAACAGATTTTCCCCACTCATTTTCAGTCGCGTTCTCCAATAAAATCATTTTTCACATTTTCCCTTAATTTTTCTGTACTTTTAAACACATATTCTCCCAAAAAATCACTTCTAAAAAATTCAACTTCACAAAAAGGCTATATTTTCCTTACATTTGAAGTAGCTTCTCCTTTCTAATTTTGCATTACATGCCTATGCCTACAGGATGGATCTGAACAGATGAGGCATGGCACTGCTGCATCTTTCCTTACTGAAATTATACTTGCACTAAAAGAGGTATATAACATTTTCTGAAACTTAGCTATCATTGAAGTACACTAGTTTGTGGTTTGTTGCTGTTACTTGGTTTCACACAAGTGAGCCTCCGAAAACCTCTGATACAGTAGATTCAGTTTGTTCTGACACCATTCTTTAGGCATTAATGTTAGTCTACAGGGTCTCATGATCTCTTTAGATGATTATATTTTATGGCAGCATGCAAGCATGTATATCTCTTATTTATCTGATTCCTTTACATTTGACTGTACTGAAAGTTTTGGGTCTATCTACTATTATGATTTACGAATAAGGTCAAATTCAAATTTATAAAGAAAATTGATTTTTCAGCGACGAGGCGTTGAAGTTAAAGGTATAACAGCTTCATAGATGGTCAAAACAACTTGGACAATTGTGCTGCCCTGATATATCTTCCAATAATTCGTAGTAGTGCATCTATTTACATATTTTATTAGCTGCCAAATACATTATGAATGGTTTCCCATGGAAATTGAGATAATATTCAGTTATTTTAGGGATTTGTGTTGTTGGCGAATGATATACCACTGTGCTTGTGAATGTTGTCATTTCTTGCGTGTCATTGTGTCAACATCCATCTATTTTTAAGGTTTGGTGCAACTACATTCTGTTCCCTACTGATATTTTTGCTGTAACTTGGAATCCATGCTTTCTGTGCTTTTTATTTAGTTATCATTAGATCGCTGTTGATTACAATGATGAACTTGTCATAAGATTGTGAGTTTATCTGTGCCTAATATCCAATTATATTTTTTGTTCTTTTTGTTAATTTTTATTTGTTTCGTATGATGCTCCAATGTTATGCTGGATGTATGCACCTGCATTTTACATCATGGTTCATACGTCTTTATTGTTATCTATGTTGTAATTGGACGCTGAAGCAGACAGACATGATTTTTTTTTTTTTTTAAATAAAGTAAGACACGGATATGTTGGGGACACATCAATTTAAATTCTTTAAAGTTTAAAATTTATACTTTAATCTTTGTCTAGATTTGGCTCATGTTTATAAACTATTTATAAACACTCAAGCTACTTTTTTATCCACACATTTCGAGGGTCGAGGGATGCACAAATATTACCTATTTATTCATCAATATTTTCTATCTATTTTATAATTTAAACTGTTTATAAGTTCTATTATTGTAATTTTTAGTATAGGAGACACATCACATGCCATGCTTAATACTTCTGAGGAATGTCCCTAACGTATAGAGAATTGAAAATTTTAAAAAAATATTCAAAACAGGGAACAGGATGTGGTTGTCAGAACCATATCATGAGTGTCCTAGTATCATCGGTGTCCGAGACGAAATGACGTGTCGTCACGGACACACATCATAGATTGTTATTTATTCGAACTCAATTAAATTTATCGACAGTATCATCATCTCTTTAGTGAGACAACCAAGCTGGTCAGGGCCTCCATGTCACTGTACTTTCTTGTTTCCAACAATCTCATTAGTGAATGAATTGTGGCACTTATTTATTTCATTGGAAATGGAAAACATACATACATACATATATATTATAAAACCAAGAACTTTCTTTCATGGAGCGTTACTGGCTTTCTTTTAAGAATTTGGCATTGAGATTCTTTATAAAAGTATTTTTCGCTGTTTTTCAAAAATGCTGGCTTTTGTATGCTTTCTTAGTACACACTGTTCTGCGTTCCTTCAACTATAGAATCTCTTTAAGGTTCCTCTTAGTGAGGTCAATCTTGAATTCAATATGAATAATGCTACCTCGTTTCTTTTTTCTCAAGAAAACTATTAATGGACCACTCGTTCAATCTGACCGTAATTCTTCACCAAAGCTCATTTTTTTCATGCTTGATTGTGTGTTACTTGCTAAACCTTCTAAAAATAGTGATTATATTGATTAACTCTTTTATCCGTAGGGAAATTCTATTAGAGCTTATTTTAGTAAAAAATCTTTTAAGAACCAAATGGAAGTGACAATTATAAGTCAGGTTCCGTCAATTTGGTGAATTTTGGTGGGCTCTTTTGATCTATTAAAATTTACTGTTTGAAGAAAATGGCTGTTTTTACGTATCTATGTGCATATGTAAGTATATAGATGCACATTTACTATGGATGTGTAACATGGTTAAGACATGCTGACTTCTTGGTGACGGTTTCCTTGCAAGGCTAATAGAAAAACAAGGAATAGAGCATATGATATTCTTGTCGAGATTGGTCATGCCTGTGGAGATGAAGAGAAAGGTGGCAAAAAGGAGAATTTGTACCAGTTTTTTAACATGGTACACTATTTGTGAGACTAGTGAATTGTAATGTATCTCTGCTGCAAGATTAACATGCTTTTCATATCTATAGGTTGCAGGAGGCCTGGCTGGAGAGACCCCTCATATGATTAGTGCCTCGATGAAGGGCCTAGCTCGCTTGGCTTATGAGTTCTCTGACCTTGTTTCTGCTTTGTACAATGTCCTTCCATCCACATTTCTCCTCCTGCAAAGAAAGAACAGAGAAATAATCAAGGTCCATTTCACCCGTCTCAACTTTTTGCAAATTGAGTTTTTCAGAATAAATGGGTGCTTTCTTTTGTCATCTGATGCCTTTGCATTTTGGATATTTGATTTTCATTGCAGGCTAATTTAGGTTTGCTGAAGGTATTGGTGGCCAAATCACAAGCTGAGGGCTTGCAAAAGCACCTGCAGAGCCTGGTTGATGGATTGCTGAATTGGCAAGATAGTACTAAGAACCATTTCAAAGCGAAGGTAAGTAAATGATTATTTAGGTCATTGCTTGTGATTTACGATCCTTGAGGTTCTCATTCTGAAAGCTTATTCATAAATAGAAACTTGCCGTTTCTTCTGCATTGAAGTTGTGTGCTAAGACTTTCTGTTGTATGTTCGGTCAACTCTTGAATGTGCGACACATTTATCTCTGGTGTATTGCTGTAGGTTAAACTACTCCTCGAAATGCTTGTAAGAAAATGTGGTCTGGATGCTGTGAAGGAAGTCATGCCTGAAGAGCACACAAAACTTCTCACCAACATAAGAAAGGTTTGTCACCTTGGGAAGATAGCTTGATTTTCTTTAATATTTTTTGTTAAAGAATATAATATTAGTGATATAATTCATTCTATTAAATGCAGATGAAGGAGCGGAAAGAGAGGAAGCAAGTTGCTAAATCTGTTGATGCGAGATCTATTCAATCGAAAGCAACTACATCCAGGTTTTTTCTTTTTTTCTTTTTATGCATATGAATCCTTTTCGAGTGGAGATTACAAGACATAAATGTAGAATCTTTGCTTCAAAGTTAATTTTCTAAAAAGTGAATGAATCACCGCCAGTTGATCTATTTAGGATACCCAATTTCTCGAATTTGCCTATGAATTAGCCTTCCCTTTACCTTGATGGTAAACTGGAAGTTGATATTGAATTTAGAATTTTTACTTATTATTATTATTATTATTATTATTATTATTATTATTATTATTATTATTATTATTATTATTATTGTGTTTGAATTCCCCCGAAGGAAACAATAAAATAAAAAACTAAAGCCCGAAATAAATTTCTAATTTCTTGATTTTATTTCTTTTTTTTATTTCAATTTACTCAATTTTTCTCGTTTAATTTTATTTTATTAGCACAATAAGATGCCATAAATATATTTAAGCGAGCCAGCTATTAATGCTTGTCTATATTTGTTGTCTAGTTTCTATTGATATTAAAAGTGAAGATGATAGAAATTAAATGCAACCGAGTTTAATAAGTGCTTTTGTCTATATACATAATTTATTTGTAAAATTAACAGATTTTTATCAATTTTTTGTGGTATGTATATATATGTTTCTTTAACATTTTTAATAAACAGTTTGGCCCAGTTCAGCTTTTTGTCCCTTGACATTTTCTGGGTTGATGGCTTGGCTGGTTTTCAGTTCTACAGAATACAAGTGACTTAAATTAATTTATCAGAATTTAGTTGTCTTTTGAAATTGTATATTGTCTCTTTGTGACACACTGGAGTGGCAAGTGTAGTTTTACTGTGGTGTACTATTTATTTGAAGTTTTGTTTTGCAATGGTTTGTGATAGTATGTTGTTAGCTCATTATCAAATAATTTAACCATGTATACCTTTGCAAAGATGCTTCTGTGCGACCATGTCTGTCAATTAAAAATTAAAAGAATGATTACCACTTTAAAACAGATGGTGAAGGCAAAGGACATCAGTCCTTAGTGAGCCTTTTCATGACATGCCTGTAAAGAGTACTTAGTTGTCTAGTGATTCCTTGTGACCTATCATCTCTTGCTGATTATTTAAGGACGACTATAAGCATCCTATAGTAATTCTTTAATTTGTTGTACAGGATGAGCAGATGGAATCATACAAAAATATTTTCTGATTTTGGTGAAGAGGAAATGGAAAACAGTGATGCTGAATACATGAACGCACAGAGTATTTATAGTGGGAAAAAGAAGGATTCCTCGAAGTTTGAATTTAAGGCATCTTTACGGTCTGTTTACATTATGTTTATAACTTATTAGCTTTGAGCATACTCCTGTTAATAATGTTGTTGCCATTGGAATAATTCATTTCTTTAGGATGTGGGATACTGCTATGTACTCATGTAGGCTATTCATGCATTTGGGAGCACTTGTGTCACATGTTATTGAACTAATGATAATTTGAATGTTATCAGATCCAAGAGAACCCGTGAAGCAGCAAAGAGCTTGCAAGAAGACTTATTTGACCAATTGGATGATGAGCCACTTGACTTGCTTGATCAGAAAAAGACGAAGTTTGCTCTGCGATCATCAGAGATAATGAAAAAGAAGTCTGATTCCGATGATGAGCTAGAGATAGACCCCGAAGGGCGTGTAATTATTCGTGAGGAAGGTTGGGAAAAGAAGGGAGGTAGGACCCACAAGCGAGAGATGCCTTATGACACAGAGGCAGATGAAGTAAGAAGCAACTTGTCTGCAAATTCACGAAAAACACAAAAGCGCAGAAAGACGTCAGAGTCTGGGTGGGCGTATACAGGTAGTGAGTATGCAAGCAAGAAGGCACGTGGTGATGTGAACAGGAAGGACAAGCTTGAACCTTATGCCTATTGGCCACTTGACCGAAAAATGATGAGTCGCAGGCCAGAGCACCGTGCAGCTGCTAGGAAAGGTATGGCAAGTGTTGTAAAGCTAACAAAGAGGTTAGAAGGCAGAAGTGTCGCAAATGCACTTTCC
The DNA here is from genome assembly GCA_035079005.1 of Fraxinus americana. Classification (NCBI taxonomy): domain Eukaryota; kingdom Viridiplantae; phylum Streptophyta; class Magnoliopsida; order Lamiales; family Oleaceae; genus Fraxinus; species Fraxinus americana. The sequence goes on along the minus strand of CM068717.1, from coordinate 17,658,137 downwards.
ATGAAGGGAGTTAAATTAAAGAAGGGCAAAAAGAAAGGGAACCAAAAGAAAAGTTGAGGTTAACTGTCTTGTAGGTCAGACGGGAAATCTGCAATTGAGGCCATTGAAGTTCCATAGAGCTGCTTAAATTTTTAGCCAGTGACTATTTATGTTTCTGGTTTGGTTAGGAGTGTCCACATTCCGCCCCTTTTACGAAATTTTGTCGTGCCTTAAAAGGTACTTCTTTTCTGTACTAAAATATCAAAGTGAAGATATTATCTATCATTCTTTCAACCTATAAAAGCTTGGTCTATTGTAACTTTTCATGTAAAAATTATAAAAACGAGTGAATGGACCGTCGAAACAATTGTCTTCTCCATAGTATTATCTCGAGTTAGTGGTTGCACGAGCCAAGGGGTAATCCCGAGTCATTACTGGTGATCATAATATTAGACTTGCTTGATATGTCATCGGTGGCTGGCTTGCGTCGAACGCTCAAATGGTATAACAAAACTATTGTAAACGTGTATCAAATTAATATTGGTGCATCTTCTCTTTTTAATTATGTTGTGTTCTAAGTTAAATGCACACACATCCACTAATTGCAAGTGTATCAAATTAATATTGTACATTGGGTTCAATCCTTTTGCAAACATATGCCACAAGATGATATCCAAAGGCATCGAATGGAGAAAGGACCATATGATGATATAACGAAGTTGACGACAACTTGCATACAAAACTCGGGATTGAGATTGATACAACATTGAAATTATCAACATAAAAAACACAACTTTTCGGCTCAGACTGACTTTGCTTTTTACCCATCTAGGAAAGATGACACAAGATACCAACTGCCTAGGTTCTGGTTCTCTGTTCTGATATCATCTAAGACTTACAAATCAATATTCTTACCAGTACATACCTTTGGCATCATCATTTGCGAAATCGAGCGTGCCATAAAGATCTACTTATATGGAGCAAATAAGATTTGAGGAATTGTGGCCACCGAATCCAAGTGAATTGGATAATGCCACCTTAATGTCCAGTCTTTCTTTCCTCGTTCCCACCAACACATTTGTGTCCTGAATTAATGGGTGATCATCAGTAAATGCTACATAGTTGGATCAACTTTACTTGCACAGACCAATAATAGCAAAAGCAAGAAATCAGTAAAGGAGCAAAATGAATTATATCTTCATGTTCAGTTGCATCCTTTTAGCTCTATCAATGCTCCTGGATATACAGTGTTCTACCATTTAAGCCATGTTTAATTAATGGCTCAAAGAACATATTTCTTTCTTCCCAAGTGAATAACTGGTAAAAGCATTGCAACACTAACAATATTCCCTCTGCACATGAAACTACTGGAAAAGAATGAAATTGAAGACCATACCACACCATCATCTGGAGTCTCAAGATTGATATTTGGATGAACCCAGCCCGTTCGTATCGCCTACAAGGAGACAAATTCAGTGAAATAGTCGAGCACAATGCCAAACCTACTTCATAGGGAATATCCCTTTAATCAAGGGATTCAACATTAGAGCTCTTAATAATCAAGAACCATAGAATATCAATTTGCAACAACCTAACACATGCAATGCCCACAAGGATCTGTACAAATTATGACCTTGGCTCATTTAGATCTAATAACTTCACTGGATAAAGAAGTTGCTAAAAAGTTTAGCTGTATTGACATTTGAAGGAACAGACTGGCAACAACAATAACAAGGCTTCAGCTTGTCAGTACACTGACTCAAAATGTTTCACTTCCTAGTTCCTAGAAGATACAAAAGGAACCAATGTTTTCGGAAAATGGAAGATTGGAGCTAACCACCAAACCATCCAATATGTGGCTGATTCTTCACGATAATCAGAATGACCTTGATGTCGCTGGTTATGGTCTCTGTCAGGGACGGATTTAGGGGGGGGCCCCCCCCCCCCCCCCCCCCCCCAAAATTTTTTTTTTTTATGTAAAAAACAAAAAAATTCATGTGTAATTTTTTTTTTTTACGTATTAGCCCCCCCTGTAGTCCGGTCCTGAATCCGTCTTTGATCTCTGTGAAACTATCACTTATACAAGCGAGGGAACAACATAAAGGAGAGAGTTGTTAGGAAGATGGGTAAAACAATAATTTTTGTGCATAATTACTCCCATGTTTATGTCATTTATTATATTTGACCGAGATCAAATTTTCCCTACAACTCTTTATAAACCCAAATGGCCAAAAAATGGTCACCCTAACATTTTTCACCCTTCTGAGATTGTACAGGCTAAGATGTTCTCCTAATTAAAATTGAAGATTTTTCTTTCTATTTTACTGAATTTCTTTAGTCCCATAGGAACAAGAACTCAAACCTAAAATTAACCACAATTATGGCCGACAAGAAAACTTTAGCAACTTTCCTATAAATATGTACCTTAATTTGAACCTACCAGTCTCAGCAGTTGCAAACCAGTTTCTCATAGAAAAATTAAACATTTTATAGGGTTGCCGACAATTTTTCTTCAAGGACAACTATCAGGATGCCATGCAAAATGCAAATACATCTATTACCGCGAAGATAGAGCCTTGAGGGAATATTTATTCATATGCCCGATTCAAAGATGTACAGTGATTTTCTAGTGACTTCTGCAAATAAAATAAGCATGACAAAAACCTGCACAGTTGCAACAGCCTCCACTGCACCAGCTGCTCCAAGCAGGTGACCAATCATAGATTTTGTTGAGTTCACTCGTAACTGCAAACACATAGAACAACCCATAATTTTTATCAGGAACCTAACAGTATAAAGTTTAATTACCATGCAGACAAGAAAGAGTTTTTTTCATTATTTGGAAACCTCTTGATTCTGCCCAAAACAATGGACAAGAGCTTGATACTCCTTGAGATCACCAGCTGGAGTGGACGTCGCGTGTGCATTTATATAGTTTACATCTCCTTTGCGTACTCCCAATTGAGCGAGAGCCTTCTCTATGCAGAGAATGACACCAGTTCCTGCTTATAGAAGCGCTCAGAGAGTTAAAATTACATCTCAGTAAATTGCAATAAACAACATCATGCATTTTCTTTTTTCCATGGATATAAAGTATGAGGACTGAACTTGGTCGAAACAGTTGGATAGTCAAAAGATTATATAAACTATTAGAATAAATACAGTGCAATCCAATGCAATAACAATATATTTAAAACAAGAAAATGTACCTAGCCATTTATGGGCACAAACAGAATGAAAATGGGCTGTTACAGAAAAGAAAATAATGAATCTTATTTTCCATATAATGTATTTGTTTCTTTTGAAAGTTGAATAGAAGAATACTGATGTTCTATAGCATGTATCACCCTTTTTCCTTTGGAGTAGGGGTTGAAGGAGGTAACCACGAGAGAGAAACAGTGAGGGAAGGAGTTGTGCCATGAATCTTTGTTGCTGATTCTTCATAATTGAAAGATCCAGTGGTGAGTGCTCAAAAGTAAACCTGTTAAAACTTTATTAAAAACTTGAACTTTATGATCTTGCCAAGATCTTCATGTCAAATCATCAAGAAAATCGAATTAACGCGGAACATACCTTAATCAATTGATTTCTGACTTGATTAATGAATCTGGATCTGTAAATCTTCAGTTTGATTGCTTCAAATCTCCATCTTAATTCCTGATTGTGGGTTTTATGGATCTTCCTCTTCATATGGTTTCTCTTGTATTCTTGTGTTGATGGGATGCCACATAGAATGAGAAAATCACACATGAATTGGGGACCATAACCCTTTATATATTTCCATATGTATTCGGTCCATCGTCAAATACAAACCCTAATGGATCCGGTCTCTACACATATAGTCCGGCCCACACTTTAATTAGATGCTTAAAGCCCAATTACTTAATTTCTTATTAGATCACTTTAATTTTGGGCTTAACTTTAAGATAGCGTTTATACACAATTAATTACATATGTCGGCCCATCACGGGAAATTAAATAATTTCCCAACAATCTCCCACTTGGGCCACATATGCTACCTTATAAATGTGTATAACCTTATGAGCTCAAAACTTTTGCTATCATAACCAAAAGCATCTCCGAACAATCTCGTCCATTGATTATATCAACATAGGATCAAAGCAGTCTTCGTTATAAGTAACATAACTAAACCCATCAATGGTCACGTATATCAATACAATCAAATGACATAGATCAAGTGTGGATGTGTAGCATGGAAATTACATGTAATGTGATCTAAACATGCCTATTTCCAACTGGTCCTGCCTTATTCCTTAATACCTTATGAGATCAACCATAAACTTTAATCAGAGTGGAATCAATCGAATACTTTATTTACGAAATGAACCGAATGTGCACAACCGAAATTATGTGTCAAAAGACAACATCCAAAATACAAACTCCCACTAAACTGGCATATCATCAAAAGATGCAACACCCATGTGAGCACCATGCTCATGAAAGACCTCGGGTGGTAGCCATTTAGTAAATGGATCCATAGAGTTTGTCCTTATATGCTTTATAAAAACCTGACCACTCTGAATTCATTCTTTAAGAATTAGGAACTCAATGTCTATAAACTTTGACATCATCATGTTCCTATTGGAATACAAGACTGTTATTGTCACAAAATAACTTAAGTGGTCTTTCATTTCTATCCCAAATATGCAGCCTAGTGACAATATTTTACAGTCAAATTCCATAATCAAAATCAGAATATCCAACGATCTCCAATTGGTCTGATTTTCCTGAATGTGATCATGTAATCCTTTGTTCTCTATAGATACCGAATAACCTGATGGCTGCTTTCCAAATTTCCATCGCAAGTTAATTAAATATCTGCCAGCATTCCAACAAGGAATACTATATCCGGATGTGTGCTATCCCGAGTATACATTAAATTCTCAATTACCAAAGCATAGAGAATCTGATGTATATCCTTTATCTTTAAATTTATCATTGGGGCATTAATTGAGACTAAAGTTGTCTCCCTTAATTGTAGGGGTATTACTTGATTTTCATATCTGCATTACAAATCTTTTAAGAACCTTATTGATACAACTCTTTTGTGATTACCCAAAATACACCAAGAACAATTCTTGTGTATCTATATCCTTAATACAAAAGGTGCATCACAAAGATTTGCTTACTCCCACTGAACTTGTGATATCCACAATCATCAATTGAATGTATCTCGAAACCAAATGAGATAATTATTTGATAAAATTGTGATACCTATTCGGGAAACCAGCTTAAGCTCATAGATGGATTTCTTTAATTTGTAAACCATCTAATGCAACTTAAGACCAAAATATGTCACAGAAGCCATAATTGTCCTAAAAGAGTTTTCATAGAAACCGAAGAAAAATCTCTTTACGCATGGCATCAATCCACTCTTTAGAATTATTCCTTTGCATGGCTTGATGAAAGTTGATTGATAAGTCATTCTTTCGTCAATCCATGTCATCCTTATTTTCTTGGAGAAAGACTATAAAGTTATCCAAAATTGTCTTTCTTCTTTTATAGTGGATTTCCTTAATGACATTTGTTCTTGAGGTTGTTGAGTTTGTTTTTCTGGAACAATCTATTGATTGTGTATGGGGGATTTTGTAATATTGTCTTGATCCGAAATTGCTTCTTGAACAAGATCTGGAGCAAGAATTTGTCCCTGAACCAAATCATTGTCAATTGCAACAGAAGGAATATATAAATATTCTTCATCCAAGACAAATCATAACCTTATAACCTTATCTCCCCTCACAAACTCTACATCCTCAAGAAATCGAACATTTCCCGTTTCGAAAATTGACCTGGTAGTGGGACCTTTAAAAATTTGTAACCCCTTAACAATTACTTTACTTGGAACTTTATTGAGAATTTAAGCTGCAATCTTTAGTGCTTTAAACCTAGGAGGATCCTGATGTACTGTGGGTAAATTCCACATTCCTCTAGGAATATTGCAAAAGGTCCTGGACATTGTTCTCCTGATTCGTCATATCTTGGCATAGTATTTACCACTATGGTAAGATTTGACTTGTTAAATTCTTTTACTGAGTCGATTTTCAAACTCAGTCTTGTATGCCTTGAACATGTCCAGTGTTTGGGATCTCTCATAGATGAAATATAGGTAGCCATATTGAGAAAAATTCGTCTATGAACATAATAAATGACTGTTGACCATTCCAAGAAGCCGAAGGGAATGATCTACAGATATTCGTATAAATTAGTTCTAAGACATCCGAAGTCTTATTGGCACCTAATTTCCTTATGTTTGTTTGTTTTCCCTTAATATAATTTACTTAAGCCTGAAAGTATCAAGGGAATCAAGAATTCTTTCTGACACAAATCTTTCCATTCTCTTTTGAGAGATGTGACCTTATCGCTTGTGCCATAACAAAACAGAATTCTCATTGGTTAATTTATGTTCAATACCACGTAAATCCAAATACAAGGTTTCTTTATAAGAGGCAACCGTATTAAGCAAACATAGGTTATCGTAACCGGATAAAGCACTGACACCCACAATATTTGAATTAAGAAAAAGATCAAACTGACTATTTCTAATTGAACAAGAGTAACCAAAGTTGTCCAATGTAGAAATAGAAACCAAATTCCATCCAAAAGGACGGTACCGTAAATGTCTCTTTCAAATTCAAATAATAATCAGTCTTTAATGATAACCTAAATTCCGTAAAGCCTCAACCTTAACTGATTTGCCATCGCCCCAGATAAATGAATCTTTCAGCATCAATTGGCTTTGGCAGCTCAGACAACCCCGCATAAACACACTTTATGTAAGTGGTGGTACCGAAATTTATCCACCAAGTGTGTCTTGATATTGACATTAAATTTACCTTAAAACAAACCAAGGTGAGAAATGTACTTTCTTTACACGCTAAGTATAGCATTTAGCACAATCTCTCTTTATATATCCCAGATTTTCACAAAATTTACAACTAAATTTATTTCGCTGTTAATTTTGAACCGAACCGAATGCAGCTTTCTTATTCTTTCTTTTCTTTAACTTGTCCTTAGAGGTACTAGCCAAGTGAGCACTTTCAGTCCTTTCTTGCTTCAGCCTTTCTTCTTCTTGCACACAGTATGAAATGAGTTCATTTAGAGTCTATTTATCCCTTGACAGTTATAACTGACCTTGAATTGTGCAGGAATAGAAATTAAAACCAGATGCATGAGCAAATCATCAAATAGCTCAAGCTTTAGAACCTTTAATTTTGAAGCAATATGAGACATCTCCATAATGTACTCCCGAATATTTTCTTTGCTTTTATGCCTTAGTGAAACTAAGTATGCCAAAAGCGTACTAGTTTCAGCCTTATCGCTCTTTGCAAAGCGTTTCTTCAATTTCAGCAAGAAATTTATTGGCAGTAGTTACCTTATCGGACACAGCGCCCCTGAATGATTCTGGAACTTGACGCTTCATGATCATAAGACTCATGCGGTTTGAACAATCCCACTTATTAAAGTCCTTGTTTTCATCAACAGAACTTTTATCCGTAAGTGCATCGGGTTGTTCGGTCCTTAACGCAAGGTCTAAGTTCATGCAGCCAAGAACGGTCATAACGTTCTCTTTCCAGTCCTTAATAGTTGGTTCCATTTAGCACAGGAATGGAGTTGATGTTGGCAGATATTGTGGAAGTTGATGGATTAACTGAATAGAGAACTAATTCTTAATCTACATGTTCACATAAGAATCCATATTAAACAATTAATCAATTCAAATAATGGTAAACCCCATCACAAGAGACCGAGCACAACATTGATATTTAGTCTTTGGACAGAAATATCAACTTGTAAGTGGTACTCTTGGTGTAGTAATCAAATATTGACAATAAACCATGTCAAACAATAAACCTATCTTTGGACCGATTTATTGTTCACATAAAATGAAACCTTATAATTGTCACATATTTATTACCACAGGTATGTAAATAATTCGGCCAAATATTAACCTTCCTTTGGGCCGGTCAATACACGCATGAATTACGTACACACAACCTTTCTAATATTCCAAATAAATTAATCTAGGCAAGAGAGGTCACTTTGGTGACATGTTGCTTCAATCAATTCATTTAGAAAAATTAGTAATCCAAAAGAAATACCAAAATTTGAATTATAATTGTTAATCCTTAATTCTTTTATTTTATTTTGAAACTTTAGGGGCCTAGGGTTAATAATTCAGAACTTTATGGACCCAGAAATAATAATCCAGAACTTTAGGGTTCAATAATTAATTATGGAAAACTTTAGGAGTCAACAATTAATTGTTGAAAAAAAAACTTTAGGAGTCAATAATTAATTATTGAAAACTTTAGGGATCCAAAAATAATTATTTAAAACTTTAGGAGTCAATAATTAATTATTGAAAACTTTAGGGATCCAAAAATAATTATTTAAAACTTTAGGAGTCAATAATTAATTATTGAAAACTTTAGGGATCCAGAAAATTAATTATTTAAAACTTTTGGGGCCAATTTGGAACAAAATCAGAAACTTTGATGCTTTAATTACAAAATCAGAACTTTAAATGGCCCAAAAATAATTAATTTCAAAACTTCAGGGGCTGAATTATTAAAATCCATAACCTTAAGGCCCAACTTGAATGAACTTTAAACTTTAGGGGCTAAATAACCAAAATTGCAAACTGTAGGGGCCTAAGCATTAAAATTAAAACTTTAATGGTCCAAAAATAATTAATTTTGAAACTTGAGGGACTGAATTATTAAACCCGTAACTTTAAAGGCCCAATTGGATGAATTTATAACCTTAGGGGACTGAAACACCAAAACCTTAAACTTAGGGGGCTAAATCCTTAAAATAAAACCCTAATTTGAAATTGCAGTCAAGGACCTCAAAACTTCAAATTTACAACCCAAGCCCCCGCCCCCAAAATTCATCCAAACCCTAATTTTCAAAAAATTTAACAACCCGGGGGCGGGCTCGCCGGCGCCGCCCCCGCCCCAAAATCCGGAGCAGCGCACTGGCGTCGTTTCCTAAGCAGCGACAGCGGCGGCTGGCTGCTGAAAATCTAGCTGCGCCAGCTGCTTGCCCAAAATCTGCGGCGGCACGCGTCTGGCAGAAATCTGGCAATGAGCCGAGCTTGTGCGATTCTGACCGTAAGCGAGTTGTAATTACAACGACAGCTAGCATTTGTTGTTACAAGAAATACTGCGTGTAATAAGAACTGCAACTCAGAATAATTAACGGTGCAGCAGCACAATGGCGGCGGCCTCCAAATTTTTTTTTTTATTTTTATTAAATCGAAATTCTGAAAATCCTTAAAAAATCAACCGAATAATTTTTTTTTTTTTTTTTTTTAAAATTTAATAAATCTAAATCCGGAATTATTAAATTTGAAAATCATAAAAATATACAAGAACCAAATTAAAAAATACTTGATTCCCAATGATTTAACATGAATAGGCTCTGATACCACTTGTTAAAACTTTATTAAAAACTTGAACTTTATGATCTTGCCAAGATCTTCATGTCAAATCATCAAGAAAATCGAATTAACGCGGAACATACCTTAATCAATTGATTTCTGACTTGATTAATGAATCTGGATCTGTAAATCTTCAGTTTGATTGCTTCAAATCTCCATCTTAATTCCTGATTGTGGGTTTTATGGATCTTCCTCTTCATATGGTTTCTCTTGTATTCTTGTGTTGATGGGATGCCACATAGAATGAGAAAATCACACATGAATTGGGGACCATAACCCTTTATATATTTCCATATGTATTCGGCCCATCGTCAAATACAAACCCTAATGGATCCGGTCTCTACACATATAGTCCGGCCCACACTTTAATTAGATGCTTAAAGCCCAATTACTTAATTTCTTATTAGATCACTTTAATTTTGGGCTTAACTTTAAGATAGCGTTTATACACAATTAATTACATATGTCGGCCCATCACGGGAAATTAAATAATTTCCCAACAAAACCATCTAGCTGTTGACTGTCACGTTTCCTGATACTTTAGAGATTTCCTCGACATTATGCTTTTGGGGTGTCTTCATAGCAATTGGTATTTGCTTTGTTCTAGATTTACACCATTTCATACACCCACAATTTTCAGCTTCCAAGTCACAAAATTTTGGTTCAAGATTGGGAGGCTGTGGCAATCATAGCACTTTTGCAGATAAACTGTGATCCTACCAAAGCTTTACATCACTGAGATAGCATAATAAGCTCTAGATATTCCTTTTACTTCCTGATCTTTAAGGTAACTAATACTGATGGAGATAGAGATAGAATTTAAATAGGATTTTAAAATCGAGTTCAATTTTCAAATTATGTTTATTGATATTAGATTATATTAGTTTTAATAATTGGTAAAGTTCGAGTATATTAAATATTCTTTTGATTTTAACTTCTTTGTTCTATATAAAGAATGCTTATTCATTGTAATAGGTACCCTTAAATATGTGAATATATTGTCTCAAATTCTTCTTCTTCTTGAAATCCATTTTTCTTTATTGTGTTCATCGTCAAATTACTACGTCCATGAATCAATTTGGTATCAGAGCGAGTCGTTTTCCTTTGGCCAAACAAATCTTTCGTTCTTAAATCCAAAATCAACATCCCAACCATCTACTTCCAAATCATACACATAACCAACCAAGCAACCAGAACACACAAATCCAGGAGCAGAATAATCAGGCAGCAGTAAAAGTTGTTCCCAGTTTTTTTCTTCTTACGTTCTAGTTCTGAAAAAAGGGTGTGAAAAAATAAACCAGAGATGGAAGTTTTTGCTACTATTTACATGATCTGTATCTGTTTTAGCCGCTCATGAGAATTCAATTGCAGCAGTCCACCTTCACCTGTGTACTCCTCGACCGTAGCTGTGCTATCTTGAAGCTGATAACAGAGACACTATTGGGATCTTTTATGTTTTGTAATATACCAATTGCTTTTATATTAGAAATCCGTGTTTTGGCTTGTCAAATTTACCCAAAGTCCAAACTGTAAATTTTAAGGATCTTTCAGGGGAGAAAAGCGGCAGCGTTAAGGTGATTGATGGTCTGTAATAATATTACTTTGGATGATCCTATTAGGAGTAGACATGCTCAAACTGCAAAACGGTAGAACTTTTCTTTTGGTGAAGATCAAATAATGTTATAGCATTATAATTTACTCCATTCGAGCTTTCCACATTTAAACAGTTTGTTGAACCACTTGATCTAAAAGTTTAAACAATTAAATAATATTTTCAACACGCCCCTCATGTATGGTGGGATTTTCCCATCAAAGCCTTGTATGTGCATAATTTTCATTTTAATGAGTAGCTCTCAGAAAAATCCATGACCTTTGTGTACTTTGATTATAACAACCCAAATTCCCTTTACCCACTTTATTTTTGAATTTGGGTCTCTGTACAAATTTGAAAGTTCGAGGACCTAATTGATTTTTGGCCAATAGTTCAGGGACCAAATGCAATTTTTTACAAATTTGCAGATTTTTAGTTTCCAGCTATAGTAACTCGTGAATAGTGTGTGCTTTGGGAAAGTATTATTTTCTCTTGACATGCCACACTACAATAGCAATATGAATTTTCTTGTCATATATGAATTTGAACATTATTACTGCTACCCTGTGAACTCCAACAAGATATTGACAACCGGAAATATTTATATACAATACATGACAGGAAGTTCAATAGAGACCTGAGATTTCAATCCGCTTATTTGTCAATAAAATAAATATTAGATTGGCATATTTGCAAACTAAGAAAGTTAATTTATCTGAACTTTGCAGATGAATCATTAGGCCATAAGAAAACGAGGGATGTTACCTTCTGGATGAGGCTCTGTCATGTGATAAGCGTCACAAGTGAAACTTCCACCAAGAAAGTCAGCATAAATATTTGCACCTCTTTTTTGCTCATCCAGAATATGAATGGAAAAGACGTTTGGAGGATAAATTAGCCCACAATAAGTTCATTAAAAAACAGGAGAAAAGCGATCTTATATAATTTGGGGTTTTAGACTACCTTGGCATGTTCAAGTTCTTCCAGAAGCAATACTCCAGCCCCTTCTCCCAAAACAAATCCATCACGGTTCTGTCAAAAGTCAATAATTCAATTATAGGGGAAGTTGCTACTCTTGTTTGAACATTTTGGACGTCCGAGTTTCATTCAGTTGATTAAAGATCATATGCAAGCACAAGCATGTTTCTCTTTCAGAAATCGGACTAAGTATCATTTCCAATTTAACACTGGTGGAACACATTTTCCGATCTGGAAACTGTGAAGCAAGACAGAGATGATTATGCTATCCCAGGGGCGTGAAGCTTTAGTAGGATCACAGTTTCTCTGAGAAAGTGCTCTGCATGCCACAAAGCCTCCCAATCCCGAATCAAAAATTATGGTTACGAAACTGAAAATTTCAGGTGCATGAAATGATAGAACAAGGCATATACCAATTGGTATGATTACTGCATCTGAGCCACCACAAAGCATCATGTCCTGGAAAATCCAAAACTATCAGGAAACATGACAATCAACTATAAGATGGTTTACTTTTGTGCACTTGTAACGGGATTCTTCAATTATGAAACAGATTAGAGATGGTACAGTGAGCACCTCCAATATAAGGGAACGACACTTACAGCTTCACCTCTAATTATGTGGTTAGCAGCACTCAGTATACAGAAGTTTCTTGTTGCACAAGCTGTCGATATTGAGTAGTTTGGGCCCATCCATCCCTGCAGTATAGTATTAATTAAGTCTCAGAAGGATTCAACGGGTTATTGATCGCTTGAATTGCGACGGTTAAAAATGGAATTTCTTAACCAGATTGTTATATTTGTGCTTAACATCTATTGTGTTTGGCCCAATGATGAAGCCCAATTATCACAGCCTGTTACTATTTGAGTGTGACCCGGTTTTGGCCCACATGTGTAATCTCGTGTTTTTCTGGCTATGCGATTTTGGTTGTTAAAGCAAAGGGCTGAGATGGTGACACGTGTCTGTGGCTGGACCGCTGGATGCATGGTGACTATACATATTCGAGACTCTTCCATTGTTTGAAGATCAGTCCAATATTCTAGGGTTTTCTCTAGACGGTTCCTCTCTCTTGTATTGTTCTCTCTGTCGATGAAAACCTTTGGTTTTCATCTTGTAATCTTGAGGTTAGATAATCTTGGTGATATCTTTGTGTAGATTACTATTCTGGTGTGATTCTTGTGTTCTTGGTGAACACAGATCTGGGTTACTGTGTTGTAATCTGAAAAAGGGAGAAAAAGTGAGATTTGGGCTGAGGGTTGAGTCGAGTGATTTTTGGGTCTCTGATCTGTACTTGATAACTTTGTTGGATTCTAGTGGATTAGAGCGATAATCACTCCGGTGTATGCTCAACGGGTGAGTAGCCTTTAAGGGTGAACATCCGGGCCTTAGGGCGAAAATTCTTTGTGTTGTGGTTTTATTTTGGTTATTCTTTTGTGATCTGGGACTGTAAATACCAACAGTGGTATCAGAGCGCTCGATCTTTTGTGGTAACCCCTGATTTTGAAACCCTTGGTTCCTTTTCTGGAAATTTGGTTGCTGATTCTTTACGGATCTATTCAGAGGAAACTAAATCTTCATTTTTCTGGAAAGTAAAATAGTCTGGTTTTCACTATTTTACACTATTGCACTGAGACGCGTATGGTAACGAATTTCTGAACCCTAACTCTGTTTGTTATTTTTCGAAACTTCAGTTGACTGTGTCATCTTGGTTGGAACCCACTTTGATCTTCCTTTGTCTAGGGTTTCATAAGAGAACCCTGGAATCTGAGGGGACAAGGTTTAACGGCTCCTTCAAGATTATCATTCATCTGTTTTTGTGTTAGTTGATAAAATTCTGAGAAGTGATTTTATGTTACATAATTTTTGCTCTCTCTGTATACGTGCATAAGTGTTACTTGTGAAGATTAATTGTTTTCAACACTGGGTGTGTACTCTGCTATAATCTCATTCAATCTTGATACCTGCTTATCACTGTTTTTGCATCATACTGTTAATTCATATGGCAAGTTCTAAGATTGACATAGAAATCTGGAATGCTAAGGGTGATTTTAGTCTCTGGAGTAAAAAAATGAAAGCCTTATTGTTACAACAAAAATGTGCTAGAGCCTTAGATGAGACTTGGGGTGATGAAATCACTGAAACTAAAAGGATTGAACAGACTGAAATTGCTTGGAGTACTATATTCCTGCATTTGTCAGACAATGTGATTAGAGAAGTAGGTGATACTACCACTGCAGCTGAAATTTGGACTCAACTTGAATCTTTATACAAAACCAAAACTCTTCCAAATAAATGTTACTTGTGGAAACAGTTTTTCAGTTTCAAATTTGATTCTAATTGTGATCTTGAAACCAATTTGGACAGATTTAATAGACTGACCCAAGATCTCACCAACAGTGGTGAGATCTTATCTGACAATCAGAAATCTGTAGCCCTATTGTCATCTTTGCCTGAAAAATATAAGGAACTTAAAAATGCTCTTGAATATGGTAGAACCTCTATCACTGTTAATGATGTTGTGTCCTCTTTGAGAAATAAAGAACTTGAGTTCAAAACTGATTCAAAAACCTCCAATATTGGAGTTGGGTACAACATAAAGGGCAATTATTCTTTCAAAAGGAACAACAACCAATTTCAAAATAAAAATTCTTGGAAATCAAAAGAGCACACTGGAAATTTTTCAAAAGGCAAACCTAAGTTCAATAAATTTGACAATAAGGCTAAAGGAAAAACATGTTATTTCTGTGGAAAAATGGGTCACTATATAAAAGACTGTCACAAGAGAATTAATGAACTGAAAAACTGCAACAAAGTGGATGGTGAAGCTGCAGTAGCCTATGAGGAAGCTGCAGCCACTAATGGGCAAGTCTATGTGACCTGTCATTCATCTGTTGAAGATGAATGGATTCTAGATTCAGGATGTACTTTTCATATGACACCTTCTAAGAAGTACTTCACTGAATTCTTAGAAACCAAAGGAGGACAAGTAATAATGGGAAATGATTTTTCTTGCAAGATTAAGGGAATTGGAAAAACTGTTTTGAAACTTGAAAATGGGAATGATCTGATTCTGAATAAGATCAGATACATCCCTAGCCTAAAGAGAAACTTAATCTCTTTAGGCACTCTTGATGATGAAGGTTTTAACACAATCATAAATAAAGGTACCTTGATTCTTCAAAAAAATGCTACTGAAATTGCTCAAGTTTCTAAATCAAATGGGATTTACACTCTGAAAGTTTTACAACAAACAAATCAGTCCATTGCAGCTGCAGTCACATTATCTGATAAATCTGAACTTTGGCATAAAAGGTTAGGCCACATAAGTGATAAGAATCTGCATATTCTTAAGAAACAAGGACACTTAGGAAATGAAAGAGTTGATAAGGTATCTTTTTGTGAACATTGCATATATGGTAAACAAAAGAAATTACCTTTTACTGCAGGCACTCATAAGTCTGAATGCATACTTGATTATCTTCATGCTGATCTTTGGGGACCAGCTTCTGTGAATACCTATTCTGGTTTTAAATACTATCTTCTGATTATTGATGATTTGTCTAGGAAAAGTTGGGTCCTACTTTTGAAAAATAAATCTGATACTTTTCAAAATTTTGTTACTTGGAAAACACTTGTTGAAAATCAAGTAAATAAGAAGGTTAGAGCCCTTAGAACTGACAATGGCCTTGAATTTTGCAATGAGGAGTTTGATAATTTTTGTAAAGACAATGGGATCCTTAGGCATAGAACTGTAGTCTATACCCCACAGCAAAATGGATTGGCTGAGAGGATGAATAGGACTCTGTTAGAAAGAGTTAGGTGTATGTTAACCAGTTCAGGTCTTCCAAAATTATTCTGGGGAGAAGCAGTCAAAACTGCCTCATATCTCATAAACAAATGCCCCACCAAATCCCTGAACTATGAAACCCCTGACCAAGTTTGGAATGGACAGCCTGCTGATTATTCTAAACTCAGAACATTTGGCTGTTCTGCCTATGTTCACCAAAATGAAGGAAAACTGGAGCCTAGGTCCACTAAAGGTGTTTTCTTGGGATATGGTGAAGGTGTCAAAGGGTATAGGGTCTGGCTAAGGGATCAGGGAGGTTATATAGTCACAATAAGTAGAAATGTTGTCTTTAATGAACTAGACATGCCCTGCCTAAAAGAAAAAGAGTCCACTCCAACTGAAACTGATCAGAATACAAGCATTACTCAAACTGAATATTCTCCAGCTGTTTTTGACACTGGAAATGAAGATCAGTTCCAGGTGGAGAATGAACCTGAGCAGGATACTCCTGAACCCATTTTTGAAACTGAGCCTGACCACCATATTAACCCTTTAGAAGATTACCTTTTGGCCAGAGATAGAACTAGAAGGGAGATTAGACCACCTGTCAGATATAGTGAACCTGACTTTATCACTGCCCTTAGTATTATAGGATCTTTAGAAGGTGATCCTGCCTCTTATGAAGAAGGTCATTGAAGGAAAAATGCTAACATGTGGCTTGAAGCTATGAAGGATGAGATGTTGTCTCTAGAAAAGAATAACACCTGGGTATTAGTCAATAAGCCAAAAGGAATTAAAGTCATTGACTGCAAATGGATTTTTAAGGTCAAAGAAGGAGACCCTAAGGATGGTAATATTAGATTCAAGGCTAGGCTGGTTGCTAAGGGTTTTAACCAAAGGGAGGGAATTGACTACAATGAAATTTTTTCTCCGGTAGTCAAATATACCTCTATCAGAATTCTGTTATCTATTGTCTCTCAATATGATTTTGAATTGGAACAATTAGATGTGAAAACCGCTTTCTGCATGGTAATCCTGGATGAAAAAATTTTTATGAGTCAACCAAAAGGTTTTGAAAAAAGGGGTAAAGAAAATTGGGTGTGTTTTCTGAAAAAATCCCTCTATGGTTTAAAACAAGCACCTCGACAATGGTATATTAGATTTGATACATTTATCAAAAGCCTTGATTTTAATAGAAGTGAATATGACCCATGTTTTTACTATAAAGGAAAAGGAGGTCCAAATTCTTATTATCTTTTACTTTATGTGGATGACATGTTGTTGGTCGGTTATGATGTTGATGAAATTAATAACATCAAGCAAAAACTTAAACAAGAATTTGAGATGAAGGATCTAGGTCCTGCTAAGAGGATTTTAGGTATGGAAATTAGAAGGAATAGATCTGATCAAACGATTTTTCTCACACAACATGCTTATATTCTAAAGATGTTAAGTAGATTTTCTATGAATGATGCTAAAGGTGTTAGTTTACCACTTGCCAGTCATTTTAAATTTTCTGTGGAACAATGTCCTAAATCTGAATCTGAGAAACGTAGAATGGATAAAATTCCCTATGCAAATGCTATTGGTTCTGTTATGTATGTCATGGTCTGCACAAGACCTGATCTTGCTTTTGCCATTAGCACTTTGAGTAGATATATGAGCAATCCTGGTGAATATCATTGGGAAGCATTAAAATGGCTGCTGAAATATTTAAAAGGAACTTCTGAACTGGGTTTAATGTTCTGCAAAGGTGAAACTGAAATTCAACTTAAAGGTTTTGTTGATTCTGATTTTGCTGGTAATTGTGACAATAGAAAATCTACCTCTGCATATGTTTTTACTGTAAACAATACTTGTGTTAGCTGGAATCCCAGCTGCAAAAAATTGTAGCTCTTTCCACGACAGAGGCTGAATACATTGCAGCCTCAGATGCAGTAAAGGAAGGTATTTGGTTAAAAAATTTATTGGATGAAATTGGCTTCTCTGGTAATGATGCTACTGTTTTCTCTGATAGTCAATCTGCAATACATCTTAGTAGAAATCCAGTCTTTCATGATAGGACTAAACATATTGATGTTAAATTTCATTTCATAAGAGATATTATTGAAAAGGAAATTATTAAAATTGAGAAGATTTCTACTAAGTGTAATCCAGCAGATATGGGAACCAAAATACTTCCTTTATATAAATTTAGGGATTGTTTAAATCTCCTAAATATTGTTACTAACTAACTGCTTTTGGTGTACAAGAGCAAATGAAACCGGAGGAGGAGTTAACCTCTAATCCACATGAAACCCGAAGATGTCAAGCAAGGTGGAGATTGTTATATTTGTGCTTAACATCTATTGTGTTTGGCCCAATGATGAAGCCCAATTATCACAGCCTGTTACTATTTGAGTGTGACCCGGTTTTGGCCCACATGTGTAATCTCGTGTTTTTCTGGCTATGCGATTTTGGTTGTTAAAGCAAAGGGCTGAGATTGTGACACGTGTCTGTGGCTGGACCGCTGGATGCATGGTGACTATACATATTCGAGACTCTTCCATTGTTTGAAGATCAGTCCAATATTCTAGGGTTTTCTCTAGACGGTTCCTCTCTCTTGTATTGTTCTCTCTGTCGATGAAAACCTTTGGTTTTCATCTTGTAATCTTGAGGTTAGATAATCTTGGTGATATCTTTGTGTAGATTACTATTCTGGTGTGATTCTTGTGTTCTTGGTGAACACAGATCTGGGTTACTGTGTTGTAATCTGAAAAAGGGAGAAAAAGTGAGATTTGGGCTGAGGGTTGAGTCGAGTGATTTTTAGGTCTCTGATCTGTACTTGATAACTTTGTTGGATTCTAGTGGATTAGAGCGATAATCACTCCGGTGTATGCTCAACGGGTGAGTAGCCTTTAAGGGTGAACATCCGGGCCTTAGGGCGAAAATTCTTTGTGTTGTGGTTTGTTTTGGTTATTCTTTTGTGATCTGGGACTGTAAATACCAACACAGATCCATAGCAAGCATGGCGGAGCCCATGGTGGTGATTGCAAAAGGTACACAAAATGGATTCATCTTCCTATATGAGATGCGCAGAGCTTCAATTCCATCTTTGAAAACCTGTTCAAACAACAAAGCAACTCAGAAGCGATCAAAAAGAAAGATAAAGTTAATGAGACAATCAGAAGAATCTCTCCACGAAATCCTTCGAAAGATGCATTATAAAGAATAAGATCTTCTAAAGTATCAATTGCAACATTAATTTTGACTTGAAAGGATTATGTGCAACCAAAATGAAATATTCCTTTCCCTTGAGTTATTACATTTCCAGCTGCAACTATGCAACTTTGAAGTTGATACAACAGTGGAACCTTTATTCAGATAAATGTCTATTCCATTACAATATTTCTTCCCTTTCTAGCTTCATTTATTATTTTTTGTTTTCGTGCTAGGCAGCATAGTCCCTAAAAGAATTCAAACTTAGCTCCATCCCGCCCATAGCTGAGCCAATCAAAACTCCGCATCTAGCTTTATTTAATCCATCCATCACATCCTCTGTAATTCCTCCATCAGCCAAAGCCTTCTTGCCTGCTGTGAGCATGTAAAGGCATGAACTTATCCATTCTTTTTGAAAGTTTGGGAGCAACCCACCATCTGTTGAGAAGGACTTGATCTCTCCGGCAATTCTCTGTGATAAGAATCCTTCAAGTAAACTTCGAATCCAGTTGCCTCCAAAAAATTAAAGGGATATCACGAGCAAGACATACTGTTGGAAACTGGGAACAATCGAAAGCCTCTATCTCACTAATGCCGCTAACACCTTCAAGCAGGTTGCCGTAAAATACATCGGGATCACGACCAAGTGGCGTCTCCAAGCCCATACCCGTGACAACCACTCGCCTTTGTTTGGTTGTAGGTTTCTTCTTGGGTGCTACTTCCATGGACGGTTTCACAAGTATGTCCATTGTTTCTCCTATAATTTATGTGGGAGCCAATGGATTCAAAATACAACAGGATGACCCAAAAACAAGAAACCAAAATAGTAGGTAGTCAAAATTCATCAAAATGGATAATTCCAATTTTATTCAGTTACATGTTAAGAAACCCAAGACCCTGCAGGTAAGGTATTCATGTCACCAAGCAAGTCTCCTAAATTAAAATTGACATTGGCTAAGTCAGTCACAACAAGGTGTGTTGAATATTGATGCCAATTTTGTCATTTATATTCAACTATGGGGCAATGAGGACATGGACTTGGCCCAAGATTGTGAAAATGTTTTACTTAAAGCCATTGCCCAATAACTCAAAAGAAAAGTAGCCCAAAACTCGGCCCAAAAGGAGTTGCCAAGTGTGTTACTTTGGACCGTAGATCTTGTGCCTAATCTATGGTGATTTGGTGGCATATAAAAGGAGCTGGATGGTCATTCTTTACGTGTGAGATTCATTCTGTTTTTTCTGTCTTTGTGAGAGAAATTTCTGGGCTTCTTTGTTTTGTTCATTTCTCTACTGCCTCTTTCGATTCTTTGTGAAATAGATTAAAACTAGGCGTTTTAATCACGAATCTGTGTGATTCTAGTCTTGGTGATTGTTCGATTGAGGAGTTACAGTGATTAGATAGGCTGTAGAGATTTAGTCCATTGAAGTAGTTGCTTTGTGCGATTCTTGTTAGGGTTTGGGTTTTGTTGGCTTGTTCTTTGTGAACAGACGGATACAATGTATTCTTTGTGAATTCTGAGCCCCAAATAAGATCGATAATATTTTGTATGTATTAGTTTGTTCTTGGTGAATATTCTACTGCTTCTGCGTGTTATTGTGGCTTATATCCTTACAAGAGGTATCAGAGAGTCTGTGAGGCTTAATTGAGTCTTCGATTGGTGGTTTGTCACTAGAAAATTGATTTTCAGTTGATGCCCTAAAATCGAGTGAATTAACAGAACCCCAATTTTTCCCCCTTTCTGTTTTTTGCTACTAATTTCTTTCTCTGTTTGTTCTTGCGAGGGAACCTGGTTCTTGGTGAACGTTTTTTGAAATTGGGTTGCAGGCTAGGTGATCTGTAGAGTCTCCAGTGTTTCTTCTTGTTGCTGGTTCTTTGAACCAGCTTAGTGAGCCTTTCACAACCCCCTGATTTCTTATGTTTCTTGATTATGTTATTACTATATCTTGAATGCTGTGAATTCTCCCTGATTTCCCTTGTGTTTTGTGTCCCTTTGGTGTTAGAGTTGAGCCTTGACCTGGGGTCTTGAGCCTCACGGAATCCTGGTGAACTCTAACACCTCTTTTTGTTGTTGATATCTCTGTTTCAATTAGTTTGATACACTGTAGTAGTATTCTTTGTGAATTCTTGTGATTAGAGGCATGATTATTCTCATTGCTTATTCTCTGTGACTCTCTGGGTTTCTTAATCTGTCTGTTATCACTGTTAGGAGTGTTCACTGAGTTAGTAGTCTGTTTTCAGTATTGATTTTTCATCCATGTTTCTGTTTTGCACTGAGAATTGTGTGACTCTTAAATTGTTGATTGAAATATCTGTTTCCTGTCTGTTTTTTCTGTAGAACTGTGACCTCAACAATTCTTTGTGTTGATTAAAAACCTCAAATGACAATGGCAACATTTGAACTTGGAGTTTTTAATGGAAAATGGGATTTCTCCATTTGGCAGCAAAAAATGAGAGGGGTCTTAGTTCAACAGAAAGTGGTTAAAGCTATAACTGGTGAATTTCCTGCTACTATGACTGATGATCAAAAACTTGAATATGATGAACTTGCTTATAATTCTATAATTCTTCATTTGTCTGATCAAGTGTTGAGAAAAATTGGTAAACTTGATAATGCTAAGGCTTTGTGGGAGAAGTTAGAAGAGCAATACACGTCTAAGAGTCTGCCTAATAAACTCTTCCTTTTAGAGAGGTTCTTTAGCTTTAAGATTGATATGTCTAAGGACTTGGATGATAATCTTAATACTTTTAATAAATTAGTTGAAGATATCGCTAATACTGTGGAGAAAGTATCTGACGAATATAAGGCTGTTATCCTCTTGAATGCTATACCTGAGGTGTATAATGATGTTAAGTCTGCTATTAAGTATGGTAGAGATACCTTAACTCCGGACATTGTGATCAATTCTTTGAGAAGTAAAGAATTAGAGCTTAAGGTTGATAGAACTGGAAAGGAGTTTGAGAGTTTGTCTGTGAGAGGTAGACCTATGGCTAGGCAAGTAAATAGTCAGAGTTATCAAGGGTGCAATCATAATAATTCTAAGAAGAAGGAGAAATGGAGTTCTAGACCTAAGTCTATGAGTGGAATCAGGAAGTGCTATGGGTGTGGAGAGACTGTACATTTTATAAGAGATTGTTATAAGAAAAAGAATGAACAGAGAGAGATGAGAGTGGATAAGGGGAATGTTGTTGAACCTCTAGATGAGAGGACTGCCGATGTGTATGTAGTGATAGAATCCACCCCTGATGTGAATACTGTCGACTATGTAGATGATAGTGGTCAGAATAGAGAGTGGACTATGGATTCGGGGTGTACATTCCATATGACCTCTAGAAGACCTTAGAGAACTTTAAGGATCTTGATGGTAGAGAGGTGGTTATGGGTAACAATGTAGCTTGTAGCATTAAAGGCATTGGCAATGTGACTTTGAAGTTTGACAATGGATGTACCTTTACTTTGGAAAGAGTAAGGTATATTCCTGATTTGAATAGGAACTTGATTTCTATGGGTAATCTAGATGACATAGGCCTACAAGGCCAGATTGGTAATGGTACTTTGAAAGTAATTAAGGGTTCCTTAGTTATTTTCAAAGGTACCAAGAGAAATGGTATATATGTCACTAGAGCCAGTGTAGTTCACAGTCACATTGCTGAGTCCTTTAGTGCTGATACTGATGCTACCCTGAAGTGGCATAATAGACTAGCTCATGTGAGTGGAAAGGGCTTGCATATTTTGAGTAAGAGAGGGGCATTTGGTAAGAGTATGATCTTTAATGAAGGTGATATGCCTTGTTTAAGTAAGAGAGTCTCTAGTGGTGATCCTAAAAGTGATGAGGATGAGGAAACTAGAATGAAAGTGAGTTTGGATCATTCTCCTGGACTTGTTGATGAGGAACAAGTTGAGAATGAGGTTGAGGGAGAGAATGATGTTGTCACTGGTTCTCATGAACCAGTTGAAGGTGGTGAACATGACTTAGTAGGTGATGTGGTCGATCTTCTAAGTGATTATCAACTTGCTCGTGATAGAGCTAGGAGGGAGATTGGGGGACTCGTGAGGATGGGTGATTATCAATCATTTTGATATTTTTTCTCTCGTGTTGTGATATATACTAGTATAAGAGTCATGTTTTGTTTTGGTTGCTAAATGTGTTTTAGAACTTGAACAAATGGATGTTATAACTGCCTTCTTGCATGGTGACTTGGATGAAACGTTTTGTATGATTCAACCTCAAGATTTTGTTGATTCGAAAAAGCCTAATCATGTTTTGTTTGCTTAATCAATCTTTGTATGTTTGGAACAATCACATAGGCTATGGTATTTTAGATTTGACAATTATGTGTCTTCTATTGGCTTTGTGCATATTGCCTTTGATCATTGTCTTTATGTTAAATGAAATGATAAGAATGATGTGATTGTTTATCTACTTTTGTATATGGATGATATGCTGCATTGGATCGCATTAAATGGTTTTTTTTAAAGATACTTGAAAGGTTTTGTAGACTTAGAATTTCATTTTAAACTTTGTAAAGAGAGTTAATGTGTTGAAAGGGTATGTAGATTCTGATTATGCTAGTAATAAGGACAATATGAAATCTATAACTGCATATGTGTTTACTTTGTGTGATACTTGCATTAGTTGGAAGTCTCAATTGCAGTTTATTATTGTCTTATCTACTACTAAAGCTATAAAAGAGTCTTTGTGACTTCAATGCTTGTTATGTGAATCTATTTTGTTTGAGAAAATCCCTACACAATTCAATCCCGCGGATATGGGAACAAAAGGTATTACCTCTTTCCAAGTTTAATTCGTGTTTGCAAATTCCAAGTATTGATATCGGTTAACTTTGTGTTTTGCAGGTACTAATCTTCTTGGTGTTGGTGTTATGAATCACTAATATGTTTGGTGGTTTATGGCATTGGCATCAAGGGGGAGATTGTTGAATATTAATGCCAATTTTGTCATTTATATTCAACTATGGGGTAATGATGACATGGACTTGGCCCAAGATTGTGAAAATGTTTTACTTAAAGCCATTGCCCAATAACTCAAAAGAAAAGTAGCCCAAAACCTGGCCCAAAAGGAGTTGCCAAGTGTGTTACTCTGGACCGTAGATCTTGTGCCTAATCTATGGTGATTTGGTGGCATATAAAAGGAGCTGGATGGTCATTCTTTACGTGTGGGATTCATTCTGTTTTTTCTGTCTTTGTGAGAGAAATTTCTGGGCTTCTCTGTTTTGTTCATTTCTCTACTGCCTCTTTCGATTCTTTGTGAAATAGATTAAAACTAGGCGTTTTAATCACAAATCTATGTGATTCTAGTCTTGGTGATTGTTCGATTGAGGAGTTACAGTGATTAGATAGGCTGTAGAGATTTAGTCCATTGAAGTAGCTGCTTTGTGCGATTCTTGTTAGGGTTTGGGTTTTGTTGGCTTGTTCTTTGTGAACAGACGGATACAATGTATTCTTTGTGAATTCTGAGCCCCAAATAAGATCGATAATATTTTGTGTGTATTAGTTTGTTCTCGGTGAATATTCTACTGCTTCCGCGTGTTATTTTGGCTTATATCCTTACAAGTTGTAGGGAAAATAATGAGCAAATTGACCGGACTCAAGCCCACACTACCAAGCCCAAGTGAGGTTCTAACCCAAAACTAATTGGCAATGGGTGGAGTAGCCCACTTAGGTTATATGTTGGATTTCTTTTCTTCTCCCAACCGATGTGGGACTTCTTGTTTGCTCCCAACAATCCTCCCCTCAAACGAAGGACCACATCATTGTGGCCTCCCCTCAAACGATAATCCATTCGCCCATCATCTTGTACCGCCGTTATTACCATCGCTCTCGACCAAACGGGACCTTCCGTCTAACCACCAATGTTAGGAAGACTTTCGACACAAGGCACCTCAAATGCGAATAATTTTTTAGGCCGATCGCCACCATGCTTTCTACTACGTTCCTCCGACCCTGAGGTCTGATACCAGTTGTAGGGAAAATAATAAGCAAATTGACCGGACCCAAGCCCACACCACCAAGCCCAAGTGAGGTTCCAATCCAAAACCAATTGGCAATGGGTGGAGTAGCCTACTTGGGTTATATGGTGGATTTCTTTTTTTCTCCCAACCGATGTGGGACTTCTTGTTTGCTCCCAACAAGGTGAACCACCCATAGACCAAACACAACACTGTCACTTTGTAAGAAAAATAGAGTTGGGAAAGCAAGGAAAGTGAACAACTACCATGGACACGGACAAATCTAAAAGAACACAACCTCACCCACCCTGAAAAACACAAGACTACACAGGGAACTGCAAATTAATTTCTCAGACATGAATGTGCAGTCACATGCTCTAATATATGTCAGAGCAAATACAGAGGGAAACAACTTGATTATGTTTCAATGGTGTTTAATTTTGATGAAGTTAGTGTTGTATTTGACTTTGATGATGGTGCACGAGCCATTTCTTATAGAAAAACAAAATCAGAACCCAGAAAAAAAAATCAGAACCCAGAAAATTTTCTTCTGCTTTTCTTCTCTAATATGACAGATTAGTTGAAGAATTGACCCCACTTCAACAGAGAAAAAACCCTGTTCTTGATAATTAAACTTCTCTAAGCAAAAAAATGAAGAAATTTCAGAAAATGAAACTTCAGACATCACGCGTGCAATATGAACAGCAATATAATACACAAGCATTAATAAGTACCCATCCAATGACAAATAAATGAGCTCTGATTCTTGAAAATCTAGTCTACAAAAGATTGAGTTACAGAACTAAAAATCTAACCTAGAGATAAATTGGATTAGAAAATAAGACCCAAGAGTACATTATCATTTTCTATATAATTAAACCCATCATGAGCTACTACAGACGCTCGCTCCAATCTTTAAACTAAATTAAGAACAAAAGCAAGATGCCATACAAGCATAAAATCAAAATATACCAGTATGAACAACAGTAGGTTGATTGAGTTTTCTACGTCTACAATGCAGGGGAACAGTCGTCGATCCATACCCAAAGAAAAAATTAGAAGAGAAAAAACTACCATTAGACGATTCATAAAACTGGTTGCATGGCTCAAAGGCCAAGCAAGAAGTCACAAGAATACTAATTCCAGAGAACTCCGATGCAAATTTAACCAGGGCCTTCTTCCTCATTCGCAAAGTACATTTGCTCAACCTCGAGGACATCGATGAAGACGACAAAAATGCGTTGCCCATGGAAGAGTCATGTTGACAAGCAACTGACATGCATGCTTCCATTAGCTACGAACAAACAGCTGATGACGCCCCCATCACCCCCAAATTCCCCAAGAAACCATTTCACAGAATGAGACTATCTATACATACATATAGATATATATAGTGTGTATCAGGGTATGTTTGTGGGTGGGACTCAAAACGAGGATGGTAATTAACGAGATGAGAGGTTCAACTCCAAATTGTAAGCAATTATAGATGATTCTCTAATACGGAATAATTACTTTATAACAGAATTGAAAATTCTTAAATGCCAAGAAAACAGTACCTCCAGCCATTGTTGTTCCTCACAATTTTGCTACGCTTTCTCAGTGATGTTTGGCACTTTCAAACTCTACTCACTCTATTAGATGGTGTGAAACTGAAGGAAATTGAGTGATTGAGTCCGGGGACCAAACATAGTATTTATAGCCAAAATTGCCAAAACTTCCATCAAGTTTCGACGGTTACGTTCCCACGTTTTACAATTTATCGACAGTTCCAAACGGAGTGGATCATGGGGCAGTTTCATACAAACGTAGTGGACCACTTTAGATGAGAAACAGTCAACATTCTCCCACTTGGTCCACACTTCTTATCTTATGTTTCATCTTAAGCCCATTGATAATCTGTATTTAAGTAATAAATCATGACGACAGGTCCTCTAATGACGAGTATTACCTTCCATGTATTACTATGTATTTACTTCTTAAACATTATAATTTATGTTGCAACAATTTCTTAATGAGTAAACCATATGTTTTTTCTTGGTCCAACATAGATGAATTTTCTCAAAATTAAATTAATGTGCACATCAATATGAGAAAAACATCAAAATCATTAAGAATTTCATTAAAATAACATTGGTCATACAATGAAAAATTACATAATGGAACCAAGTCCCATATTTACTACATGATCCTTGAATTTCAACGGTGGCATGCTCTTTGTCCAAGGATCAGCGATCATTAGCTCAGTGCTGACGTGCTCAATGACCACTTTCTTTTCTTTAACACTTTCTCTTATGGCTAAATACTTAATGTCGATGTGTTTACTTCGACTCCCACTTTTGTTGTTCTTAGCCATAAAAACAGCTGCTGAATTGTCGCAATAAATTCTTAATGGCCTAGAGATAGAATCCATAATTCTAAACCCAGAAATAAAACTCTTAAGCCATACACCATGTGAAGTAGCCTCAAAACAAGAAACGAACTCAACTTCCATAGTGGAAGTGGCAGTCAAAGTCTGTTTGGCACTTCTCCATGATACAGCTCTACCGACCATCAAAAAAATGTATCCTGATGTTGATTTGCATGAATCGATACAGCCAGCAAAGTCAGAATCTGAGTAGCCAATCATCTCCAAATTATGAGTTCGTCTGTACATGAGCATGTAGTTCTTTGTCCCTTGAAGATATCTCATCACTTTCTTTACAGCTTTCCAGTGGTCAAGACCTGGATTACTCTAATATCTCCCTAACATTCCAACAACATATACAATGTCAGGTCTGGTACAGACCTGAGTATACATAAGGCTTCCAACAGCTGAAGCATATGGAATGTTCTTCATTTGTTCCCGTTCTAGATCATTTTTCGGGCACTGACTCAAATCGAATCTGTTACCCTTTACAATGGGTGCTACACTCGGCGAACAATCTTTCATACGAAATCTCTTTAAAACTTTATTGATATAGGTCTCTTGAGACAAACCCAAAATGCCTCGAGATCTTTCCTTATGAATCTTAATGCCAATGACATAAGACGCCTCACTCATATCCTTCATATCAAAGTTCTTTGAGAGAAACTGTTTCACCTCATATAGAAAATCCTTATCATTGGTTGCAAGCAAAATATCATTCACATATAGGACAAGAAAACAAATTTTGCTCCTACTGACCTTCTGGTATATACAATGATCTATTACGTTCTTTTCAAAACCAAATGAAGTGATGAATTCATGGAGCTTCAAATACCACTGACGGGAGGTTTGTTTCAATCCATATATGGATTTGTTAAGCTTACAGACCAAGTGCTCACCTTCACTAGAAGAGTATCCTTCTGGTTGTTTTATGTAAACCACTTCCTCTAGATCACCATTGAGGAATGCTGTTTTCACATCCATTTGATGTAACTCAAAATCAAAATGAGCTACTAATGCCATAATTATTTGAAAAGAATCTTTCTTATATACAGGAGAAAATGTCTCCGTGTAGTCGATTCCTTCCCTCTGAGTAAATCCTTTGGCAACAAGTCTTGCCTTATGTCTCTCAATATTACCTTGTGAGTCTTTCTTTGTTTTAAAGACCCATTTACATCCAATGGCTTTTACACCATCAGGCCACTCAACGAGATCCCATACTTTGTTAGATTCCATAGAATCCATCTCATCTTTCATGGCTTTGTACCAGCAGTTCGATTCCTTAGAACCCATGGCTTGTAAAAATGTTTCAGGATCACTTTCGGCTCCAATATTATAGTCCGATTCTTACAGATACACTACATAATCACTGGGAATTGCTGATTTTCTAACTCTATTAGATCTCCTTAACATTGTGTTATCATCTGCTTGAGGAACGTGTTGTTCAACTGGTAGTTCAACAATTTCTTGTAGTTCCTCATTTACAACTTGATCTATTGGATTGATATCTTCAGCTTGTGGAACTTCAACGGTTGGTGGTCTAACACCCGTTTGAACTTGAGGGGTGTAAATGCCAATCAATCTATCACTTGAACCAATTGGTTGAGCATCATGATAATCCTTTTCAGAAACTGACTACTCCCACTGATTAAGTCATTCTCAAGAAATTTTTCATTTCTTGATTCCACAAACCTAGTACCGTGAGGTGGACAATAGAATATATACCCTTTGGACCTTTCGTCGGTCCTTGGGTCTAATTTCTTCTCTTGCGGGTTGTAAATTCTCACTTCAGACGGGCATCCCCAAACACGTATATGCCTCAAACTCGGTTTCCATCCTTTAAATAACTCAAAAGGTGTCTTTGAGATAGCTTTGGTTGGAACTCGATTTAATATATACCTAGCCGTCTTTAGAGCTTCAGTCCACAAGGATTTAGGGAGTTTCGAGTTACTCCGCATACTTCTCACCATGTCTATCAAAGTTCGATTTCTTCTTTCCATTCTGATCTGGAGAACCAGGCATAGTGTACTGGACAACAATCCCATGTTCTTGAAGAAACTTGGCAAATGAACCAGGTGCTTGTCCACTCTCTGTGTATCTACCATAGTACTCACCACCTCTATCTGATCTCACGATCTTAATTTGCTTTCCACATTGATTCTCCACTTCAACCTTAAAAACTTTAAAGGCATCCAAAACTTCGTCCTTGGAACGAAGTAAGTAGAGATACATATATCGTAAATAATCGTCTATGAAGGTGATGAAATATTTCAGATCATTTGTGTCCATGTCTGGACAGCAAATATCTGTGTAATGCCCCGAAAATTTTTATAGAATAGAATTTAATGTTCGTATGCTATATTTTAATGTTTTGAAAGTTAGGTACTAAAACGATACATTTATTAAATTATATTTTATTTGGGTCATATGTTTTAGATTTTGACCAAGTAATGATAAGTACATGGATATTGGTCTCGTTAGATAGATCGTAAATAATTATGCCTTTTAGTCTCGAGAAAACGTTAATTTGAATTAACGGAACCCGAGTTATCGAAGTAGAAAGAATTGGCCTTAAATTATATTTTATATTAAATGAATTTAATCCTATAAGGTGACACGTGTAGAGTTATTGTAAAGGTTTTAAGTAAATTGTATATTATATTAGTTTTGCTTTTTGATGAAATTGAGAGGGTGCACGTGTATGAAAATGGATGTTGTGAAGTGATATGGTTAGTTGAAGATTTAGTCAAAGATTACATTTTTGGAGATTCTTACCCACTCCAACACGTCAACCACTCCCCACATGTTTTCCTCACTATGCTTGCCTATGTATCTATATGCTTGAGTTGATAGAAGACACACACAAATGATATAGTTTTGCACGGTACATAAATTGAGGCAGAAGAAAAAAACGTGATTTTTGGGATTTTCACCGTTCAAGAATTTTTTTTTTTAATCTAACAAGGTAGGAAAAGAGGTGTAGTTATTTATCCCGTTTAATTTTATTTCTTCATGTTGATGTATTTCATGCTTATGAAAGTTAAAGATATAATATGATATGATATTTCATGATATGATGTTATGGCAATTCCGGTACAAATGATATGATATGAGCTCTTACTTGTTTCTAAAGATATGATGACGGTATGATTTTTCTTGATGCATGATTTGAATAATTTTATTCGGGATTGCACCATATGTTTATGTCATATTGAGTATTCCCATATACTCATCATTTTCCTTACTCCTCACAGGTTAGATAGGGTCGTTGGTTGGCGGGCGATGAGGTGCGGTCGTGGTGCCGATACTTGGAATTAATAAATCGAATCCGGTGTAATGTTCCTTGAATTTTAAATTTTAGCAGAATTCTTAGTTTATCAATTTATTGAACTAGTTTATTTTATCTGAAAATTTAGGACAGTTTATTTGACATATACATTTCGAATGATGAATTGGAAATTTTAAATTTGCTTCGGATATTTGTGATTTACTTGCTATTCAAGTTTTATTTTGGTATGAAATAATCATGATGAAATAAGAGGGAATGATGTTCGCGTCTCTGCCTTGTTAAATGCTATTGAATAACATTGTTGCCCTTTAGCATTAAATGTCAATATTTGACTTACTGAGGTTTGGTGCAGTGCATAAAATGTCATTTGGATTTTAGATGATTAAAAGGAAACTTTTGGTACATGTCACTGCCTTATGCCGGTTTCATTTTTATTCGTTTCATTTAATTGTCTAGTAGATCCTTGTCATTTGATTTTGTCCATATTGGTTGGATTTGACCAATAGTAAATTTAGAGCAAACGTTACTTCAATTCGTCTGCCAACCTGTAAATTTTTAAATATTAAATTATCTGACTTGGTACAAAATTGAATTAACTGTGGGGATAAAATAATAAATTTTTATCTATTTGAGATTAGTGCTTCACAGTAGGAATAAGATATTGAGGATATTAAATATTTATTTATCACGTTAAAAATCTTTTAAAGAGAAATTTTTGGTAGCGATTTGAAAACCTTTAAAATTTTGGGTCGTTACAGTTTGGTATTAGAGCAAGAGTTTTAAAATTCATTCTGTAGACAAAAAAATTATTATTTAATTTCACGTCACTGCTCACTGTGAACAGTGAAAAAAATATGTTTTAAATGGAATATGTCAAATGATTGTTACTATGTATGATTAATTATGTGAGAACTAGATTAATTTAAATCTTTATGTGAATTAAGTACTTATTTGTTTAATCTAATTATTCATGGTACTTGTTTAATACACACACACACACACACACACACACACACTAATACATACATTGACGATGTTATATAAATATTGAACATTTGTGTTCTAATGTTACGTGTAATAAAATGTTCATTTGCTTTAGCCATGCCATGTTTAATGTTTGCAAAAAAAAAAAAAATTATATTCTCTTAAAATTTGTGAATTTAAAAATAATGATAATTTAAAGGCGGACTTATACATTTTAGAGATGAAAGATTTCGATGTTATCATAGGCATGGATTGGTTGGGACTTAATCATGCGACCATTCGGTGCCACAAGAAAGAGGTATTGTTTAACAGACTAGGAGAAGAAGAGTTTCGGTTCTTCGGAGCAAAGATTAGGTCTCTACCTCGACTTGTATCAGCCATTCAAGCGGAGAAGATGTTGAGAAATGAGTCGTGTCAAGGATTCCTAATTAATATCACTGGTTCCCAACATGCAGAAACGACTATTAATGATAATAACATTGTGCGAGACTTTGTAGACATGTTCCCAGAAGATTTGTCAGGCATTCCACAAGATAGACAAGTGGAATTTACAATTGATTTGGTACCTGGAGCTGCACCAGTATCTAAGGCCCCGTACCGAATGACACCAAAAGAACTCCAAGAATTGAAGTAACAGTTGGAAGAATTGTTAGAGAAAAGGTTTCATTCGACTAAGTGTGTCTCCTTGTGGCGCTCTAGTACTTTTCGTGAAGAAGAAGGATGGGAGTATGCGGATGTGTATTGACTATAGGGAGTTGAATCATCTGACTGTCAAGAATAGATACCCATTGCCAAGAATAGAAGATTTATTCGACCAGTTAAAGGGTGCAACAGTGTTTTCAAAGATCGACTTGAGGTCAGGGTACCATCAATTGAAGGTTAAGGCGAGCGATATACCAAAAACTGCTTTCAGGACTCGTTACGGACATTATAAATTCACTGTCAAGCCTTTCGGTTTAACCAATGCACCAGCTGTATTTATGGATCTAATGAACCGAGTGTTCCATCAATACTTAGACCAGTTCGTCATTGTATTTATTGACGACATACTTGTGTACTCCAAGGATAAGAAGCAGCATGAAGAACAGCTTCGAGTGGCACTTGAAACCTTGAGGAAGGAGAAATTATATGCCAAATTCAAGAAGTGTGAATGTTAGCTTGATCGAGTAGGTTTCCTTGGTTACGTGGTTACCGCCCAGGGAATTGAGGTAGATCCAACTAAAGTGGAAGCAGTAACTAATTGGCCTAGTCCAACCAGCGTCAGTGAAGTCCGTAGTTTCTTAGGGTTGGCTGGCTATTATCGAAGATTTATTGAGAGTTTCTCAAAAATAGTAAGTTCGATGACTCAATTGACTAGAAAGAGTGTGAAGTTTTAGTGGACTGAAAAATGTGAAAGGTGTTTTCAAGAACTCAAGCAGAGATTAACTTCGGCTCCCGTTTTGACAATACCAGATGGCTCTAATGGATTTGTGATTTACACTGACGCCTCCAAGCAGGGTTTAGGCTATGTTTTGATGCAACATGGAAAAGTAGTTGCTTACGCCTCGAGACAGTTGAAGCAGTATGAACAAAACTATCCAACACATGACATGGAACTTGCAGCTGTGGTTCACGCCCTAAAGATATGGCGTCATTATCTCTATGGTAGAAAGTGTGAAATCTATACAGACCACAAGAGCCTCAAATACTTCTTCACACAGAAGGAACTAAATATGAGATAGATGAGATGGTTGGAACTCGTGAAAGATTATGATTATACAATTCATTACCATCCAAGTAAGGCCAACGTAGTGGCAGATGCCTTAAGCAGGAACATTTGATAAAAGACTTTGAAAAACTGAGATTAGAAGTCATCATTCCACCAACCCAGACTACAGCAATAATAAAAGCGTTTATGATTCAACCTACTCTTCGGGATCGAATCAAGGAAGCACAGGATATGGACCCATTTTTGCAGAAGATTAAAGCCGAAGTTGGTACAAACAAACATGGAGGATTTGAGATGTCTACAGATAACGTGCTAACTTTTAAAGGAAGGTTGTGTGTACCTAAAGATGAAAGTATAAAAAACAAGATTTTAGAAGAGGCTCACTCCACCCTGTATGTTGCACATCCAGGTGGTACGGAAATGTATCGAGATCTTCGAGATACATTTTGGTGGAGAAACATGAAAATATGAATTAGTCTATTCGTAGAGAAATGTATTGTCGTCAGCAGGTCAAGGTAGAATATCAAAGGCCGTCAGGACTATTGAAACAGTTGGATATTCTAGAATGTAAATGGGAACACATAGCAATGGACTTTGTAGTAGGCCTTCCGAGGTCACAATGCTATTTGGGTAGTAGTTGATCGTCTGACGAAGTCAGCCCATTTTCTGCCAATCAAAGTAAATTTCAACATGGAACAGTTCGCACAATTATATGTCAGAGAGATAATCAGATTGCACGGAGTACCAGTCACCATTGTTTCGGATAGGGACCCGAGGTTCACATCTAAATTTTGGAAAAGTTTGCAGGCAGCCTTGGAGACGAAACTGAAATTTAGTACTGCTTATCATCCTCAGACAGATGGTCAGTCAGAGAGAATCATTCAAACTCTTGAAAATATGTTGAGAGCATGTATTTTGGATCTTAGTGGTAATTGGGAAACACACCTGCCGTTAGTGGAGTTTGCTTACAACAATAGTGTAATATCCAGATCAGGAAAGTTTAAAACTACTCATATCAACAAGGTGCACCTTCCTTTCAGGAAGTCCATCTTTAGAAACTCTACAGTTAAGCGCGCTTAACTTGGAGCAATTCTATGATGGGTGCCCTGGAAAGTTTTCTCAGGGAGCGTGAGAGTGAGGACAAAGCATGCTGAAAAGACACATGTTGGTACAGTGGGGACAGTATGTCGTCGATCTAACGGTCGGGACAGCCCGTTAAGTGGGACCTGGGTTGTTATAATCTGTGTGTATGATTTCCAATAAGTTTGTACTCCTCTTTGCACCCTTTTTAGACTTGCTAGTTTGCTTACCCTTTATGCAATCCACACAAGTTTCAAAATCAGCAAAATTCAAAGTACTAAGTACCTCTTCATTTACCAATCCTTTAATTCTATCAATGGA